>OZ022582.1:25642272-25777272 GCA_963669155.1 Arbacia lixula | reverse complement strand
TTATGTTTGCGGTTTATTTCTACATTTGCGCTTATAATGACTCCGGAAGACGCTTCAGTGGACATCAAATTGAAGACACAGAAATATATGAGACTTTTATGTACATACCTTTAGCAGAACTGTCGGTCCAAAATAATATCATTATCATCTTGGTCATCAAAGCTGATCTTTCATCACAGGTATACTCCTACATATTATGCAATGTCTTCTGAGCTCAAATATGATATCACACAGCAGTAATTGAGCAATTACTGTCATGCCTGTAAACAATAAATGATCAAGTTAGGCCAGTGAACACCCTGGAATTTGTTTTTGAAAAGAAAATCTGACAAATCGTACAAAGCAATGGTAGCCTAATGATTTTATCTCAAAAGCCGTACAAAACACGTTTAATGCAATCAAGCATACAGCGTGATCGATGATCGATAACTGTTGGGAAATGTTAGACATGTGTAGTAGTTGACAAATTTGACACACATACCTTGCTGACATGCACACACATGTCCTTATCGCATACGGTGTTAGTAATTACGACATAAACTAAATTAATTATCATGCCTTGTTTCTCTTTAAAAAAAAACAAATCCATTGACGATTCTTCGGAGTTTATCGAAATAAAATAGCATTGAAGATAACTACACAAGCGATTTACCCCTACAAGAGGTACACATGATATTCAAAAAGCTGTCTTAACCTCTCCCCTCTCAGTTCAGTAGTCGATCGCGATGCATGTATTTTTGGTCCAGAAAGTTTGAAGTTATATCAGACTGGAGAATGGTCTAACCCCAACGTTAACCTTGACACTAACGCAGCGTTATGACCGGAGGCCTACCGTAGGAGGCTGGCAACGGACTCTGCAGAAAAATATACACCAAAACTAAAAAAAATTATCAATTCCTTGCGGAGAAATCTTGAAGAAGAAAAATAACGTCTAGCCACTGCCCTGTCGATGATTTTCTGCATGTTACGTCCTTTCCCGCCATTAAATGTGATTCCTATCTGCCTTGGGAGAATAATGCATGATTTTCTCTAATGGAACCAACGGAGCGGGCAAAGGAGGAAGTTTGTCCGAGCAGGCGGACACCGACTTTTCTCAAGGATTACAGTAATTGGCGGTCTAAGTGGGCGGGGGTGGGACTGTCAGTGAGCAAGCAGATGTCACGGTTGCTTAAGATACACACAGATTAAGTCCATGTGGTGCTTAATGAAGTGCTATTCTCACTTGTATTTCATGACTGGGACTGCAATCGATTTCCCGGATTTGTGGAGTCACGAGGCGGAAGGAAACAGTGAATCCCTCCACCTCACATGTCAAGACCCACATTCAGGTTTCTTATCTTATCATCTTGATTATTGAACAGATTTCAGGATCTCTGCAATTTGATTAGCTGGGAGTTGGTCACGGAACATGCATGTCTTTGTTTGCACTGACTCGACGATAACAATGATATCAAACGATGACAATCAATAGCAATACAACAATGTTTGCGACTTCCTCAGACTCAGTAGATTCTGCCGATAGCTACTGCGAATAAACTTGCATATATTCTTGCAGTTAATTAACACATTCTACTAGTTCTGATGATGATAACAGTTGTTTGATAATAGTCTCTTAAATGTCTGTAAAAGAAATTCCCGAATCGGAAACCGTAAATCATGTAAATCATAAAATTCCAAGCGTTGGAATGATTTTTTTCATGAGAAGTGAAATCTTCGATACGGATGAGCCGTTTATACTTGTGATTGAAGCATGGTGTATAAAGGAAAAGAAGCCATCATTTCAACCTTAAGCATGTTAAGTGGGGGTGACTTTCCTTTTCGCGGTTATCTCCCCCGGTTGTTCGATTGTGATATTCCTGGTTCAAATATTTACACTGTCAGGTAAGGTTTCTTCATTAAACATAAGTGGGAGAATGGCTGGCGCACTCCCCCGCTGTATCCTAATCACAAATGTATCAATTTCCTGCTTCAAAGCGCGATGGGGGTGAAAAGCAAATATTTAGTTTGTATGTGTTTCTTGATCCTATCGTAACTCATGCTGCTTTCAACATGTTCAATATAAAGAAATATGTAACGACGTCATAGCACATTTTGGATAAGGGGCAGAAATAGAAAAAAACAACCACCTGAAGATTGATACAGAAAATGCTATGTGATATTTCCCTGATCTGGAAACATGATATGGACACTTAGGCGTGTTAGACAGGAATCCACGGATGAGACTCTCTACCTGAAAATTTCTGAAGGAGAGAGAATAAGGCGCGAAAAAATAGAAACGAGAGAGGGGGGAGGTAACGGGAGAGAAGAAAAAGAAAGGGAGAATTGTGAGTATTAGTTGAGGAGATGGAGATGGAGAGAGTAACATAGAAAGAAAGAGAGAGGTGTGAAGGTAGAAAATAAAATAGACAGAAAGAGAGAGAGAGAGAGATATGAAGGGCGAAAAGAAGAGACAGAACGAAAGAGGCGATAGCAATTTGGAGGATTGTCATGATGCTGATGGAGAAAGGAAAAAGATGAAAGAAGGTAACTGAAAGAGAGAAGGAGTGGAAGGGTAGGAGACAGAGATAGAGAGAGGCCATGAGGGAGATATGGAGAAACAGAGTCTCCGTGTGATTATCCTGGATTTGGCAAAATGGCGTGCTCTCCTTTTTTTCAACCAAAGAAAGAAGTCTCTTTTTCTCGGCAAAGAGAATGGTCTTTGAAAAAGCGAGAGACAGGGAGAGGGGCAAGGGGCGGGCAGGGTGCAGGGAGTGTGGAAGAGAAAGAGATAGATAGAGAGAGAGAGAGAGAGAGAGAGAGAGAGAGAGAGAGAGGCGAGAGATGAGTTCAAGGGGGTTGCAAAGAAGGTGTCTTACAATCATTGTAAATCAGAGAAATCCCCTGACATGCCTACAGGCTGAATGTGTTAACACTTGATGTATTCTGACTATGGATGTGTATCCTCTGGACAATCCCAGCGCCATTGCACATACCCACGGATGTAGCGACCCTTCATCAGCCAAGCAAAATCTACACAAATCAATACAGGGACCAACCCTTCAATACAACACCATTGCAAAATATCACTTGTATGCATGGTATCAAGAAATTGTATTAAAACAAATTGTGTTTACACTACCTCCATCACACTTTTAACTCTTTATACGTCATTGTGGCGTTCTTGCATTGCAATCGCATAGAGCAAATTTTTGCCTGGCGGAGAGAGGGTTAAGACCTAAGCTCCTCTACATCCATACATGTGCAATGCGCTTTCGGATTACTCAGTTACACATCTCAAGTGGCGCCGCGCACGTGATCGAGTGTGGCATACCCTTAGTATGCCAGATAGACTGCTGTCCTATGTGAATTGTGTGTATTACTTGTGAATAATATCACATGTTCCACACAAAGGGGTTAAAACTGCGAAATGGTTGATGTGGAGAAATAACTGGACTGAACACACAAATATATTTGTCATTCTGTTCTAACACACCAAATGGTGACGACTATTGTATCAGTGTGTTAGAAACATGCATTGAGTACATTAGAGCTTGGATGTTGCAAGACAAATTGATGTTGAATGATAGACAGACAGAGCTGTTAGTCATTGGTACTCCACATCAAGTATCGAAGTTCCAGTCAAATGGTATATCAGTATGTGACACTGTAAAACTGTCCCATAGCGTGAGAAACTTAGGAGTGTCATTTGATACCCACCTGAGCATGGGACCACAAATTATTAGTGTATGCAAATCAGCATGTTACATGATTTATAATCTGAGGCGCCTTCGTAAATATTTTGATCAAGACAGTATGAAAATAGTTGTTCACTCATGCATTACTAGTATTAAATTACTGTAATAGTGTACTGTACGGATTACCAGACTCACAGACAGTAAAGTTGCAGCGGGTTCAAAATACATGTGCAAGATTGATTTGTAATCTTCCAAAATTTGCCCATGTTAACCATTGTTAAGAGACTTGCACTGGCTGCCCATACGCCAAAGAATTGGATTTAAGATGTTGGTGATAGTCTATAAAGCGCTAAATGGCCAGGCTCCTAGATACAATAATGAATTACTTACAATTTTTAGATGTTAAACTCATGGTCATAAGCTCCGCAGTACACAAGACACATTGTTGTTGCAAGTCCCCCAAATCAGAACAAAAGTAACCCGAGGTGACCGATCACTTTTTTGTGCAGCTCCTAGATTGTGGAATAAACTACCTATAGACATTAGGAAATCTAAAACATTAGACAGCTTTAAATCAGAGGTGAAAACCTATTTGTCCTAAACATAGACCTAATTTATTTTTAACCATGATTTAAATTATATAGGATTATGTAGCAGAAGTGCATGTAGGAGCTCTTGCAGCGCAGTAGAATATATAAATCTATTTTCTGCGCTCTATAAATGATTTATCTATTATTTATTATTTATTATAACTGTCGGAACCATTGATCCACACAGTACCTAGCTATAAAACCTCCATTGGTTTGGTACACATCGTGTGTCACTATAAAACTGAGAAGATTAAACAATGACACATTCATTTTCAAAGAGAGTATTCAAACCAAATCAAATTTTATGATTTGCAATACTTTGTATCAAAATTGTATAACCCAAGTATAACGCAGATATGTTGAACACAAATACAGTTTCCATTGTGATATCTATATAACATGAGACTAAGTCATTTTCACAAATATTCGTTGGCCTAACCACTACAGGAATGCCTCATGTAACTTTTAACTGTTTTCTTACATATCTGATTAGTTGATTTGATAAACAAATAAAAAACTGATATATTATGTTTGTATGTGCTTTCTTCATGTCATCATTTAATCTCATCTTTAGAGAGCGCACAGTCACCTTAATGATTACTTCACATTTTACCATCCACGTACATTTCTAATTAAGTCAAACTGTAGTGGTAGTCGAACAAAGGCATAATAGTTCAGACAAATAACCGAAATCACTCTTTCATATCAAATCATAAAGGAAATGACTTTCATCGTATCAGTTTGATATCTATCACATTTATGATGTTTCCCTTAAATCATGCGACGATTTTATGACCCCTTTTTAGTTCAAGGACACTGTAAAGGTGTATAAAGGTGTATAACCAATTTCTTCTCATTTCTTGTGTAATAAATGACAATGGACATTGCATCTCTTTGCAATGACTGTATCTTATTGAATTTCATGATTGTAAATTTAATTTGAATATCGACATCCCGACAGGAGCCCCAAACTACAAACACAATTGAATTTACACCGCTGCTGCAGGCCGTGTAAACATGAATTCATTTAGTTTTTCTCGCAATGTATATACAAGTGTTTCCTGAAAACGTTATGCCCTCCAGCCATGTGCTATGATACTCCCCTTCTGTGTTTTTAACTTTTGAAATTGAATAAGCAGGCGATCAAAATATCCTTCATTGACGTGTATATTCCTGTCCCTATGAACGCCAAATTTTTAATTTGCAACTGCGGGCTAATTTCACGAAGATACCTCTGCAATATATAGAAAAGACCACTTGAAACGGTTGGATGGTGATAAAGATTTAAAGGCAAAAGCTGAATAATTACATATATATATATATATATATATATATATATATATATATATATATATATATGTATATATATATATAACTTGAAAACAATTAAAAATACACAGGAGAATGAAAATTTAATCTAAATTGGCCATAGGTCTTTAGCTTTTATCTTTACTTTCCAATGCACTCCTTTCAAAGCTTAGCACAAGTGAGGAAGGTTCGTTTTATCATTAAAAGCCATTCATGGGTGAACGTCTGTTTTAGATGCAATCACATATATAAATATAACTACCATGTAGCATAGCATTCAACAGGCAATGTCCATGCTAATCATATGTACACATTATGCATCAGCTGATGTCATTGCTGTTCCTGAATTCTGGTCACGATCATTCTCGATGTTGGTATCTAAATGTTAAAAAAAAAAAACGATTCCAGGCGATGTAAATTCCCGTCATGTGTTTGTGTGTGAAGGTCTGTCTATATGCATAATACGTCCGTATCTGTGTAAATATGAATGGCAGTTTTGTGGCGCCAAGATGGACTTGTGGATATGATTTCACTGCAGATAGAATCGCATTGTTAATACAGCCAACCTGTTGGCGACGAAATCAATTTTGGTCATGTCACTTATGCTTAGCTATGGCGTGGGTTAATTCGAAGATTGAGGACAGGCGATGTCACGTAGGTGCACAGTAGAAAGATAATTGACGAAGGAAGATGGGGAGAATGTATAAGATCTGAACAAGCAGAGTTTATAATGGGGGAACTGAAGCGGCGTGCGGGAAGAGATGAGTGAAAGAACGAGAGACAAACAAATAAAGATCTATATTTATGAATGATTATATCGATAAAAGTGGTCTGCCATTAGATGCATGAAGGCAAAGAGAAACGAGAAAGAGAGAGTGGGGATGATGGAAAGAGCAGAGTGAAAACAGAGGGAGGGGGAAAACGCATGTGAGAGACAGGGAGATGAACACTACATGAATAGCGGTGTGTAAGAGATAGAGATAACAGGAGTGGAGTGAGAGAGAATGAGATAAAGGAAGCGAATTCAAATCGGATGAAGGGATAGGGAGGAAAAGATATATTGAGGGAAAAACGTAGCAGAGGGTAATGAGAAAAAAAGAAGAGACACTGACTGGGGACAATGGTAGGACAAAGAGAGAGCGAGAGAGAGAGAGGGAGAGAGGGAGAGGAAGGGAGAAATATCAGACGGGGAGAATGTCGGTTCAGGGCTTGTGTGCAAGTGAGCGAGCAAATGATTTCCAGGTAAGTGTCCATGTGAGGTAGTTACCCGGTAAATGCCGCCCACAATGATATATTGGCCAATCAGCGGCGTGCTTTCCACGCGACACTTCTCCCCTCACTGTGCGCCAGATCGAAGCGCAACCGTTACTCACCCGACATCAGTGCACGGTGTCGCAGTGTACGAGAAAACTCGCCGCGTTCGCACGTCGTATTTAGGAGAGAGTCAGTAATCATGTGTGATCAGTTAGTTCGGCGAGCTTCGAGAGAAACAGGTTCGCTGCATAGCAGGAAGAAGGTCCTCCAAACACCGTTGGCAACATTTTTTCTGCGATGTAAATGAAAATGTGAAGGATAAAAGATGGAGAATATAAGTGATAACTACACCTTGGACGTGTGCGACGACATTTTCGTCTTCACAATCGACGCTATGGATATCTTCTCCTACTCTGATGCACAAGTCGTGGTGATAACTATACTGCTACCCATCGTTCTCGTCGTCGGTCTCTGCAACAACATCGCCTTCATTTACGTCGTGGTCCGAGTGCAGTGCATGAAGACGATCACCAACAAGTGCCTCGTGAACCTGGCCATCTCTGACCTCCTCTTTCTGACGATCGCGATCGGGGATAAGGTCTGGGCCTATGCCAACTCGCCCCTGTACACGGACAGCTCGCATATGGGTCTGTTCGGCTGCATCTTCACCGAGTTCTGCGTCAACACCACCTACTTCGCCTCCCTGTTCTTTGTGACTCTGGTTGCTCTGGAGCGCTTCTACGCGGTCTGTCGCCCTCAGAAGGAACGAGGCCCGGCTGCCATGAGGACCTTTAACCGACTGCTGATCGGCTCCTGGGTAACGGCCGGGCTTCTGTCGTTGACATTCATTCCGGCCTACAGCATTATACGCACTGTCTGTGCGTCGTGGCCAGACGAAGAACCCTATCGGTCCTGGCCACTCAAGTTCCAGTGGTGTCAGCCAGTGGCAGACTGGACACGAACTTACACAGACAGTGCCAGGGCCGTGCCATTTTTCGTTGCTTTGCTCGTTAATCTCATTCTCTTTATTGGCATCGTCAGCGGATTAAACCAAGCCGTGGAAAGGGCTAAGCTTATGGGTAAACGTGATAAAAATATCAAACTACGAAATCAAATCACATGGATGTTGATTGTAAACGGTTTGGTGTTTTTTATCTGCTTAGCTCCCTTTGAAATCATTTCGATTTTAAAGGGTATGGGGCGGTACAAGTCTACGACCATGAGTGAGCAGGTAGGCATGCACTTTGCCCAGATGTTGTCCTACCTGAACTCACTGATCAACCCAGTCATCTATACAGCGATGAGCACACGTTACCGAGCTGCCTTCATTAATGGTCTCCTACCTGTTCAGTGTCGCCAACGCTGGCAGGGGGGCATGGGTATGCAGAACAGCACCGGCCACATCAGCATGACCGCCTCGAAGACCCAGCACGAGAACGTGAATGGGACCTACGCCTAGACGCCCAACCAACAACCCCGCAGGACCACCAAAGCTTACCCTATGTACGTATAACCCTTCTCAATTGTGTTTTAGAATAAAGTAAATTATCAAACATGATTGGGAAAGCAGTCTTTCGTGAATCTATCCAAAACTTTGTTACATGTACTTCCATTCCACTTGATCCAAGTTTAGCTGTCTCATTAACATAGGCATGAATATATATGGTTAGTCACTTATATCTCGGTGATGTATGAGTTTATGTCTTTTTTTACTGGGAGCTATATATCTCTCATAATCATTGACACGGATATGTGTTGTACGCCAATGGGGTTTTCAAGGCCTTGTAATTTAAGGGTTAACTTTTTAATTACCTTTGGCACGAAGATGTGAAGTAAGCCACTGGGGTTTTCAAGGACCAGTAATGTTAGGGCATGGCTAGAGTAATCTTCCCTTCACATCAGTCTCCGTAGCCTTGACTGCGGTATAGGACGATGGGCGACTCGGTCTATGGTTGCAGTCACTGATCAAGGCCGTCAATCGATATTCAACGATAGTCCATGTGATCGTGATGATGTGAGGCTAAAGTAACCTCGTATATGCCACATGATACACTGACATAACATTTTGTTTTAACTTTTACTTAATCAGCATCGAGCGTAGGTTCCCTAAGGTGCATTGGACACAATGATAAGTCATGAATAATATCTTTGAAGCATCAGATATGTGTCTCGATTTGTAAAGAGGGATTAAGCTCTTATTTTATTGTTATAAATTTTACAATGTGAATACCTCGACTTCATTCAAAATAGAATATAACATATAAAGTTTGTAATAAAAAACTTTCTACAGAGATAGATAGAAGTGTTTAACTCAATAGCGCGTAGTGTTAAGATATTTAATGTCACTTACCCAAAGACATTTCATGCAAGCGCACAGTGATAATATATGATACAATATAAAACGCAATAAGACAGCATATGTGGCTAGGTCCGCAATAAAGGTAATTCAACGTTGCTCGAGGGCAAGTGAACCCACATCAATAAAGTATATCCTTTTGGATTTTAGATGGTTATGTTTATGTTATGCGGCTTATTCATATTCATATAATGTTGACGGGCTGTTATGAGTCTTTGGGCTGTCGCTCTGAATTAAAACTGAATTGAACCTAAGGGCTGTCTCATGGGTCGTGTTAAGAATTGGAGCCCCATTCATCTGAGAGTATCGATTTATCTTTTCCTTGGTTTGTGATTTGGGGGTTTAATTGGATGAATCGGGCAGTTTCGAAGGTCGATCGTAAACCGAGCCTCCCCCTAGTATATAACATAACCTTTACACATTGGCAGCAGTGATATAACCACTTCTCCACCCGCACATACGTTTTGGGAATTTATCATTACGAAGTATGCACCGTGTTCGTACATGCCTTCTTTTATACACAGAAATACATTCTTTTCAGTACATGTAAATTGAAAATTGCGGTTCGACATGATTTGCTGATAATCGGCTAATTCATTAAATGAGGACAACACCTTATGTTCAGCGGTTGTTCTTCTGATAAGAAAATAACTTTTTGAACCAAAATACCGTGAGTGGCACAACCCCGATTCTTGTTTACTTTTATTAACACACTTAAATATTGACTTTGATAATAGATGAACGCCGTGAGCATTGCTAAGAGTCAGGGGAGATTTCAAACGCGCTGTTTACTCGTTATCGATTGGGTATGTCTGTTTTAGACGCCAGGAGGCCTGAGACAATTGACTATTTTTACAAGTGTAAATGCATTTACAGAAATGGTCAATGCTTTAAAGGAAACAGGCTTCGATGGGAAAGGCAAAGGGGTTTTTGCTCTCCAACCGTGCACAGCACAGATCGATGTAAATTTTGTAAAAGTTATTTCCGTAACCTTTCTTTGGTTTGCAATTTTGCGTCGATACTCATAAGATATGGCCAGGTTACACGCGTACAACCGTTATTTATACATTCTTATAGCCCTTCAAGTACGCTATATTGACAGCTAAGAACCATTAGTGAATAAAAAAAATACATACTTTAATATTCCTGTGTAACAATTTCTTTATCGCACGTACTTCAGTAGAAAACCTGCAATAATGCGTTTAACATGCAGACAATAGCACCTTGGCGCGACACATAATATAAGGAACTCACACTTACCTGAATTTCATAATATAATGCACTACACTATTATACTGACATGCATGCCTCGAATGCAGTTTGCTCCATTTTATCATCGCTTGATATTTCATATACATGATATAAGCCCAGTAAACTGCATTCACACTCAAGGCGTTAACGCAAATAACTTAACGGTATGATATCCCATTTTGATCAATCGATCAGTAGATATTTAAAGGATGGTTATAATTAAATTAGCAGACCTTAACATTAAGAGAAGTATAAATAGTCATATCTGTGAATCAAGGAGTAATTTGGACAAGTATTGAATTCCATTGGCAGTGTTGATATGATATAAATATCTACCTGTAGGATCAGTACCTACATTAAGCTCTTTGATTTAAGAAGCAGAACTGGTCGGAAGGTTTGGACGCGATGTCGGTATTTGTCAATATTTAATTTCAAGGGCAACCGCATAGGTGGGTATAACTTAAACCTGCCGCTGTCGCATTTTTGCGACTAAGGGGTAGCGTGCCGCTGTCGCAAATTTGCGACCAAACTGAAATAGAGAAAACCTCCGGCACAGAGGGGTTTTACGCCTGCCAAGTTAAGAGTTAATGAAAAAGCATAGGGGGAAGGTTTAGGCAAAATGCACGTCGGTTTTAACGTAATGAACAGAAGTGACAGGCATGCTTTTAACATGCTAAGCAGTATATACACAATAGATAGATGGGTAGATTTGGATATGTGCCGTCAGTTTTGTTTACCGTATATCATCGGCTGACGTTGGCAGTCATACATTTAGAAATCCGTCGCTTAACAACTTCACGAATGTGAAACAAACTGAATATTGCGTGAGGAAAATTTCATTAAGAAACAAAAGCCCACCGTGATTCGGTACTTCTAGATTTGCCCTATTCCTGTGTGCATGCTGTTACAAATGGAAATCATAGCACGTGGTAGAGTTCACAGGATACATGTGTGTTTTCTTTGGGCCGACATTTCGGATGCTTGCCGAGCATGATTTATTAAAAACATCTCCTAATTGCATGCCTGCATAACCCGACCGCCTTCTGCATGCTGCTAGAAGTACCATTGGAAGCGCAAATGTATGGCTGATTATGTCGGGAAGGGTTTGTGTAGATCAGGACAATGGTGGAACGGACAGAGCACATGTTGATGAATAGCCTGCTCGTGTGCGGAATTAGTATAAAAAATATGCCGTTTTCGCATAGCGAAGACGATTGGGTGAAATCTGTACGTAGAAACCACTTATATAAGATTACGCTAATGAGGTGATCGTATGGACAATGGTGCTGTTTACATCTTTATGCTTTTCCCTTGAATCAAGGCCACTCTTTGAATGATGACCACGCCGGGTGACGATGGGGTGGACGAGGGATGACCAGTCATCGACAGACAGCGGTCAGATGGATCAGCGGCGATCTTGAGGGACCCTGCTTCAACCCACGTCTCTCGGAAGCGGCTCATGTGTCCTCGTCGCGTCGGCGCTGTGGGTTATTTGTCCGTCAATAGCGGAGCTGCACTGGGGGAACATTTGGCAGGTCGGAGGGGCCATAGAATGCCCTACAACAAACAGCCCCAACACAAACACGCCACCACCAGCATATATGGATCGCCTGCGCGGGTAAAATAACACGCTGATGCATATTAGATGATGTGCACATATTCCAAGTGAAAAGCTTGGTCTTCAAGCAAATCATGAATTATTGATGTGTTTACTCGCAAAAGGAGCTCGAAAGGGTTAATTCGATCAGCGATACAGGGATTTTCAAACCACAAGCATCAGCATCACAAGATGGATTAGAGAGGTCGACATGCATAAACTTTCTCGCAATGCACGGAAATGTATAGGGATGGAGTGGGTTAATCGGAAACCGCTTATTCTTGTATTTCACAATGACTTAAGAGGCTTATCATGCATATTGCATTACACAAAAAACAACAGTTAAAGAAAAACACCACACTATAACAATTTTGACACTGATTTGTATTGAAAATCGGATATTTACTGAATGGAGTTTCGACTCATTGATTGATATGACTTATCCCGAACTATGATTCTTACACACATAATGCGATTATAAAGATGGTTGATGAGGTGTATATAGCCATTGTACAAACAGCCATTTGTAGATTATAGTTATTTTCACAGAAACAGTTGTCCATCTGCAAACAGCATATCTTGAACATGTTGAACACGGCTGAATCGTTCGACGTCCTGTGTCCATAATTTCCCCCAGTGACATTAGAGAGTTTCAGATTGCCATGGCTGTGACGTAGTATCTGCATGACCTGTTGTAACCATCCAGGTCAACATGACGCAATTAGGTATGAACCGTATTGTAAAAAGCACCTGCCAGACACAATCACAGTCGTAGCAATATAAAACTCTCCATTAAAGGGAAATGAAAACCACACAATGATTTGAGTTGAACAAAAGCAGAAAGGCAGATAAACTTAGTGGAGAAACTTCGAGTCAACCCAGACAAATCACGTTCAAAACTTCATTATTTTCCCCTTATTTTTTTTTGTAAATCCAAAGGAGACGAGTGATGCTCTGGATAAAGTCTTGTTTACGCAGGAACAATGCAAATTCCGTCAGGACTTTATTGCAAATGAAGTTGCCCATGTCGATTAATGAAGGTAATAGAGATCTATTATGATTTTTAAGAACTTTCTTAAACTATACATGATTTTCTGAAACTCAAATCAGTTTATCTGCTTGTATTGAATTGCTTGTATTGAATTGATATGATTAGTTTCATTGATCTTTATGATATCCCATGCACAAGTCTGGTGTGGTGTCTTTCAAAGACTAAGAAAACCACATCTGACATGGCCCTAATTCTTTTCTGTGCCTTAATTTGTGTCCTCTCTACATTGACTGGCATCTATATATTCATAGCAGGAACTACATACGTCGTAAAAGAGGATTTCTAGGGTAAGTGCATGGATAGAATAAATCTTGGTTTACACTCAGTAAAAGGATCACATGCTCAACTTATCTACTTGTCTACTCATATTACTGAGCGTAGATATTATCTAGCGTAGGTATATTATCATGTGTACTATACTACAACCTGAGTATCTACAGGCTTAACATCGATAGCAAGCATTAAACAATCTCATTTTAAATCCCAATTTATGATCATATGTCAGGAGAGCTGCAAAAAACTTTTCAGGAAGTTGAATAGCAAAATTAAGTCACATGTTCTTATTCCTACAACGAAGTGGACGCATTAGCCCTATCGTTTAATTACTCAAATGCAACGCTAGATCTTTCTTAGTCACATGGCTTAATGTTGTACCATACCAGGGAATGATCATTGTAAACACGACTTTTTCTTCTTCGCACTATTAAGAAGGGTAGTGTTACAAACAGTATGGGATAAACATATTACATTTGCCTTTAAAATAGGCAAGGTGAAGGTGATGCCGGATTGAAAGTTGTGAAATTTGGTTGCTAATGATCTTCAGCACCGCGATGGATCGATGTATCACTCGCTCTTTCCCGCCCGTCTGAAGCTGCTCTTGTCTTCTATCCTAGAATCTCGATCGATTACCCAAGGAAATGTGGTGTTGCGAAAAGTTCGACAATCCTGTACCATGACCGCTTCGTAATCGTGCTATTTAGCTGTCTTTTTTGCGTTACCATGGAGAGCACCAAGGCAACGGCAGGGAGGTTGAGCTGTCCTCGAGTAATATACCGTCTCCCGACGCGCTGTAGAAATGGAATGAATTCCCGCGTGTATTACAGCCACGCTGATCGAGAGCTGATGGGAAGATCGGATGTCACAAGGAGTCACAAGAAGTCGAGAGGAAAGGGTCTTTGAAGCAAATGCATATATAAGTCTGACACTATGACCTCCACTCACGTTCGTTATTACGAGCTTTTGCTAATTGGGATGCGCTATTTGAACATCGTCGATGCTGTGCAAGCAGTAGACATTAATGGCGCACTCATTACAAAAGATAGAAAAAGAGACTACTGACAAATATCTGAACGTAAAAGGCGATTTTTTTGTCGCCAATCATAGAGTGAAGACGAACATTCTTTGTGCAAGAACTTCACGCAATTCTACTCTGTTTACGTCAGAAATATTCGACATAAGTGATTGTGGAGGTCGGAGAGTACAAAACCGGACTGCTCGACAAGTGAGGAAAAGGTGTTTCAGGAAAACCGTGTGCAGACAAACAATTGGAATGAGAAATGTTTATGCTTTAATGAAGTCTGGCAGTGGATGAAGCGCTAAAAGGATGTGGGGTGTATACACGTCGTGAGATTGGCTGATTGATAAAATTGTCTCGTAATTCCACTCTCATTGGGCTTAGATGAATGTTATACGTAGTGCTTGAAACCATGACCTAAAGCATGAATAAAGTGCCTCCTCTCTACATAATAACGAGAGTGGATTTCTAATGCACTCTTATCTTACGGAGCTTTTATTTGAATGCATTTTAAAGGAACCATTACCCATTAACGGCCACTTTCAGGAGCGTGGAGTGTGTTTAACCACGTTTAACACCATGTTTATACTGTACAGATTATGTGTAGACTAAACAGAAAGGTAATCTAGGCGATGGCGAGTCGTCCCACATCAAAATATGAATTAATTTCATTCACCATTTAACGGCCCATTAACCCATCCTGTGCGAAATAAACGTTGCTCTATATGATTTGTGTGTGTTCCAGGTGAACAAATGCACGTATGACTCGTAAAGGGTTAAAAAATGTGCTAAATAAATGTGTTAGGCACGTAAAAAAACGTGCACTCATACTGTCTCAAAATATATTCGTATGGGGAAGATACACACAGCCATTAAATAATCTCCTAACCTTTCTGACAGTGATTAACATATCGAAGCCATTGATTCGTATTTGGGTTAGTAGGTTGATAATGCACGCATCATCTTTGTCAAAATGAAGTCGCAAATTGTTTAAGTAGAACAAATATTGGTAGGAAATTGTCTCCAATTAAGGTGGGTTTGGCCAGCGTACAGGGTGGAATGCATTTCACGTCCATTCTAACTAGATGAATTGCGCATAATTTTTAGAAAGGGTTCAACATAATTTGTGTTTTTGAGCACGTCACCGTTTCAGATTTTGTTGAAAGAAGTGGTCGAGGAGATATTATCACTTGGTCGTTCAGATGAAATACGACTCCTTTGGTTTTTATGTGTATATGTATCTTCTTAATCGATTTATTTTGTATACTCATATATACAAATAGATACGTCTTATTTATATTTAAGGAGCTGATAAATTCGGGTTCTGTGACAGAGTTGTGTTTAACAAAGTCTCTTTATGTAATTTTTAAATTCTAGTATGCGTTCATTTACGATCTGCAGTTTTATTTGAATGGACTTTCCATACAGGCCTGCTTCGATTTGTACTGTGTACAATGTATTTAATTCAGCATTTTGAACCTTTCAAACGTCCACTTTGGAAAGTACGTACAGTTGATAAGAGTTATCGTTTACGTCGTGTTTGCCTATAACTAGTCTTAAGAAGCAACGTAAATTGTGTCACGCTAGCTTTCCAGGGAGCAGATGTTGCATGGCCAATCTATTCGTGGGCAATTGAGTAAGATACGAAAGAAGGTCCTCAAATACTTCAAACTGGTTGGACACATTTTGTCATTTGTAAGAAACTATTCTGTTTTTTTTTTTATTTCAGGTTTCTACAAGCACTTGCATAAATCATATGATAATGATAAGGTAGTATTGATAGTATGGTGTATATTTCAATCACTTGTATATAAGAGGACGTTTATGTTGTGTATATGAAATGAGACATGAAATGATTTGACCATTAATGTAAAAAAAAATGCCACGTGATACCGTGTTTCAAAAACGTGTGGAATATTTGCTCACATGTTATGTCTAGTGATTTGATTTTGATTGAACTTATAGCTTAAATCAACAACATTTACAATCCATCAAATTTATCCCCTTGAATCCTGACACAAACTCGGCAGGAAGGTGTACTGTTTGTCATGGCCTTGAAGACATGAGACTGAAAATACACGAGGGCGGGAACACTGGGAAGAAAGGTGGAGTTATCGATTGGGAGCTAGGGCTTTGCAAATCTGATAAAAGATGTGATCACGTTATGACGACATTATACGTGTGAACTGATCAATCGTTAGTCGGAAATGTTGGAAATGGATCAATTTTGATTTGCTCGAAAGAAGATATGGTCCACAATACAGATGTTTTTTTTTTTCGTCAGAAAAGGTGCTTCTCTGCTCTTTGTTGTAAGAAAATACATGAGTCATGACGTCACAAATGATATGTGACAGTGTCGGTGTCGCGTAGATGTGTCACGTTTAAAAATCTGAATATTTTACAAGCTATTAATGTTAATTCCTGTTCGTGTTACTTGATATGAATATAAATAATTTTGGTCAGATAAATCAATGCTACGGAAACAGGATAGGCTAAAATATTTTTCAATGTAATGAATATGAATATTTGACGTTCATAGATATGAATTTAAATCAACTAGTCCCGCTGCTGCAATTGACATCACTTTTGAATATGTAGAGGACAAATCAGGCGATCAACATATTTTGAAATCTTGGTAGATGTGATGACACCTCTTTCCCAGCCCCCATGGTGTTTCGAGTACATCACGTTAATTCATCAATTCCCTATATTGACAAAATTTCCACTCTCTATCAATTAAAATTGATTTTTCACTGCATTGCATTTTAACACGGATGGGTATCATACATGTGTAAGTATCACTCGTGTGCTGATATGAACATTCGTCATTTTATGTGCTACACAATTTCCATAGAGCAACTGGCAACCATATGGTTCAAACATATCGGTGATCTATTAGTGCATGTGAAATGCAGAGTGAGTCAAAAAGAATGTCCCACATGTTAAAACTTGACGTGTTCTAAGTATGAACATTTGATGTTGGGTTAATGTTTATAACTTGGTAGGGTTATCCCCCAGCATATTTCTGTACCATTTTCAGTTTGATCTTTGCATGCATGACTGAACAACGACTTTCAAAGACTGCAAAGTTCACTTGCGCCACGTAGCTGGTTGAAGAATCAAATAGAATGAAATTGCTCCCTTAACATTTAGCGATCTTGTAAGAACAATTGAAAGCTACATCAGAAAAGGGGAAATGTTAACACTGCATCTGTTACTCTGTTCGTGTATTGTATGTGTATGTGTGCATGTATGTATGTAATAGGTGTTATTGTGTGTATTTGTGATTGTATGTGAAAATGTGTGTGTGTGTGTGTGTGTGTGTGTGTGTGTGTGTATGTTTGTGTGTGTATGAGTGTCTTTTGTGTGTAGATAGGCTGGAAATTATCCCACAATTTTTTTTTGCTGTCTTCTAAAAGATTGTCCGTTGTTCAGTCATACGCACAAAGATCCAAACGGAAATGGCACCGAAATATTCTGGGAGGATAACCATTCCAAGACATAGTCACGAACCCATGAATAAGTGTTCATATTTTTAACGAGACAACTTTGAAAACATGGGGTACTTTCGCTCACTCATTCTGTAGACGTGGTAGAGCTGGTTCATGTGAGTTAAATGCAACAACTTGTGTCTTCTTTGATTATAACTCAACAGAATATCAGGTGGATTTTTGCTAAATTGTCAAGCAGATAGCTGAAGTGTGCATAATTGTTTTCTTTTTCCACAATCTGTACTCGTAAAAACGTTGTAAGTCAGTAATTATCAAGCTACGTTTCACATTTTGGTCGTTAGATTGGGGCCGACAGACCTCTGTGGGCCTACGAATTCGAAAAAGGTACTAGGTGTACAGCATTTCTTTTAAAACTTTTAAATAAAAACATACAACTCTAATGAAACTCAACACATCTTAAAGTCAAAGGATGTCAATATTTTTAGAAGCAGGTCTCTTGATATCTAATTAATCATTATTGTAATAATCTGTGGAATATTTAATGAGACTTTTGGACAAATATTGCCCTTAACATTTGTGCACATCAGATGATTGATTCAGAACACAGCAATATCCATTGTGCATCACTACTGCCAATCCACTAGCAACTGCAATCGCAGTGGCAATGAGTACGCATACTGCTGCTGGCAGAAATTACCTTGTTAGTTGACATGCGTAATGCACAATGGGCATTGTTGTTCTGAATTACTTATCTGATTCACAAAAATGTTGAGGTCCAGATTTGTCAAAGAGTGAAAGTGTCATTACATATTCCAAATTGTTACAAATATTATAAAATTAAATCATTTTTAAAAAACTTCTGAAGAAACAAAATGTAAATTTCATTGTAATAAGAGTTTTTTTTTTCAAAAGTGTCAAACATTTTTTTTAAACCTAGTACTAGACGTTAACCAAACAATCACTTTTAAAAAAATCATAACAAAAAAGTTACAACTTCAATAAAACTGACAATTTCACATTATAAGCCGAAGAATTTCGATTATGTGGTATGTAAGTTTAATGACATTTATTTACCAATATTCATTTGGAAAAGCTCTGCATATTTCATTATATGTTCACTTTTTGACAAGTCAGCACAAAAAAAACCCGCATCCATCAGATAAATGATTCTGAACGCTTGGCTATGATTTGTAAACAAGTTGAAATCTATTCAATTTTCAAAGGATGATAAGAACATAAATGGATGAAATATCAAAACCTTCTATAAAATATAACCTTGTGTTGATAAGATTCCCTCTTGTTTATATCATTTTTCAAAAGTGTCAAATAATGTTTTTCTAGTAGTTACAGTAGTCAACCGGTGATATGAGTGAAATGCTTTTAAAATTGATTCAGCTGCTAACACTTATGCCAACAGGCTATTACAAAGATATTTTACTGTAACTACGAGTTTCTGTATTTAAAAAAATATGCCTTAATTTCACTTTTTCAATTTTAAGGGCAACTCCATTAAAGACCCTGAACTCAGCTTTCTTCTAAAGAATAATTGAATGATGAATAAACGCACATAAGGTATTTGTATCAGAAACTTGACTTATAGTGAAAGGGCTTTCTAGGGTAATTTCAATTTAGAAAGAAATTTTAGGCATAAACCCAGTAGTAAGGATTACGTGCTCCATCCTGTTTTTCATTCATTTACAGGATGGAGCACGCTATCCCTACTACTGTGTGTATGCCTAAAAATTTCTTTGTAAACTTGACTTATTTTTTCACCTTTGAGTTTTTCCCGATTTGTAGGATACAATCATTATCACAATTCGATCTGAGCCGTGTAGTATCATTAACAATGTTTGCGTGCATTTGCATACAGCTGGGGCATTTTACTCGCATTTCGTTTGTTCCATCTGAGAAGCTGCTTCCAAATAATAATGCCCGTAATTGTTGAAACACCTGAAAAACACATATTGAGAACACATAACAATGGGTTAAGAGGGAGAATTTGTATTCATATCCTTCCATAATTATATTCTTGTTTGTTCAGAGTACGAGTACCGATTGTTCAACCAAAATTCTGTCAAATGCATACCATGTTGAGTTATTACAAATCAAAGTATTTTTTGTTCACAACATTTACTTCAAAAACAAAAAAGCTGAATTCATGGTTGGCTAGTAGTGGCAATGATTATTATGGAAACAAACACTTTCTTAAAATCCTGGGTTCATTGCTGACAAACATACATTACTGAGAGTACATTTTAACTATAAAGGTACAAGTAAAAATGTGTTGTTAAATTATATGTCATTCAACCATCGTTTTAACAATTATCAAGTTGTCAAATGGCAAATTGCATCAAAAAATTAATAAGCAAATTTATTGACACTGATTAGATCTTTCCCTCTGGTGTGGATTAATGTCAGTGCTTACAATTCCTTTGGTTCTACTGATTTCCTCAGATAGATTGTTTTGGTGACTGTCAAGGTATCCAGCATATTTTAAACATCAAATGGGCAAATGGTGGACCCCTCGGGTTCTATTGCAAGTGAGGTTGACATCATGGACTGTCTCGGAATGAAGTTGTCATTGTTTACAATTTCATGAATATTGTTGATTTCCTTTCCACTAAATTAATAAATGTATTACATTCCGTGAAAAAAATAAATATGGGATTGCGTGGTTTACTTTAAAGCTCTGCTTGCAGATTTCTCGTAAGTAGTATGACCTTCCATTATTCTCCATGTTCACAAATGTTCCTAAACAAGCTGTTTTTGTTTAAATGTTGTGTGCAACGTTTCTTTAATCGAGCTACATTCAATCAAACGATGTCACTAACATTTACCGTCTCAAAACAGAAATGGCCATTCTTAGCAAATTTGTTAAAATGATAACGATAACAACATTGGTAATTGTGATGGCTTATATAATCCAAAGTAGCCTTCTTATCATTGGAATATTCATGGGGATTTTCATTATTACTTATCAGTAGTTATTGTTTTGGTTTCACATCAATGTCTATTTTATTTAAAATTTCCACCAGTACTGACTACTATCTCTGTTTTAGACATGGGTGGACAAGGCCTAGTCTGGCTTTCCGTAACAAGCCACTAGCATTCTTGGAATGGGCACATCGATTACTTGGTAAATGAGTGTGACTGAAAACGACCTGACTCAAGTGGTCACATCGGATAGCATAGAAAGCACTTGTATCATTAGTTATTACAGCTACATACACTGCCCAGACCTTGAAAGGATAGCCGACAAATCTAGCTAGCGGGAGTCAACATACGCTGCATCTAATTTTGTTTGCATTGTGCTTGAAAACAAACTGAAGTAGCCAATCATGAAAATTGTGTGGACCGACCGAGCATAGAGATGGGAAAATATGCATCTACATCAGTTCACCCCTCTCCTTTGTCCACAAATACAAATTACCGGCCATATCAATTCAGACAAACTCACACATGGACGAGTACACCAGTGTAGTTGTATCCCATCATTAACATATTTGGCCCGTATTCGTAGCGGTGATTTGACTTCATATGTGCACTAAACCAGTACTCCCTTTATGGGACTCCAAATAAAAACAACGTGACACATTATTATTGATTCAATATCATTGATTTTTGTCCTTGGAATCACAATGGTTTATTGAGTTTGTCCACATATTAATAACACCTAATCATTAAAATCACCCTCTTTTGTGGTTCTGTAATAAAAATTAAAGATTTTGTGAAAGCATCAATGTATTAATTTTGCGCCCTATGAAGTTAATATGCGTTTAGAAAGCGGGCAAAATTAATTTACCACTGTGGATGTGGCTCATTGTGTGAGCAAGTATGTATGTGTGCGTGTGTGTGTGTGTGTGTGTGTGTGTGTGTTTCAGTGTATCTGCGCGTGTGCATGCGAGTGAGTCTGCGCTACCTGGATGTCAACCAAGAAATTGATATACAAGTAAACAGTAGATTATGATTTCAAGGATAAATCTCTTGTTACGTCATCGAGAATGTATAGAAGGCCCGTGTGGGCACGTTGGGAAATATTTCAATCACAAAAACAAATGAAGGATTGAATGGCATTAAGCCGATATTTCAACCCTAAAACAAAGTTAGAATTTGGAAACTATTCCATCTTCACTGATATTGGGTCCCTCCATGAATACGGGAGATGGCGGTTTGATTTACCGTTAGAAGCTGATCGTGAGCTGTTTAGCACTGTCTAGATTTTACATCGAAGAATCTCCTCTTTGAGTTATCATTATATATTTTGCCGTTACCATGGCTACCGTTCGATATTTTCTTTGTAATCTGCCTGAAAGGATGATGGAGCTCGCACGCATTTTCGCGTGTTGTGTGTACATGTACTGTATATTTGGGATACATTTCAACATACACGAGGGACTCATTTGCAATGTGTGTACATGATGTTGTTTTCATAGGTAATATAATGTTACGTGGGCTGTGTTTCCATGCCATCTGTTTTAAATCTTCATGACCATGTCTCTTGTGGAGGTTTCTTTCGTTTTTACCTACGTGTACATTTGTTTTGTCTGCAAATATACAACTGTACTGTCTCGAAGGTACGATCCCTTTGTGTGTCAGATAAACTCTTGCCCTATGAAAATTGTGTGAATTTCTTGTGAAAAAGTCACATGAAGCACTCAGAGAGGTATAGGCAATCTATTGTCGTCTGCTTTCACGTTTGCACATATAATACATGATCTCAAAATCTCATTCAATCGTGACTTACCTGTACATTTGCTGGCTCCCGATCTTGTTGTGTCCGTGTACCACTAAACGACCACGTCGGTCGGTAGGTGCCTGGCTATGTATGTCCAAACATTGGCAAGCCAGTAATTTTTTGAAAGGGGTAAAATCGACCGTTAATTGGGATGTACACAAGGCTTCTAGCATACCAGTAGGGGAATACATTGGGCTCACTAAAGAACATTTATAACGCCATTGATCTTGAACAATTGGGGGAATCACAAAACATGAAAACGAGGGTAAAGAATCGGAATCATTCGCTTTGGCATGTTTTGTTTGTGTCAGGCAAGTTTTTACTAACATGAAATGAAAAATGGAATGCGTTTTCATGGTCTGATCAGGAGTTCTGATATACTGTCAAATTGCCTACCTGTTGTTTTGATAATTTGATTGATAACTGCTACGGGTAAAATGTCATGTCTCCGTCAAACATGATATGGAACCCAAAGTATAATTGATGATTGATATCTCTATTTTTATTTTGGAATTCGTATTCTGCATATTTCTGCACCGAGACCTTTACAACGTTCGTGGTGTACATTCCCAAATAAGATATCCCGAAAATATAGAAATGTAAGTCTTGAATATTTTGGAATTGAATTATATACATTTCGTTTCGTTTTTATGATTGGTATTGTTTTGCTTATTATTATGTCTCGACCTGAAACATTCAAGTGATGGGTATTAAAAGTATTACCACAGATTAATGCTAGTCATAATGTCATTATTTAGTCAGAAAATAATGTGATCTGTGATGGGCTGTGAACTTCAAATAGGGTGGATGCTAGTACGTGTATTTTTCGATTTGTGTGTATATATATATATATATATATATATATAAAACACTCGTGACAGTATGAAATCGCCACATATGAAATTTGGAGAGCATTTTTCAAACAATAGCGCGTGAGGATCAGGAAATATGAGACACGGCCGGACAATATGGCGGGTTTATTCTTGGGGTAATCATTCAGAGAACCCACCTGTTCATCCTATGCCGGTGCGAGTAAGCGGAATGGTGGCGCCAAATGATCCGTTAGGAGAAGAGCGCGCATCCAATCAAGCTTCGACGACAGATATGGTTATACACGAAATGGAACAAGGTAGAGAGTAATATGCTTTCACCTGGCTGGAGGGGGTGATGACAAGTGTCAACATTGCAGTGGTGATAATACAATATAACTAGTGCTGCAAAAAGGCCCTCCTTTCTATGTGACGTGCAGCACGTTTTTTTTAGTTGATTCTTGCATTACTTCGTAATCTATACCACCGTGACTAACACACTCTTGTAAACACACGAGGGATTTTTGTCAGAATGACCCTTAAAATGAAAGTGATACTTCTAACATATCACTCTCATATTCAGATGTCTGATATCAAAATGAGCCTACAATGTATGATGACTGGAAACTCGAAACCAAACTCCATGATTTATAGATTGGTAATGTATAGAAATAATATCCATGGCAATTAAATGAAAATTAGGAAAATAAAATACACTCAAAGGTCTGTAGTAAAGAAAATGAAATGGAAAAATATTGGTATTTTATTTTATATTATTTTATTTCTTATACTAAAATTTGTTTATACATTTATATATTTTTTTTTATAATATCTATATATATATATATGTTTTATATATAGAATTGTTTTTCATGTTCATGGTACTTGTCTAACGTCACATGAGGATAATGTTTGACAGCAAAGGCAAAACGCAGACACATAACAAAAAAAATATGATATCATAAAATGCATGGACATGCAAACCGCGACGTGTCACCGCCTTGGACAAGGCTCATTTCTGTACCTCCTTAATTTCAAAGCAATCCAACATACACATGATCCTTTCCGACAAGAAGATACATGACTTCAACAGAATCAGGTATCTAGAGCAAGTGCTCATTAAAAATACCGCTCTTCTTCATCTCATCTGCTTTTCTACACAAGGCTAAAAAATTGTAAGTCGCTTTTCAATTATGTGTCCGATTTCCGATCAGGCGCGGGCGGGATGGCATACTTTGTTCGCATTCATGACATATAATGTTTATGAAATTGAACCAAGGAAAGAGAAGTGCAACGAGAGGAGGGGGAGAAAGAGAGAGATATAAATAAATACAGTGCATGTGGTGTTGTGGTGTGTGTTGTGTGTGTGTGTGTGCGTGTCTTCAAGGTTGAATGTGTGTGTATGTGTGTAAAGTCAGTCCGCTAAGTATGGTGGTGCAAAGGTCTACATATCATATCAAGGATGAGATGGAAATATTTAGTAAACTGCCTGATCCAGTTTCAATTCTATTTGAAGGAGAATGATAATTTACATAAAAGAAAATAGGAGAATGGCCTTGATAATAAGTTGAATTTAAAAGTGATATTCATAGAACATCCCTAAATATGATGATATTCATCTACAGAAAGCTTATAAGCCATACAATGAGCTTGGATGACATTCAAACAATATATCAATATATGCCCTGGGAGTTCAATAATTATTGATGTCATCGCATATTTCTGGGCTGGAATTAACATGATTAATGTAACATCTGTTTATAAATATGCCACATCTGTCATCTGGAAGGTAATTAATGCCATATGGGATGAAAAAAGTGTGGGGAGGGGGAGTCAATATTGAAAGAGGAAATGAAAGACGACTGTGACGATGATATGTTTTTTTTATTATTATTACAGTGCAATGAAATTCTAGAATCAACCATTTTCGCTTCTAATCAATGCACGTAACATGCATTTTTCAATGTGGTATCCTGCATGGTCATACAAGATATGTTTAGCTGTCAGTCCGTTGAAACATACAAGTCACTGAACTGTTTAATTTCATTTTGATTTTTTTTCCGGATGGCAATGACTTGACTACATTTTGCGTCATAGCAAAACAACCCCTATTGTACTTACCTACTTCCAACGATGGAGATAAGGGGGAGAATTACATGATCAGAAGGTGAGAGTTAGAAGATAAGAAAAAGGGAACGTTTTGGTGGTTTATCTTCCTGCCTGTATAGCTTATCTCTGAGATAAAATAATGTTTCCCTAGCTCTGTTAAAAGAGATTGCCTTCCCGTGTAGGAGCAGCCACTGTTTGGGATGCATCGCTGCAAAAACTAAATCTGAGGTGGGACCTCATTACTTAGCTCCGTGTGCAAATCCTGTAAACTGGGCGTACAGGGAGAACTAAGCAATGCTTGGGGTGGATCAAGGGTGTATTGGAAATGAGGGTGGGGGTGGGGAGGAGGGGGTTCAGATATATGCAATGTAACTCTAAGTGTAACCTCCTATGGTGGGGTGTTAACTTTGTAATTGTTATTTGTTTAAAAGAAAAATATTATTCGTGTTCTCTCACAGCATAAACATTACAAATACATTTACAAAGGATGGATACACGATGGATATTCGATGGAAAAGAAACAATAGTAATCAAAAAGAAAAATAGCATAGCTTTTGACTACGTTGGGCATGCCTCCCTCTGTCGAGAGATAAAATTGACTTATCTGGCTTCCTTTTCTTATTGTTTCTTCTGTTTCATACTGGTATCTTCATTTCTTTTGAAATGACAAAAAAAAAATATAAAGACCTCTTCAAACATCTGGTTGAAAAATAGAGTATCTAGCATTCAAAATAACTTAATTAAGTTAGGGAAACATCCACCATAGACAAAAGTATTAAAAATAATTCAAAATGACTTTAAAGGGTATGTCTTTAAAAACCATGTAAGAATCGATGAGTTAAGGGGCATTCCCAAATTAAGTGAGCGATTGTTTCAATATCTACTGAACAGAAAGTACATAAATCAGAATGGGACAAACCAATACTATTCAAATACTTATCAACACCTAGTATATTATGAATTATTTTGAATTTATAATAACTTACCTTCGCCGACAAAGAAAATTGAAAAGGAATCATGTACACTTTATCCCACTTAACAAATGGTTCTAAAATGATATCTTTCCACTTATTTCATTAAAATGGAACTTTGAAAATTCTATTGACACACATGTAATGTATACGTTTACACACAGTCTAGAAAATTGTCATGATTATTGAATTATTAGACTTACCTTATCAATGTAGATCAAATCGGGCTCGTTAATCCGACAATTAAATAAACTTCTGTAAATAAAAAAAAGCACAGGTTAGTATTTTTTCCGATTAACCAACCTTATTTCATTTTCTGATGCGTCTCACTTTCGGAGAATCGAACGATTCTTCGGAATAACAACGGACTTTCTGACTGTAGGAAAAAAACTAACCGGCGGAATAACGAGTTGTAGCCGTAGGCCATACTGGTTCTTGTTCAAGACTCTCTCTCCGCCGATGAGCGCTTTACAAAGCCCCTGGGCTTGACCAACGTGTTTCAACCCACCCTTATTTTTGTCTTTCTTCCTTTAATTTACAAAATTGAATGACACAACTCGAAGCTGCCGTCGTATCAAAATAACACAATACAGTATTGATTAATATTTTCATCAGTGTAGGAAACGAATGATTTTCTACTTCTATTTCACTCGCTTCCTGAAGTTAAGAAGGCTTTATGCATGCAACAGAAACACGACAATGGAATTGGAGACTGTATCATGCCTCGAGCAGTTGTTTCATATCAATGGCTCGGAAATTTTAAAGAGTTGACGAAAAATGCGCGATAGGGTTCTAGTATGATAAAGGGACATACCTTAGCACACGAGAATGCGTATATTGCTTCTTACAACTCTATTGCAGCCGTTTCTGTACGCTTTGCGATTTTTTTTTATCAGGCGCTTTAGTGAGCTTTGTCTTAAAAAAGGTGTTATATGATTAAAGGATCATCATATAAGATCCAATACTACATGTCTCGAGATAAAACAAAATAATACAACTATACAAGTAGTTGAATGGTTTAAGGAAGCGAGCACAAAGCAAATAGAGAGCATACTGTGTGCTCCCGATTCATCTCAATATTCATCGGGTTCTTGAAAGCATTACGTCTCGTAGTCTGCTTCATATTCATAAGAACCGATATTCATAACGTGTGATTGGACGTAGACTCGTGCTTTATGAATAGCGACCCCGATTACCTATTATGAATAGTGGTCCCTTTGTGGATGGAAAGTTACATGGTATGAACAGCTAGCTTGTCCCTATACTACGTTTCATGTAATCAATTACTTTAAAGAGAGAAAAAAAAGACTGTTGATACGAGCTGAAATACACACATCAGCACTTCTACACGGATTATGTGCATATCTACGGTAGATAGTAACGTAGACCAATTACTATTAAAAAACACCCATTACCAAACCAGCCACTAATTGGCCAATTTGTGTTTCATATTTTCCTCGCCCTCACTGGAGTGCCCTTGCATTGTTATGATGACATCATCATGGTTGCTAGATGGTGATTGTGAGAAAGAGACATGATCGCTACTAGCCCACCTTGTCATTGATGCGATGCGACGTGGCTATAAGGTCAGCAAAGTGGTTACTGTCAAGGCGGATTTGTAGCAAATTCAAACATCTTGTTTCATATTAGGCATGTATAGGCCTATGAAATGCATAATTTGCTTTTTGCTGGGATCCCCCCTTTAGGGAGTTCTGTCATGTATGTTGGTTGTTGTTTTTCTCGTCGGCATGTGTGGTGGGAAGGTATCCGGTGGGTGACTTACTTGACGGATGTTCGTCGATCCGCGGACGAGCATCAGAAAGGGAGGAGGAGGAGGGGCAGGGGAAAGGGGAAGGGGAGGAGGGGGGAAGAAGCTTTACCCCCCCCCCCCCCCCCACACACACACACACACACCCTTTCCGGCTGTAGGATGACCAGGAAAAATATGCAGAAAAAAAGCAAGCCACGATTTAAATCACACAGTCTCTACAATTCTCTTCCTTTTTTTCCTTCTCCTTCTCTTTCCTCCATCTTTCCCTTTACTCGACTTTTTTCTCTGTACATCTTTCTTATCCTTGAGTGAATCAATTCCAAATTGCAACGACGGGACATGGCGTTTGATTGGTACTAACGCTGCTATTCACCATACATTGCATGGACTTGACCATGAGCAGTATTTAAAGAACCTGCATGAAACACTAACACAAACGTACACAAAAACATAGACTGATAGATACACATTAGTGCGCTAGATAATTGCAGAGTCCGATTATACCTGGGAAAAATACGCCACAAAATAATAGTAATAAGAGCATATTGAATTTTAAAACATGTATAAAAGTGTGAACACTACCGCAGTACTAGTCCATTTATTATGAATAGCAACCATGAGCCTTGTTTTATTCACGAAAAGGAATCACACAATGAAATACATAAAAAATGCATACTTCATGTGAATGTTCAATGCCACAGCAACACACAAGGTATTGTTTTATGTTTTCATTGATTTTGTATTATGTTTCTACGATTTCACTTAGCTCTTTATGAGGCATTGAGACACTGTGTACATACACATGTACTACACATCAATCTTTTAGGGCAGCTCTAAGTCTGGCAGAGAAAAGAATTAAAGGACAAAACAGGAACGTTTTTGTAATTTTGTAATTTACGTCTAACAAAAAGTGGCTGCCTCAACCAAGAAAGTCGACAAACTTACCACGGCACAGCAGGTAAGTGAAGGCTCGTTATGGAAATGGGATTGGCCGTGAACGCGAATGATAAAATGGGGCGTATGAATAATATTAAGACGCCTCGGGTTGTGTACTGACCACAGTTCGCTCACGTTCCGCGGTAATATAACGCGCTTCCATGTTCGTGCTCTGGTTTCGCTTTCGATTTCGCTTTTTATTTCTATTCTCTTTTTTCTTCTAACGATATCCTATTTTGCATACAAAACAGATATCTTGATTTTGTAAGATCTGTCAGCTAAACGCAGTGGAAAATGATGGCACGCATTTAAGCGTTTCGATTATCGCACTGCGCGCGCCAGACAGTCGTTTATGCAATTCGCATTCCTGACGTGTCTAACGTAATATAGAGGAAAAACGATAGTCACGATTATGGATACGTGATGCTTTACACGAGATTTTAGCGATGACAGCTAATAAACTTAAATTCGATCCAATCGAATCAACTCAGCGTTGCATGATCCATCAAAACGACCTCGCGGTAAAGCCCGCAGTCAACATTAATGCAACGAAGATTCAAAAACACTTAGTGCAAAGAAGGGGTATAAAAAATGCAATACAAATTATTAGTGAATCAACATTTCCTAGTGTTTCGTTTCGTGGACGCAGCTTACTGATGCGGACTTTGAACGTATCTGACTGTGGTTTGTACTGTATCTGTCTCAAGCTGTCTCATTACTCCTCCCTTTCAGTATGTTTAGGGTTATCCCAGATGAAGACAACCGCCGAAAGTCATAAAAGACATAACCACGAGCTACATCTACGTCTTGCTTTCATTTCTTCCGCTTCGATATTACCCAAAATCTGCATATCCCTTCCACGTGAACAGCTCTTGTGCTAGGCTTTCTTTTCGCAATGCCTCCTCGTCCAGTCAAACGTGGATAATTGATTAGTGCTTTTCATTAAGTTTGACAAAGTTAAACTCGTTAACAAAGTTTAAATGACAAGAAGGAGAAGAGGAGAAGATGGAGAAGAGAAAGAAGAAGAAGATATAAAGAAGGGGTAGATGAAAGAGAAGCATTAGATAGAGGAAGATAAGGAAGTATAGAGGAGCGAAATGATGATTGTGATGATAATAATGATGATGATGGTGAAGGAGGAAAAGAAGATGGATGAGGAAGAAGGAAGAGGAAATGGAGGGATATGAGCACTCTGGAAGAGATCGAAAACGCGACCGGGTTATAAACGTGATTTGCACAATATGCTTACACGGTTACTGATTCATGTTGTAAGCGGCTGATGAACAAAGCGACTGCCGTTCACTGACATTTCTCTCCTTAATATCCCTAAGAATATGGGTGTATCCAAAGTCTATAAACGTCCTTCCATGAAACATTTAATATTCCTTGCCGCTATTATGACAATCATATTGATTAAATTACAGGCGCTCTATACGCTGATCAAATCCTCAGAGAGATAGCGATTAGGAATTGTAGAGAAAAGCGTAGTGTTAGTTCTGCACGCTAAACCAAACCTAGGGTTATGTGTGTGTTATTTTTTTTTCTTTAAGAGCCTCTGTCAAAACACGTTCCATCACCTTCTCGCAATAGTTACGTTGATGAATGGCTGTGCTAAGTCTGGATCTAAAGGATCTGTTCGTGGTGGTTGTGCAGGTGGGTGGTAATCACCGCTATCCATCATCCCCTTATGTACGGCTACACTTTCTTAAGATGCATGACTTTCTTAAGATGCAATGTGATCAAACGGGCTCTCTGCATCCATTGTAGTCATTGCTATTCTGGGGAAAGCTGGAAAGTGGAAACTGTATGGTCAAGATTAGGCCGCATTATATGTTGGATGTTACATTGGAGTTGGATAGGTTATATATAATCATTCGTAGAAGGAATATTACGAAGGATTCTTAGCCACATTACCCCTACTTTTATGAAGATTATACTATATCATATTTACATATTTGAATGAATTATATACAACTTTCATAGAACGAATTCTTCTAAAGTTTTTAATGCACAATTCTTTACACGGCACGTATTCCCCTTTGGGGAAAGCTGCAAAGACTTCAAGAACATGAAGAATATGATACATTACGACGTTAAATATTCGATTGCCTTTTTGTAACCATGGCAACCGTTTGTTAGAAGAATGCTGTTCAAAGCCAATATTATGCATGTTATGCTACGGTAATGTTAGTTTGAGCTATCATGGTAATATATCACCATTAAGGCTTGTGGATAAAATATATGGTCACTGCAAAACAATATATACTTTTATTAATTACATATTATTACGCCAGCTAAGAAAGAAAAATATCAAGGAATCTACTGCAGAATTAATAATCATAATCTTTCCCATGTCCATTTGTATTTAATCAAGCTAATGGTTTTACAGTTTTCAGCCAATAATCGTGCTCAGAGCGAGCGACCTACAAAGTATGGTGAGTAATACGTCAGCGCAAACACCTGAACAATTTTCCGGCCGTTTTCCCCGAGATGTCCACCACGCATGGCTGACCGCGTGATTGATTGATTGGGTTGGTTGACTGATAAATCTTTCATCCGTTACATTCATTAACCCCCTGCCTACTAAACACGCTGCTACTCTCTTGGGAGTCGTGTGTATACCTCGCGACAAAAACTGCATCTATAGCAAAGCGCATAAAGAGTTAACGATGCGATGTAAATGCGGTTCCTCAGAAGAATATAGAGCGTGGATTGGGGGTAGAGCGCAACGCATGCACGTTAATGGTACGCACCTTACTGAAAGCGGGTGTTGCCAAATCAATAGTAGGCAGAAAAAAAGTGTGCATGGACAGGTCCGTTGCTGATGCAAAGCAAAAACACACAAAATAATGTATGGTAATGATAAAGGTAATAAAAGGAGACAGAGGACAGATAAGAAACTACTTAGACAAGTTCGGTGAAATGTGCCGTATTGCAAAGATAACGGGTTTAGATATGCTGCATAATGGCGCGCGACAGGAGAGCGTACAGGGACATGACAGCCGACGTCGATATCTGGTCGGGCGATCGATGGCGGGATTAAGACGAGCTTCCTATAACTTGACGTGTTTCTCAGGACCCAGGCTGAACCGAGGAGGTGCTGTATGGAAATAGGAAGATGGATTTTGTATGGAATGATATTCTTTCAAAGTAGATTTGGTTTGGATTACACGTAACATCCATATTATAAGAAGACATATGACGGTAAGTAAGACATATACACCGACTAGCGTGCAGAGATGTAATGCGTCAAATATGGGCACTGGCGTGCTGCATTTGCAATTGCATCTTTTCCCTTTCAATCAAAAACAAAAATTACTATATTGAAACTGAAAATAAATTAACGTTTCCATCAAAGATTGTGTGATTGATGATGAATATTCAATATTCATGATAATGATTTAAATGCCTCTATAATGGTTTTGTTCTTATATGAATTATTTGCTTATATAAATATGAAATAAATGTTATTCAATTTAATTCAATTTAAACTTCAATTCATGAACCTTTTTGCCTTATAAGCATTTTAATTGCATTAACATCATCCCCTTTACACAACTAGCTCTCTATAGTCAGGATTTCACAAAGCCAGATCACAAGAAATGGAGGTATATGTGTAATGGTTCGTCGATGAAATTTGACAAAAGCCAATTATGATGTAATTTAGACGCGTGTGTGATATCATCTCGTCATCGAAACGCTAATCGAAGTCAGAGGATGCCAATGAATTATTCAGATTCAATCGTGGAGAAGCGCTTCTTCATCTGCGCATAGACGATTTAATCTTCCGTTTGACCTGTAATGGGGAGGGACATGTTTTCAGCGTTGAGTGGGTAGCCACAGCCCCGCTCACAGCAGAGAACACAAAGTCGTCTTGATTTTTAATGAAAATATTCACCCACGCACGCTCTAAAAAGATGGAGAATAATGTGTTAAAAGAGGCGCCCAATACGCAGGATATCATTTTCAAATGGCCTCGTTAATTTGAAATCGGAAGCAAAGAATCGCCAAGGTTTTATTCTTTGGGGGGAATATGACCGACGAAATATGAGTTCAAACTCACATCTCTCTTATGATATATTAATATTGCGAATGTAGGTCTGCTGAAAATTACATTTCTGAGGGTAATGTGCAGTTCAATAACATGAGGTGAGGTCTGCTGGGTGTGAAGGGGGGGGGGAGGGGGGGGGGGTAAAGAACACTGTGATAAACATAGACGCACAACATTCGGGTATCATATTCAAATGCCCACGATGCTCTGAAATTTGTAGGAGAAAATGGACAAGATGTTATTGTAGGTACATATGGGCAAGAATATGTGAGTTCAAACTATCATCTCTCTGATAAACAGATTAACTTTGCGAATGTAGGCCTGCTGAAAATGACATTTCTAAAGGCAATGTACTGTTTAATAACATGATTTGAGGAATGCTGGGTGTTGGGAGGGGGGGGGGACAATGTGATAAACTATTCGCACAACATGCAGGATATTAATTTCAAATGCCCTCGATGCACTAGAATTTGAAGAAAAGAATCGTCAAGGAGTTTTTCTACATACATGTCGCCAAGAATATGTGAGTTCATACTCACATTTCTCTCATAACATATTGGTATTGCGAATGTAGGTCTGCTGAAAATAACATTTCTAAGGGTATTGTTCTGTTTAATAACATGATGTGAAGTGAGGTTTGACGTGTGTGTGTGTGTGGGGGGGGGGGGGTAGAGAAAATGTGATAAACTAGGCGCACAATATGCGGGTATCATTTTCAAGTGTCCTCGATGCTCTGAAATTTGAAGAAAAGAATCGTCAAGGTCTTATTCTATGTTCATAAGGCCAAGAATATGTGCGTTCGAATTCACATCTTTCTGATAGCATATTAATTGTACGAATGTAGGTCTGCTGAAAATGACATTTCTAAAGGATATGTGTTGTTTCACAACATGAGATGATGTCTGATGTGTGAGGGGGGGGGGGGTGGTGGGGAGGTGCTCACACATAGATAGAACCAAGATTTATTTTGAGGTGTACACTTAAAGACAGTGTAACTCGCTTTCAAGAGTCATGAAACTTGGCTGGAATCAGCACTTTACCCTAACTATAACGTGTATGAAATGTCACTGTCATAGCTTCACGAACCTTTTCAGGTTAAGTAATTTTTTTGAAAAAAAAGTATCCTTCTTTTGGTTTAAAACGTAGCAACCAGTCTACACTCGTAATCGCATTGCTACTGTCAGTGCGCGATGCGTCAGTGCGTGATGACCTTCAATACGGCTACCTTGTCTTCAAAGCTCTTGTCATGCCTTACGCACACCTACCCGATTGGATAGCCGAGTACGGATTCATCACTGCAAAGGATGTGCGAAGAATAACGTTTTAAAACACTTTCAAATACATCATTTAATGATAACTCTCATGTCATAGACACACTCCCTCCAGAGAATCTCAATTAATGTGAACGATGCCGACTCCTGTCATATCGTTACGATAATACCCCCATCGGAAATGTATTCTCCTTTCTCTTATTATTGCATTTAAGAATGTGCATTCTTGTGCATTAACCATTGATACATTTGTTTAAAGAAAAGGGTGAGCCGTTTATTGACAATATATCATGCAGAGAGTTTTTTTCTATTGAAAATGTGGGAACGTGTGACTGTGAGGAGGATTTTTGCACTTTTACGATGTAAAAATGTCGCTTTCATCGCTTTTTTCAGTGTAGAATTTTATCAAGCAGTCGTACTTTTTTTCAGTCTGTATTAGCCAGGGTTGTCTCCTAAGTTTCCAACTGCTTGACAGAGGAGCCCTGTCTTAATTGAATAGATTATCTTTGAATGCGAATCTACTGGTCGAAACAGAATGGTGATAGAAACTGTCCTCCGCTTTAGTTTCTTCGTTTAGTGAGTTCTCTTTCTTCTTAATTTGAATTGTTTTGCTGTCTAAGGTGAGAGGTGCCATATATATATATATATGTCTTCGTGTTTGTGTGTGTGTGTGTGTGTGTGTGTGTAGTGTGTGTAGTGTGTGTGTGTATGCATGGTTACATGGTTTGTGTGGGGTGAATTCATATGTTCGGCGGGTACCAGAAAATATTTCATTCTTATGTATTATGGAATTGTTTTATCATCATTACTATTATACATATTTTTTTAGTATTATTATGATTAATTTTTAGTTAGAGGAATATAATCTATAAGTTGCATATTCAGGTGGAATATGGCACATATATAATTTTGTTTATATACATGTGATATATCATGCTTTATTGTGTTTATCGAATCAGTAGAAAGAGTACGTTCATGTATTTGTTATTCTATGTTATAAAGTGAATTTCTTTATTTTATTATGTTAATAAAATCAAATAAAAAATATGAAAAAAGTTTGTTTGTGTGTGTGTGTGTGTGTGTGTATGTGTGTGTGTATCAGCCAAATTCGTCAAAGCCTCCATGCTATACATTATCTGACATAGAGTTCACAGACTGTCGGAACTACAATCTCATTAATTAGACAGTATGTTCTTATTGCCTTCAGAAAGACTAGTCTTAAGGATAGACTCTTTACGTCTGTTCTGATGTATATATCATAACATTTTCCCCTGGTCCCTCATCTCTAAGAGAGTATTGCAATGTTACACTTAAAGTAACAATCTATCTAGTGAAATTATCTTTCTCACAAACCACTGCTCATGTGTTCTGCTTCAACCAATTGCATACTTACAATATATCAACACAATTTACGAGCAATATTTTCTGCATCTTAAGATCGATTTATATGCAACCTAACGCTTTGTTATATATCGTGCCGTCAATATACAAATTTTGCGATAGATTATTACAATTCTTCTGCAACTTTGTTATACAAGACCATGTAAAGGCCATACTAAAGCTTTAACTGTATGTTTTGTCTAATCGCATTGGCTAGCCCAACTAATGCTAAACTACACCTCGTCACGTTTCCTTTTCTTAATGTGCCATCTTCTTATCTCTATTGATCACCTGGCTTACGGTCTCGCTCTTGGTCACCTACAGTTTGAAATGCAGTGATCACGTCCCGATTAATTTGACCTTTGCTTTAGATCTACACGCGTCAATTTTACTTCCAATTCCCTCTTTTCAACCACCGCCCACCTTCCGGTTGCGCAAAGTTTGTGCCTGAGACCGTCTTCTGTCATCGCGTTCCCTTTCCCCGTGTCATTCCTACCCTCCAGTCTCGGTCCTGTGATGTTTCACAAATGCATTCCTGTCTTCAATCATGATGTGATTTCATTAACATTCGACCCAATGTAGCTGCGAGTGTTCTCCCCCCTCATACCATCGTGTAGACTCCACCCGCCGCATGCCATGTGTATGTGACTACCACACATCCAGTATGTCTCGATTACCCCTGGGGAGTAACTTGTCAAGTATCGTCAGCAGTTCCGGCGTCGATCACATTGATGTCTCTCGCCTTTGTTGACGACTCCTGTTTACCATTCCTGCGGCGCGTGCCGGGCATCGACAACTGCCCATGTGCAATGATGTGCTGGGTGATTTAGCTGCGTTGCCAGCACCTGCTGATATCTCCCATCATGCACCCGGATTCTTCAGTTCTTCTTCAGTCTTCATCTCGGGCATCATCTCACGAAGGGTGACGAACTTACAGGCACACCCAAGGCATGTCAGGAGGGAGGAGGTGAGCGGCCCAGCAAGAACGAGAGAAGGGTCGAACGGAGAGAGAGGCGGAGAGAGGGAGGGGGTGGGCGGGAGATGGAGTAAGGGGAAACAAAGAGAGAGAGAGAGGGGGGTAGACAGAGAGAACGATACAAACGGATAGAGAGGAAGAGAGACAGAAAGACAGCCAGAGACAAACGGAGAGAGATGCCCACAGAGAGAGAGGGAGAGAGAGAGAGAGAGAGAGAGAGAGGGGGGGGGGGTTGGGGGGAAGGAACGAAATAAGCAGACAAAATAAAGACACATAAAAAGAGAAAGAAAGGTTCAGACAGGCAGACAGGTAAGCATACACAGATACATGCACATAAATATGTACATAATATTATAAAGATAGGTAGAAAGAGAGAAAATGGAGACAGCAAAACTAACGAATAAATATAAAGACGGGGGCATAGATATATAGAGAGGCAGATAGACAGAGCTGAAGAGACAGAGAGGGAGAGAGAGAGAGAGAGGGAGAGGGAGAACGAATATTTGTTGAGTTATCGCCTGTTCGCACATAGCTCTAACTAGTAGTGACAACATGACGTATTGAGTGCAGCATCTGAACACATTACAATACCTAATTTCACATCTCGCTCGGCGCCTAGGTGAATGGCCCCTCCGAGGGACTGTGTGTTTCCCTTTATAGGAAAGGAGCCTTTTTACAAACCCATGGAATTCGGCACGGATCAGCAGTATACCCCAACGATATCATGAATAAAATCTCATAGTTGAAGCTCCGCGGAAACCTATCCGTGTTTACATTCGAAATGTTTCGTAACAACCATAGTCTGCATTCATATACCATATTGCCCCTGGCAATGCGCGATGCGTCAGTCAGTGCGGTGCGGAGAGCGGTCTACGGTCTCTCAGGTACAGAAACTAAACCAGGAGGAAACGTCTGCGTCGTATTGTTAAAACAAGGATGTATGCTACACTTCATATTTCGTTTAAGAACAGCAGCTGCCAGTCGCAGACACAATCACATTCCTGGCAAGCGACAACCCTCTATTGAGTTTGTCCGTTACGTTCATCGTGCATGGAAGTCCACAGTCAAACCAGAAGCCAGAGTGAGCTAGGTAGCAACAAGTTAATGCGTCCGTTAGCAAATCTCGCTAGAGCCCCAAATTGCATGTTTGCCCAACACCGATAGATCAGGATGAATGCCAGTTTCCAACATTCTTTTCAAACATAGTTTTGATATGATATACCTAAATGAAAATCCAAACTTAAATTTCATAATGTAAAGAGCTTATCCAGTGTTTTGGGAATATGTTATCCATAGCTTATACTCGGTAGTTTATTTAACGTATTACCAACACAGTCGATACTGCGAACACAAATTGGTGTTATTAGCATCATGCCGCGAACAGGGAGATATGAGTTTAACGGGGTAGAAAGAGATAAATGAAGCGAAAGAAAGAAAGGGTAGGATAGACAAAGAGAAATGTATGCAGAGGGAAAGGGAGAGGGGGAGAGATGGGGAGGGGGAGACCGAGACACAAAGAGATAAAGGGTAAATAGACAGAGAGAAGTGGTAGAGTGAGAAGAGAAGAGAGAGAGAGAGAGAGAGAGAGAGAGAGAGAGAGAGAGAGGGGGGGGGATAGAGAGAGAGAGAGACAGACAGACAGAGACAGAGAAAGGCAAAGAGAATGGAGGGAGAGAATGAAAGACAGAGACAGAGAGAAAGACAGACAGACAGAGAGAGATAAATAGAGAGAGAAGGGGAAGGGGAAGGGAAAGAGATAGAATGGCAGAGAGAGGCAGTAAAAAAAGAAGATCGGAAGGGAGAGACGGGGAGAACATGGGTAAGGTAGGAAACGGGCGGACGGGGTATGTATTTTATGGATGGAGAGGCAACAGATGGGATAATTATCGAAGATCTGCCACTCTCTAATAATAGCTAATATCTCCTTCAAAACTGGACAACGAGCAGGTCCAAGTTACGGTAACCATGGTAACCATATCGTAGGCCGACACGTCCTCCCGTCCAGCAAAAAACAAACAATCTCCAGGAAACAAGATATTTCATTAGTTGAAAGTACATCGTTAGTGTCTTAAAGGTGTTTAATGTGTGTAGGGGGTGTTGTAAATGCAGCCCCCTCCTCCCCTCCTTCGCCCCCACCCCGTTAAAAACCTATTCAAAGCGGCAGGTGTTGGTAGGGGAAATTCCCACTTCCCGTTGTATAACATGTTAGTCCGTGTGTCGCACTTGTAGGTGTTCCCCCTATGGGAGATCGTCCGCCATGAGGCCGACGATTGGCGTCCGCATCAGGTGCCTATGTCCGCGGCGTCTGACCTAGCCTAGCTCTCAGACGTTGGGACATTTCAATATCAGTCTAGTGCTCACAAGAATAGTCATTTTTTCATTCTCATGTTTTCTCTCTTCTCCCCGGAGAAGGAATAAGAATTGAGAATGATTAGTCTACTGCAGTGAGACCCGTTTATTGAATAATATAGTTTGGATTTAAAATACCCGAACGGCTGGAAGCAGAGCTACGTCTGACCTTCTCACGAAATAAGACCATACCATAGTCGATATACAGGTACGTGTACATACAGCCGGTGATGTGATGGGATTCCACCTCCTGACAACATAATAAATGATATATGATCAGAGTGGAAAGGATTTCCTTTGCAATTGGGAAATCATTCCACGAGTGCGTATCATTGAATCGCGGCCTTGGCTCGAGGCAAGGGGAGTTTGTAGGAGAAGAAGATGAGTTGTCTGTCCGTCGCGACCATGTCTGTTTGATCATCATCTCCTTCTGTCAACAACCTCTGGACGTGAACGAACATCGCTTGTGACGCTGTTTTCCCTAGTCCACACGACATGGTCGGAAACGATGTTTGCGCAAATCAGGGAATGTCTTTCACTGAAGGCACGGCTGTGAATTGAGTGCGGTGTTATTTCTTCGAGTAGGCCTACTACAACCATTGACCTAGTACAGCTGACATTCTCCAGTAAAAGAGTTAGCATGATTGATATTCATACGATAACAGAGCGATGTGGAAAACCAGCAAAACAATCTTTTCTCTCTCAACCCTTTGGTCGACCCTAATAACTTCAACTTTCGCAGCAGGCTGTCTCACACTTAAAGGGTTAAATTAGTTTAAGTAATGAACAAAGGCAAAAGCAATGTAGTTAGTCATTTTAGGATTGATCGTGACTGTAAGGTAAAGAATGTACATCATATACACTCTGATAGTTCCCAATCAGAATAGTCCTTGAAAGAACGTCAGCATTTATTTAACCCAAAAAATTACACTTGCGCATGACTCTATCAAACACTCCTGCATTGATATGTACAGTTTCGTTCCCACCAAATGAAAACAATCTGAACACGATAAACTCTTTTAAGAAAGCGGTAAAACTTCACCTCATTTAAACCATACGTTTTCATTATAATCTGATTTCGGTTTGCTCAGATAATCCTCTTTTTTGTATTAATGTATTAATATTCCTCATGTCTTGGTACGACAACATTGTCGCCTGGAAAGTTTTTCTCACGTTCACGTGTTCAAAATGATAGAAAGTGATTGGAGTGGTACAGTTGATTATTCTCTCTACTTCTCTTTCCCTCTCTCATACTTACCTCCTTCACTCTATCCTCTATAATGCAATTAACATGTTCTTCACACCATCAAGCCTTGGCTTATTATGAAAACCCTTCTGTTTGACTTCCCTTCATTTCCTTTAATCCATTACAATTGTGATGTTCGTTATACAAAGGGCTTTAATCCCGTCATGCTCCAGCTTACTATGAATAGCCCTTTATTTGTATTTCATTCATTTTGTTTCATCATTATTCACGTATCCACACTATCAACTGACTGACATTTGTAACTGGGATCCGATTTCAATTGGATATATTACCTATTAAGCAGAAAATAAATTAAAAAAAAAAAATTGTGCCCTCGCCTTGTCAAAATTAGGGCATCAAATATTTTCAATTGGACCTTGACGTGGAAATTAAAATGTTACCTTGGCTTTTTATGAGATTACGGTAATACACGTAAATCACGAAGTTTTGTGAATGTCACGCCATCGCACTACGCATTCATCAGTGCCTTCAATTCATTGAAGTAACTTATATAAGAAATGTATACACGATATCACATTTGAAAAGCAGGTTTATTGAGTGAGTGTGTTGGGTTTCCAAGCTTAGGTAGTGGATAATATTGGACAGAGACCCGTAGAACATGGTTGAAACGTTGTTGACCATTCTGACGTTGGTATTTGCATGTAGGATCATGTGACGGAATCGTCTAAAAAGTACATGAAGTGAGTGTGTGTATATGAATGTATGGGTGTATGTGTGTGTGTGTGTGTGTGTGTGTGTGTGTGTGTGTGTGTGTGTGTCCTTGGTGGAGGCTGAAGTGCGTTGGGGTTGATTTATTCAATAGGGTTTAATTTGATTCCATTAACTGCATAATTATGTGTAAAGGCTAACATTTTGGTTGTTTCATATTGCGTATGTGTAAAGGTTTATTAGAAATAATGTTTGTGAAAATATTTTTTCTGAAAAGTTTACAAGTTGATTATTTCATTTGAAAAATGTGACTTTTGCCAACTTGTTTTGCGCTATTCCTAACTTTGTCCTTCTCTTTGAGATTTTCTTTCCTATTTTTTTTTTTATCTCGCCCCTTTATTTCAAATGCCTATTAAATACTTTTTGTTAGCACATACACGTGACCATTCAGACATATCTTTGCAATGTTAGTATGTTGTAGGTGCGCTATGAGCTTTCGTGGGCGTTGCCTCTGATTTCTTATAAATAGATGGTGTCACCATGGAAGGTCCATGGTGTCACCGTGCATTTACCATCCCATGTCTGTGCATAAATTTGCCAATACAGACCACCTTATACTTGTCCACAAGAATGTCTCATTTTGTTTGTTTTCGTTTTGTTATGCTTTTTTTTTTTTTTTTTTTTTTTTTTGGGGGGGGGGGGGGTTAACGTTTAGAGGGGTTTACAACTTAGGTCCATTTAGGAATGATCGTGAGGGGCAGATCATGATATAAAATGTTATGTAAAATTCTTATAATTACAATAACAAATGTGTTACTTTGAGTATTGTTACAGAAAATTAATACAACGAAATTTCCTCACTATTGTATCATAAAAAGGTGCAAATAGAATGGATATTTGCTTGTGATATCATATTGAATACTCTGAGCATTATGTGTATATACTCTAAGGACTGGTATAGTATATAAAGCATATGATGTACGTTGGTGAAGGTAATGGGACGAACTATTACCCTGATTACTTCCGAGGCGATCTGGATGTAGCTATCTTTCTTTGAGGAAAAATAGCATGTACATTCAGATCGCCGAGGAAGTGATAGTTCGTCTCATTGCCTGAAACCAAAAGTTCATTATTTGCTTTATATTCCACATCTGAAACCATCTATCTATACCAAAAATGACAATTTGACGTACAAAAGTAATGTTTACTTCTCTACCTAACCCCAAGCCGCTGCTATGGGGAACACGCGTTAGGACGCGCGTTAGGACGCGTTAGTAGAAGCTACTGTTAGTCAATTGATAGTCCGAGTATAACATACTTTTATTTGCGTGACTCAAAATATTGATCACGCGTTAAGACTGTGAGGAGTGAAGAGATCAGCGAAACCAAAAAGTGCCATCAGCTACAGTGTAACGAACGTATATTCCGACGAGACATTATTGTCCATCCACACAGTGCATAAATGAATAAATGGAGAAAGCGTTAAGAGCAATGCACATTATAAGTCGAGAGGTATAGATTTTTAGAATGTCACAACGGTCTAATAATCACTTGATTTTCTTCGAACTCTCACAGAACTGCTTCAGTGGTTTGTATGTTTGTCTGTAGAATCTGTTCTGTGTTTAGTTTTGTTTCTCTCTCTCTGGAACGCACTCTGAATCCATTAGGTGTTGCTACTGAGACAAACCTTGGACAAGCTTTGGGGGTTAACAATAGTAATGTATTGTTTGAACAACGTGATTCTAATTTGCATGCGTAACGAAAATGATATCTTTCACGGACATGATAGAGATACATATAAGTAGGTTTACCATCGCACCTCTCTCTCTCTCTCTCTTCGTCGCTCTGCTTCAAAAATCTTCATTTCACTGCACATGATCCTGTTTAAATAGAATCCGTCATCATGATACCTTCCTCTAGACATTCCTCCCCACACCCCCACACACCCCACGCCCCCCCCCCCCCCTCTCTCTCTCTCTCTCTCTCTCTCTCTCTCACTCTCCCTCCCAGCACATGACTGAAAACACTATTATACCCGATGCTGTGAGCTGGCCTTAGGATATAGGCTGTTGGGCATATCTAAACCAACTATCCGACAATGAGGTCTGGCTGCAGTAAAAAAAATCATTCTCGATTTCTTCTCCAGCTGGACGGACTGAGATCAAAACAGAATAATACAGCGACTAGTCTTAGATTACTAGACCCTATTTGTAAGTTGGGATCAGAAATAACCGACAGCCTGGGAGCCAGGCTAGCTGTGAGCCGCCTAGTTCCTCTACAGGTCCTCCGTTGTCTGATTTCCATCAAAATCCGCTCTTCCTCGGATTCACTAAAATTGTGTTTCCTTCATAAAGATGAACTTCCAGAAAATTAATGTTGCAAGGGCTGCATTAATCAACCCCAGCCGTAATCGGTCGGATGGGATCTGTATGCGAGGTAGAATTCATTAACCACGTTAAATTTATAAATGAAATACTGCTACCAATAGCAGCAATCAACTACCTCTAATTGCCTTTTAAATTGACTAATGGTCTAGGCATTTATCTCATTTAGCCCGATAAGGCAATGACAGTTCCCTTATAACATCGGTTTGCATCTAAACACTCCCTGTCACGACCGCACGGACAACTAGGCATGCGTTTTAGAGCGTTACGATGATCGCAATTTAATCGATAACTAATTTGCCCACGCCACGCGGAATGATTCCAGCACATTTCATACCACGCTTGTTGAGAGAATGTAGGCTTTAAGCTCCCTTCAATCAAATGAGAAGCGATAAAAATAGGCAAACTGTAGAATTATACAGAAATGATATTAGGATCTGGTGCAAGTTAACATGGTAAACAATGTTAAATGTCCATCAATATTTTGTAACCAAATGACGCGGCATGTATGATGCTGACTCATGAGATAATTGAACAGTGCTTTTTAACAACATTGACGTATGGCAGTATGGAGCAGAAACCTGGTCTTCAACTAAAAAAAATGGAACATGAATTGAGAACAACACAAAGAGCTATGGAAAGAACTTAAGAAAAATGCTCAATTTAACATTACTTGAAAAAATGAAGCACACTGACAAACGAAGGTCAAAGATATGATAGTAAAAATTAAAGAGATGAAATGGAGATGGGCTGGACACGTATATAGAACACAAGACAATAGATGGAACAAGAAACTCACAGAATGGCAACCGCGAACAGGCAAGCGAAGAAGGGGTCGACAAAAGAGAAGGTCAGTGGAGAGACGAAATATCAGCATACACAAGCACAGCAACATGGAACAGAATGACAGCAAATAGAAGTGAATGGAACCTGATTGAGGTGGGCTTCATCCAACAATGGTTGATCAATGCCTGATGATGACGACGATGATGATGATGATTGACTCTCTCCACAATATGTGGACAGGAAGTTGATTGACAGGTTTGCGGGGTGTTTGTCTCTCAATGTTGCTTTCCTTGGCAATCAGCTTATTATCTCTCTCATACTATTGGCATGAGTAGAGCGAGGGGAGGTTTTTCAACCTTGCTTGGGTGGTAAGTATCACATATATTGTAGTTCGCGCTGCTTACAAGGCGTAGGTGTACTACATTATTGGCATTACGCTATTACATATTGTTCATTCTATTGTTTATTGTCTTAACTGCTACTCATTATGTTTAAGTGCATTTGTGCGTTTTTTTTATGTTTGTAAAGATTCTTCTTGGATGTATTTTAAAAGAACATAAACATAATTGTGATGTTATTTGTTTTATTGCTGTATATTTCGCTAAGGATGTTAGTATTGATTTATCCCTTTTGAAGGCCAAATGTATAAAGTTGTTAAAATACAGTGGTAAAAGAATTTTTCAAATAAAATGTTGTAAAAGACATAATGAAGAAATTATGTGCCCTTTACAAAGAGACTGAGCAAAGTGGTGCATCGTTTTCTCAACCATATTTTGAGTCATGTTAAGTCACATATTTTACGCAATGGATTCATATGACATTATCCTTGTCATGTATGTCGCATTTTACAGAACATGGTTAGTTCTGCAGGATCCTTTATGCCACAACAGTACATTACATAAATACAACATATTTACCCAATTATAAATGGAATATTTGCAGTATCGATTTGCCCCCAAAGTTTAAACAATTTCAAAATGACTGACAGGTGAGTAAATACACTCTGCTTATGGGCTAAAATCCATATACCATTAATACACTTTGACAAAAGCTACATAAATGTCGGCACGTCCTTTGATAAACCATCAGCTGCCCCCAACTAGAATTCATGTTTACATAAGCTTGGCTTAACTTAACTTGGTGTAGCAGACAGATGGCTGATTTGTAGTTTTTGCGTGTATTCGAGAAAACGCATCTGTAGTGCCATTCTCATTGGGATTAAAAAATCTCAAAGTCAGAAAAGTTAGGGAACAGGGACAATAGGATCATTCGGCTTTTGGTATGGTTGATAGGCAACTTTCACCCTAACTTTTTTCTAACTTGTTGATTTTTTTAAGTCCTACTGACGTACAAAGAGTTCATTTGGTCAACAACTGGGTCGGGGGAAGAACCCAAGCCAAAGACTGAAATTACTAGGCAAGTAGATAGCTAGTAAGGCCGATCACATATACAGTAATATACCGTTTGGTCTATAAGCCTGACCAGCAAAAGAAACTGTCATACAAAATAGATACGGCTCTTAGGTACATGGTTAAGACTATATGAACTATAGGTGATCTCAGAACAATACTATTTTCATATACAGTACATCATATACCTATTCGATCTCATCTAGATAGTCCTCTTACCTAATTGGTTGACAGACATGAACTTGATTTAACCTTCCTAGCCACAGTACCTTGTTTGCGTAAATACCGGTCAATAGTAGGCCTACTTGATGTTGCATAAATAGCGGTCAATGGTATTTTTCTAAACATAAATTTTCAGTGGCGACCAGGTTGTGGTTGAGTCCCTATTTGAAATATATCTCAGTTATTCGTCATTATCTTATTCGGTATGTATAACAAAATAATACATACTGCTTTGATATTCGGGACAAGATTAAACTAAAAGCCCTCGGTTATCTCACAATAATACTTTTAACTTGCAGAAGTTAGTTGTATCATTTTATATGCTGTATTTACATTAGTTTTTACTTTGTAAATTGTAAGAATTTAGCTTTTTTGCTACAAAATCATTTTGACAAAACTTGAATTAAATTGAATTGAATTGAATTGCGGCCTCGTGAACATAGTTGCTTTGAGATCACTAGTGCCAATAGTTTTAACCATATCCCTCAGAGCAGTCTCTGTATCTCCCAGGTACCCTCACTAAAATCCACTGAATCAGAATTGAATGTCACAGGGATTAATTCAGCTCATATACATGTAGTTGTCTCAATCACTACAGAAAACAGTACAAAGGCAAGAAGTCACAAAGCCATGGGAGCAGGTTAGGCCTCTACCATGCCTTCCGCTGATGGCTGCAACGGGAATGGTAACACGATGGGTAATGTGAGGTATGCCCCATGCTGTAGGCGCGAGATCGATCGTGTGTCAGGACCCGGTGTGATGGTGGTAGTGTACGACATGAATCACAGTCTGTTTGACACACACACAATGATGAAGGCTGTCTTTCTTCAGCTAGTGACGATTTCAAATGTTTTACCCCTTTCCAATAAATCGCACATGTGACGTTTGTTAAACCAGTAGGCATAGTGTTGTGTTGCTAACCGCTTGTTTATTGACATAATCTTAATAAAGATTACTTAAGTGTACTTTTTTTTTGATAGCCTAAATATTTGTGATGATTAAATAAATGAACAGCAGGTAAAAATTCTTCTTTAAGATTAAACATATGACCAGCTTTGTGGTTCTATAAATCTTACAGGTGTCGTGTGATTTGTTTTCCTAGGTAAGTTGTCAAACAAAACTGAATAAACTTTCGCAGAGTAAAGAAGAAGAAGGATAAGAACCGAAGGGATGGTGGGGTAGAAGAAAAAGAAAAAGGAGAAGAAGTAGACGAAGAAATAGAAGCAGGGGAAGGAGAAGAAGATGAGTAATGAGGAGAAGGGGAAATAAAAATGTCAATTAAAATGAAATGGAGAAGAAAATAAAACGCAGAATTACAATCAGAAGGATAAAAAAGATAATATGTATTTTCTTTTTCTTGCCTCCTTGGTCACATGGCTTGATATCTTTACGAACCTTAATGTTTATATTAGTCATCTTTGTAAACACGGATGCTCGTTCATGTCTATTACATAACTACATAATAGCTGCTTGCCTGATCTGGTTCCGCTTTGATTTATCATCGATTTGTACTGTCAGCTTAAAGGCAAATTAGATTAACCATTTCTGCGCCACATAAACTCTTGCTGTATGAGAATTGTGTGAACTACTTGTGATAACATTACACGTGGCAGACATAGAGTTAATATACGTTAATAAATACGAAAAACATCTCCAGTATATAATATATACTGGAGATGTTTTTCGTATTTATTAACGTATATTAACTCTATGTCTGCCACGTGTAATGTTATCATATAGGATAGGCAGTAAATCACGCATTCAAACACGCAATATGCCCTTTTACTTGACATTGATGGCGTTTACATTTTTTTTCATGGTCTGCTTAATGTCACAGAAAGTTATGATGTGATTCACAGCTAATCGCTATAGAAGAGCCCAGAACCCTCTCCTCCTACTCACGTCTAGTTTGAGCTATGCTGCCACATTTTGACAAAAGGATGCAAGTGCCAAATAATTAAAAACTAAAAAAAATTGTATTGATGTTGACTGTATCCCAGCATACCCGCAATGCCTAATACAAATCCATCTTTATATACAAAATGTATTATACATTATGTTATACAAGATAGCATTACATTAAATTCACAAAGATGTGATCTTCAAAATATATATCGTCCATATGTATCGTATATATATATCGAACATGCAGTGGTGTTGCACTGATGCCAATGTTAACGACACACACACACACACACACACACACACACACACACATACACACACACACTCATTTTTCGCTGTCGTTACACTCTCCATTTTGTAAAAAATGATGTAGCAGAGTGTGGGTTTTAATCATTAATATCTTCGTGCCAATTGACGTATATACTAAATACTTAAAAGTTTTTAAGAGCCTCTTTAAACATGAATGGCTTATTTCTTTTCATGTGACGTAAAAGGCTTTATAGTGTTATTATTCAATAGCACATTACTGCTAACCACGAAATAAGCATTAGAAGATAAAGTTAACAATAAAAGAGGGGAAATCCCGACTTTTAACCAAACCACACTAATGGCATCCCAAGTAATCTTACAACATCAATTAAAAGTAGGACGTGGGTGAGAAGTTTTTCTTAGAGAGAGATTTTTGCCCTTTTGGGTAAAAATCATGTTTGTAGCAATAGATGGCGCTATGCAACTACTACAGAACACGACAGAGATGCTCTCGGGAGGCAAATTTAATAGTTTCGTATCAAAATAATAAGAAGAATCTGGACCGATTTTTTTTTCTGGAATTCAGGTGATGTTGCAATATCCTGGTGAAATGAATTAAATGAAATAACTGTGTATGCCAATGAGTCTGTTGGAAGGCAACGATTAAATCGTAGCTCATCAAAAACATATCAAATGCACTGTTATATCTGAACTACATGTTAACACCTTTATAGGAAAGCAAACAGGAAACAGCGGAAAGGAGAAGGTCATTCTGTGATAGTATCAGCTTACATTTAAAGGCAGAGCTCCCGTGGTTTGCTGCGGTAAAAGTGTGGTTAGGAATACTTCCGTGTTGGGATAACTTCCGTTTGTAGACCTGCTGAACACGGTGCGTACCAGAGAAAACCGTTACCTACGACGCTTGTGTGTGTTACTGGTGGATAGAGACACACGTGGTGTATAAAGAGTTAACGCGCAGCTGCCCTGATTCCATGAAACACTCTAACCTGACCGTACCTGCATGGTCTGTTCTATAATTACACATATTATTACGTCTGTTCTCCCTCTGGCTCCCAAAAAAAACAAATAACACAATAATACACTTCAATTATTGTGGGATAGCCTGACAACGACTACTGGGAGCCGGCCTTTTATTATGTATGTATAAATGTTTAACAAACATTTCTTCTCGTTTCCTTCAGGAAACCGGACCGAGCGTGTTCCAGGATAAAAAAAACCAGAGATAAAACTCAACGAGAATAAAAACTATGGAAAACCATAGGAAACACAGTCATGTCATAACATAACACAACACACTTTTATTGCAAATAAAAGTTGTCTCGTTGAAAGTTCAAGCTAGAATGATTCAATTACGTACTAATTGATGCCACGTACACCCGTACGTGCCCTGGTCACCGTGGCAGAATTAGCTCGCACACCTGTACGAGCTACCTATGCAAATAAAATTCCATCGGGGCAACGGCCCCGTACCCAACATAAGTATGCATTAATTAACGATACAAACAACATTTGTCTGCTATACAATCGTACCGCAGACAAATAACATTCTGTAATAGGCGGCTGGCCATTCTATTGTTCGTGTTGACAGCTGGATGGAGTTCTCCTTCCGTAGCATGGCGGGCTAAACTGCGCTCGGCTGTGCACAATTGCGGCATTGTTTCCACGACTTGTGGCCATGGTGAATTTGTTTTTAATACACGCAGTAACGAAATAAGCAATTTGCCTTAGCTTCGTGCACACACCACAGTTTAACCCTGAATTTGCCAGAGAAGCTCTATGAGGTGTGAGTGTGTGTGTGTGTATGTGTGTGCATATGTGTGTGTGTATTTGCGTGCGTGTGTACGTGTGTGTGAATGTGTGTGTGCATGTATATTGTACGTGTGTCTGTGTGTGTGTGCGTTTGTGTGTGTGCATGTGTGTGTGTGTGCATGTGTGTGTGTTTATCGCCGGTGAAAACAAACTACAGTCAAACCTGTCTTAGCGGCCACCTGTCTATAGCAGCCAACCTGTCTATAGTGGCCACTAAAATAATTCCCCCGGAGAGAGATCATGTGTTAAAGAACCTGTCTATAGCAGCCACCTGTCTATAATGGCCACAATTTTGGTTTCCCTTGGGTGGCCACTATGGACAGGTTTCACTGGTACACGTGTGGCATACAAAGAGTTAAATATGTATCCTACATGTTTTTTTTCTTCTAAAATGCATTCCAGAATATGTGTATTTTACTATTGGAACATGTTTCATAACGTTTATAATGAACACCATACACAAGTTCGAAATACAGCGAAGTGAAAATATTATTTCAGCCTTTCTTCACTGGCTTGCTGTTTTAATGTCGGTACCAGTTTTAATGATGTTTATGCATTGCATTGAATAAAGATCATGTCCTTCAGCACGTAACTCAACCCCACATCCTATTTGCATGAGAGGGTCTGTTGTCAAAGGCCTTTTCAACACCATTGCCATGCGTCTTAAGAATTATGAACTATTCTTCTCTTGGCAATATTGGTTTTAACGACTTGGCACGCACATATGGCAAGCCGTTTTAACATTTATTCCTATTTCTTGATATCAAGAATTCGATTTCTTGATATCAACAATTACAATTGCTTAACTTAACAAAACCATTTCTTGCTATCAAGAAATCGAATTCTCGATATCAAGAACTGAATTCTTGAGAAATCGAATTCGTGATATAAAGAAATAGGAATTAATGTTAAAACGGCTTGCCATAACGCGTTCACGTTTTTTTCGGGTCGGCCTAACGCGCAGGACTGGTGTAGGCTCGTACATGCTGGTAGTTCGAACGAGTGTTGTCTCGCTATTTACCATTGCTACGGTGAACCCGCCTCTTGTCTAGACTCCCTGAGAAGACGTCTCCAGACGGAACAAACTCTCACAAGCAGCCTGCATTTTCTCCAGATAGTCAAGGTAAGTAAGCTGGTATATGTTCAAATGAACGACGTAACGTTCGCATAGACAAGATTGAAAGCTTCTAAGAAAATATAGTTACACGGCTATAATGTAGGCCTAATTACTTCCCTATGTACAGTGTGTTAAAAAGGAGAAACGAAAGAAAAAAATACTAAAGGAACTTGTTATGAAGGCGGCTATCCATATTTGTGACACAAGGAGTTTACTCAATTATATTTGCCTAATGAAAGTACAATTGAAGGACGAGTGTCCGGCTCAATGTTCTATTGAAAGCCTGAAACTTGAGACTACCAGTAGGCAGAAGGCCTAAGTTTTCTCAAAATGTCCGGTTCAGACAGTCCTCATATATTTCATTAGGGACCTATCTTTGCTCATACATGGCGCTGTTCTGAAGATTTAATCACTCTATCATGTCTTTATGATCATCTTAACAAGAAGTTGCTGAAAAATGTATCATAGCTAATTTTGAATTGCAATTTGTTCAACGATGGCGTCATCTGTGGGGAATCCCAGACATAATAATGCGCAGTTGTGAGTGCGTTGGGGCTGTGCAGCGCACGGTAGGAGGGTGTTTACCATGCGCTGCACGTACGCCTCAACGTCACGAAAGTTAAAACTGTGCATTATTTGTTTTATGAGACAGGTCGGAATTTAAAGGATGTAACACTCAGGTCTACCGGTACCTTGAAAATTTTGGTGCATCTCCAACAGAAAAACACTAGTTTATGTGATGCGACACTCCAACATGAACGGTGTAACATAATGAAGTCCTGAATTTCGGTGTGAACAATGACAATGACAATTTATTGACCCCATGTCACCTTGTGAGGTATTGGGGATAATCATGTTTTAATTGCAATGATATTAATCTGTACTATTTACATTATTTACAGAACATAAAGGCCTATACACTGTACAGAAAAAAAAATCATGATATCAATTCAGGTATACGCTTGCAGACAGTGATAAACAAGAAAGTCATTATAAGCTCATCGCACAAAGCGTAATAAATAATCATATCGAGAATAAAGTAAACTAACTTTGAAGAAGGAAAAACAAATGTAATAACAAGAGAAGAGAAGAAAAAGATATTTAGAAAAATATATATAAATATCTCTCTCTTTCTTATATCTCTCTCTTCATCTCTCATTCTCTCTCTTTCTCTCTCACGCACTTATTTATCTGTTCAAGATGCTTTCAAACACAAGAACTTGACAAGAACTTTGTATCGGAGTGAACAAACCGTCTGATGTAATTTCCAGATTTTGAGAACTTTTCATCACACTTTCGCACACACATCATATAGATCAGCGCTCAAACATTATTACATCACTTCCTCCTACCAGGTTTTCCTTTTTTTGCACAATTTAACAAAAAATCATAATAGTTGTTCTTGCCTGGTTTTACTCGAAATTGTTTGTCTTATTTTTCTGTGTTTATTGACAAGAACTGTGTATCGGAGTGAATAAACCTGCAAACCCTGTAATGCAATTCAGCACAACGCTGATTCACTCCATTCACCTATATTAACGTTGTAGAAACCACAGAATGAGACGATGTTGTATAAACTTCTGAAGATTTGATCCCTCTATCATGTCTATATGATCATCTTAACAAGAAGTTGCTAAAATATGTATTAGCTTATTTTGAATTGCAATTTGTTCAATGATGGCGTCATCTGTGGGGAATCCCCGACATAAAAGTATATACAAATAATGCGCAGTTAGGAGTGCGTTGGGGCTGTGCAGCGCACGGTAGGAGGGTGTTTACCATGCGCTGCACGTACGCCTCAACGTCACGAAAGTTAAAACTGTGCATTATTTGTTTTATGAGACAGGTCGGAATTTAAAGGTTGTTACACTTAGGTCTACCGGTACCTTGAAGATTTTGGTGTATCTCCAACAGAAAAACACTAGTTCCTGTGATGTAACACTCCAACATGAACGGTGTAACACCTAGAAGTCCTGAATTTTTATGTGAACAATGACAATGACAATTTATTGATCCCATGTCACCTTGTGAGGATATTGGGGATAATCATGTCCGTTTTTATTACAACATTAACAAGAAAGTTATTATAAGCTCATCGCATAAAGCGTAATAAATAATCATATCGAGAATAAATTAACACTGAACTAACTTTGAAGAACGGAAAACAAATGTAATAAAAAGAGAAGAGAGGAAAAAGATATTTTAAAAAATATATATAAATATCGGCACAAGTAAAGTTTGCGATTTTAAAAGACATTTTTGAATATGAGTTCAATTAAAAAATATGAGTTAAATTAAAAAGCCGGCTCACGCAGTGAGCGGGCTGCGTAGCACCGAGCTTTGGAGCAAGAGAGTCGTGATTAGATCAGTAAATTTGAGCAATTCTGTTTGCTCAAAACTCACATAATCTATTGCACATATTTACGGAGAAAATATACCTGGTTATTCTCGTGGCTGGTTTAAAGATGATTTTAATCCACGTTTTTTTTTTTTTATTGTTTGCGAACTAAAGTGGTTGAGAAATGCACGACGGGAGCTGAGATGGTGAAGATTAAAGGTTATGCGCATGCGCCAGTTCCCATATATTCGTGTATATTTTCGAACAGCCAAGACGGCAGCCTTGACGGAACATATTTGTTAGAAAGATATCTGAAGAAGAAATATGCAATATTGCTCAAAATTCTCGAACATTTTTATAGTGCAAGTATACATTCCATACAGTGAGTCATTCATATGTGATAAATGTATTTCAAAAGAGTAATTCATTCATATGCGCGGTTCAATTACACAGTAGTCGGACCCGACACGCAGGGAAAATGAAGGCACGCCCTCAGTTCCGGGGCTTAGTATACCCCTCCCCTTTTCACAACACACACGCTAACGCACATACACACACATATACACACTCACAATTCACTCATGACTCGATATATAAACATAAATATCAAACAAAGAGAGATCATTTCATCAAAAGGTAAAATGTGAAGTTGCAAAAACAGAGGAGTACTAGATGACCAATAATCTGAATGTGTTATGTACCTAACAACTTTCTTTTGAAGAATTTGTAACTTAATTACATGCCTCCTAAAAGTGTGTCCCCAAGCAATATTGCAGTACATCAAATGAGGCATGACATTAGCATTGTATAGTATCTAGGGTGTATTGGGGAAGGAAGTAACGAAGTTTGGATATTACTCCAACACCGCGAGACAATTTAGTACAGACGTTATCGAGATGTTCCTTTATGATAAATATTCATCAACCATAACACCAAGAAATTGAACTTGTTGGCTGCGGTCGATTTATTGACAACCAACAACTAAGGGAATAGCCGTTAGAAGGACTTTCCTCCCTCCAGACCTGAATAATACACAGGTTGTATTACCAGTGTAGTTTGTTAGAGTAAAACCATGCAAAGAGTTTGCAGACATCAGTTTCAACTGAGTGCATTAGAGTGTGAACATTCTTGTGATAATATGATCAACATGTATCATAATCAAAAAGAGAATATGTTAAAAATTGAGACGAATTGATAATATCATTAATGTCAACCAAAAACAGTAACGGGCCAAGAACCGATCACTGTGGTACACAATATTTCACATTTCATGGAGTGTGATTTGGCGCCATTAACAACAACAAATTGTAAACTTTTTGCAAAGAAATTTTAAGCATAAACCATGTAAACCCAGTAGTCAGGATATCGTGCCCCATCCTGTAAATGAACGAACAAGATGGAGCACGCTGTCCTTACTACTGAGTGTATCCCTAAAATTTCTTTGTAAATTGAAATCACCCCAGAAAGCCCTTTTACTAAAATCTAAATTGTACACTTTTTTTCAGGTAATTCTTAAACAAGATTAAAGCTATTCATCGGACCCAACAGTATTCAAGTTTACTTATGATTATACTGTGGTCATGGTGGTAAATGGTGTCAAACGCCTTTGACAATTCTAAAACTACACCAAGGCGGGACTTCCCGCCATCATTTGCACTTATTATTGTATTTATCCAGTTTAAAGCACCCATGGTAGTGAAACATTTTTTACGAAAGCCAAATTGCTGGGGGATCAAAATGTCGTTCAGAAGCAAAACGTTATTCATCCTTTAAAGCACTAATTTCTCTAGAATCTTCGAGAATATTGGCAACAATAAAGGCAACTGGCCTATATTTTCAATGCATTTACGATCATTATTTTTGTATACTGGAACTCCTTTTGCTATCTTTAACTTGTTAGGAGCCAATTCCTGGGACAATGATTTATTGAATATATCACAAAGTGGATCTGCAGGAACATGAATCCAACCTTTTTATAATTCTAGGAGATATATCAACTGAGCCAGATGACTTGAATAGTTTCAATGCTGAAACAAACATATCAATCTCATGTACAGATATTGGCCTAATAAAATAAAGAGGAAGGCCTATCATGATTTAGCAAAAAAAATTCGAATGATGTATGCACAGATGAAATTTCTTTACTTATTTTTGCAGGTAAATTAATGAAAAACTTATTAAAATACTCTGCTCTATGTAAGTTTGATTTTCAATGTGGCCCCCCATTTCAGTTGGTATGGAACCCGCCCCCCCCCCCCCCCCAAGTAATTCATTTATATGAGACCATGCATCTTCCGAATATCTCTCTGTGTATTTTTAAAGACACCATCATAAAAACTTTTCTTATTATCACGGACTAAATTAGTTCAGACGTTGTTATAGTCTGTATATTCTTTTTGAATCGCCTCATTTATATGCTCAATGAATAAAAAATCAAGCTTATTTTTATGATTTATAGACTTCAGAAGACCCTGGGTTATCCAAGTTCTATGCATATCTTTTTCCTAACCGGGAATCTGGGAGATCAGCGATCAGCGGTCTATTGTTGGTTAAGTACCTGGATACGCCGGCCATTAGTATTGGACCATTTAAGAGCAGATTTAAGTTAGTGCGCTGCACTGACAATAGGGTATTTAAGCCCCTACTTCAGCGGCGCACGAAACGTCGTGACCTTTTTCGATCCCGTTTACCATGCATTGCGAGACAAACGATTATCACTAGCCAATTATCCACAATGAGTAACATATTAAGCATTAAAGGAACTGTTATTTGATATATATAAGTACATTCAGCTCTCCCCACCCATTCACTTAAATGCTCACTTTCCAGATTGAAGGATGGGTAATTATTTATAGATACAATCCGGATTCTGAATTTAAAGTGTTATTGCAAGCATATTGACTCTTGATTGTCGATCAAGAGTTTAAAACGTGTTTTCTGACACGCATTGTGTAGCTTTACGCCCGACGGACCTGAAATTGATTTATGATTTCTGCAAGCTTTTGTCCCGTACTTCAATCTTCAATATTTGTCTCTTATTTTGATAGGGAAATTAACAAATATGTGACGAGTGATGTCCTGCCCATACGCTATCTAACGATGCCTAATTACCTCCAAAGAAGAAGAAATGAAAAACAATATCAAAACAACATGCAGCGCGTAACATGAGCACAAACATTTGGGACAACGCTCTCGGAGATGGTGGGGGGAAAGGGGTGATCTGCCTCCGATTTAACTTTACTCACCCTAGATATATTTTTGTAAAAAAGTAACATGTTTTTTAAATGTTTTCTTTTTGGAATTTTTCCATAAATTTACTGCTATGATTTTTACCAATTCAATGCCATGAACATTTTTAGGGAAAGATAAGTTCACATGCGTTTCGTCAAAATTATAAAAGAATTGGTAGAATTGGTAATGAATAGAAAGTATATAAATGTTCAGAATATACTGGTGTACAAAACATTTCCATGTAGCCTGTCATAGGGGTACTTCACACTGAAAATGTGTTGCTCCCAAAAGATTGACGATGCTAGATAACAAAAGCAAAATACAATGTATTGCATCCTTGGGGGAAGCACCGCCCATTCCCTCTAGAATAAATCTCAAAGTCACAAATAATATTATTATCTCAGAAACACAGTGTAGCCTATACAGTATATGAAGTAACATTTTTAATTGTCTATCCTCATTCAGAGATTATGTAGATTTTGAGAACTTAAATGATTCATCACACTTTCGCACACGCAACATAAAGATCCTACCAGGTTTTCCTTTTTGGCAGAGTTTTAAAAATTCATAATTGTTGTTGTTCTTGCCTGATTTTCTTCGAAATTGTTTGTCTTTTTTTTGTGTTTATTGACAAGAACTTTGTATCGGAGTGAACAAACCGTCTGATGTAATTTCCACATTTTGAGAACTTTTCATCACACTTTCGCACACACATCAGACAAATCAGTGCTCAAACATTATTACATCACTTCCTCCTACCAGGTTTTCCTTTTTTTTTGCACAATTTAACAAAAAATCATAATAGTTGTTCTTGCCTGGTTTTACTCGAAATTGTTTGTCTTATTTTTCTGTGTTTATTGACAAGAACGGAGTGAATAAACCTGCAAACCCTGTAATGCAATTCAGCACAACGCCGATCCACTCCATTCACCTATATTAACGTTGTAGAAACCACAGAATGAGACGATGTTGTATAAACTGGACCATGAAGACGTACAGTCAATCTGCCTGAAACGTCGAGTCTTCTTCTCTACTCATCAGCTCTTCACTCCTTCTGGTTTGCAGTCCTTTTAAGGATTACACTCATTACTCATACACTCAATACTCCACTTTCAAATCTACACTTTCTCGCCTTTCCAAATCACCTCCAATTCTATCCACTTTTTCTCATCTCAGTCCTTCCAGGATTTTACACATGGTGTACCGTAAACCTCTTCCGCGATTGATCATACCACCATGCAAACTTTGAAACATAAACTGGGCCATGTTGCATGTAGGTTTTCATTTATCACCATCAATGGTAACTTCCATGGAAACAGCCAATGAGATCTCAATATTGCACCTGTTGCCATGGTAGTCACCAATAATGGTAAGTTTCAATAATTGAAAACCTATATATGCAACATGGTCCTGGTCGGAGAAACTGGAGGACCAACAAAACTTCAGAGTTGACGCATGCGCAAATTGCCTTATATCAATTTTTACCACGAAAGAAAGATCCGTCGTCTCAAATAAAAGCTCACCAATATAGCAATCAGCAAAATAGAAAGAAGTTATTTTTTTCTTGAATATGTAAAGACAAGTTATTTTTATTTTATTTTTCCCCCAAATGCTCTTTTCAGAGAATCATCGCAACATGAAGACGGTGCTAGCTGCTATTCTTCTGCTTTCAGCAATCTCTGGTAAGTTCCTCACTCGTTCATGTGAAAGTAAAAAGGATAGGGGGCACATTTGTAGGAAATAGTTCGCCGAAATTTGTTAATATGCGAGTTTTTAACTTTCACATATTTTTGGACAAATGTTTAGACAAAAAAAAATTGAACTCGCATATTCACGTGACCACAAAAAACTGTAAGCAATAGCAAATTCTTAACCTTTAATCCTTTAACAAGTTAATCCATGTTTCACGCATTGTTAGTGATATGAAATATGGTAGGTACAGTGTATGAGGGTCGGGGGAGGGGGGCGATCTTTTTTCCGTACCGTTAACGCGTCGCATAGGCTTCTTTTAACCGAAACGGCGACCTATGTAGAGAGAACGTACCAACCTCACCACAAACTGCAGTCATCACGGTACTCGCGCGACATTACCTTATCACGTGCGTATTAATATCTCCATGTCATACGACTACATGGTTTATACATAGAGAGGTAGATGATAGAGGGGTGGCATGAGTCAGAATGGGGAAAGGCAGAGAGGCAGAGACAGAGACACAGAGAGAGAGAGAGAGAGAGAGAGACAGACAGACAGACAGAGACAGAGAGAGACAGAGAGAGACAGATAAATGGAGAGAGATGGAGAAAAGGAGAGAAAGAGATAGTGGCGTAGAACCTCGCCCTTGAAAACAGCACGAAGAACAACAGACTATACTGTATATGCAACACGTCATGAAATGAGTGAGTATTGTTGTTGTTGGGGGGGGGGGGCGGTGGGTGTTAGAGGAGGGGATTCCCCTGTTCACATTGTACACGCACATATAATTTAACAACCCCATAGTAAACAGCCTGATACACCATTAATGAAGGGTTGCAAACACTGTAGGCTACGTATACATTGTATGCATGCGTGTATACATAAATATATTAAGATACATGCAGATACATACATACAGACCATGACAGAGAAGGAGCATCGAGATTAGTCTAGGTTCTAGACGTCTTTTATCAGCCCGGATTTTTTCTCCGGGCTGGCAATTCTCGGCGATCGCGCGATCACTCGATATCGTTGCGCTGAGTTTCGTCGCGCGTTGTGTATATGAATCCGGGCTGATAAAAGATTGGCATGGGGGTTGAAGGTCAAAGAAAGAAAAACAGAGGGGGGAGGGGCGGTAGGGAGAGAGACAGATGGGAGTTGGGAGATGGATGAGGAGACGAGTGAGAGAAAGGGGGAGATAAAACAGTGCCTCGTCGTTTAATAAACAATGAGAAATAACAACAAATTGTTGCAGGTTGAAGGTAGAAGGTAGATTTTTTTGTATACAACTGGCAAATCCTACCCCATCCCAACACATACCCACCTCGACAAAGACTTACACATTTTTTTTTTAAAGGAACGAGAGGAAATACAGTGTTAATGCATTGTTATGGAGATATTCGTTTATAAGTACAGGCAACCGCCCACTAATTGCAACAGAAATTGTGAAATAGTCAGACTTTAGAATCGTGAATATGTCCTTCATAATATATTCCTAAATTGCCACTAATCTAAGTGGTGGAAAGCTTAGAAAAATGCTTAAGTCTTAGTGAGTAATATCATTAATGTACATTCAAATCGATCTTGATTTCCCTCTGGTGAACACGTTCATACACTGAAAACCTAAACTAACTTAAAGGGCATATACTGTACTGGGAAGGCAAAAAAAGCCTTCAAAATGTAATCATGGTAATTGTTAGCAATCTTCTTGCCAATGGTCTTAATTTCATGTATTGTCTGTTTTAGAAGCTTGCTGCAAGTAATTAATGATTAATGATTAAATCCTCAAAATGTTCGGGCCGAACATTTTGAGGATTTGTGATTTAATCACTCATTACTCCATATGTAGATCACTTGAGGGCAAATAACTTTCAGGAAGCTTCTTTAAATAGACAATACATGAATTTAAGACCATTGGCAAGAAGATTACTAACAATTACATTTTGAAGGTTTTTTTTGCTTTCCCAGTACAGTATATGCCCTTTAATTAAAGGGAATATACTGCACGGGGAAGACGAAAAGCCTTCAAAAGGGCATAAGTGGTTACCATGACAACATCTTTTGTTTTCTATTTGAGAGGTGTCTGTGTAGACCGCATGCACTTGACACAAAGCATAGATGACGGAGACCAACAAAGAAAAATCAGACGCAAACATGTCAGTGAAGTGAATATGTGTGTATTTCATTGTAGATGTGTTTCGGTTTCGGTTTCGGTTTAGGTATTTAGGGGCTTGGGGTTATTTTTTTAATGTTAAAGGGATACCGATTAACATAAATTGTTTGCAATTTTCATTATAATTTCTCAGAGCCACATTTAAATATCTGTTTTTTCTTTCATTATTTTGAGTGCCAGGTCAAATTACGTTTATGAATATACAGTAACCAATCGACTGTAATATAGCTGGTCCACCGCGAGATTAATGATGGATAATGTGCCAAACGACTTTAACTACATTCCTCGCGGCGGTACTTCCATGTATACTTTTCTTCACGAAACGGATATTAGTATGTTGTGTTACAATAAATTATTTTACAGAGCCTTCCCCTCAGCTCCACAGCCCTTTGCCGTGTTTTGAAATGTTTGATATGTGTTGAAATATATTGTTAAACATCATTGTTTATTATAAACCTAATGCCTGTTTTTTTATTAAATCTCTGTTACTCAATAAAAAATGTACTCTAAAGGTTTGTTTCGAAATCAATTCAATACATTTTCGGCAAATGCTGATCACCTGGGCTCCGTATAAAACATAAAGGTTTGCAATCAATCGCAAAATGGCAATGGCCCATCAACCGCATTGTTACATGCACTTTTTGTCCAAAAGGCTGACCAGTAACCAATCAGAATTCGTCTTTCAAATTTGGAATTGATCGCAAACCTTTATGTTACGGAGCCCTGGTGTGAGACTCCAATGCTGTGGCTCTCTGTTGATATAAGTCATCTTATCTTAAATGGAAACGGAACCACACTAGTTGTTCTCGGAGGATAAGAAAGTATCCCTTTACATGTAAGGGCTTTATTTACAAAATAACTCTTGGCCTTCACATATTCATGAATGAGGGTATGAAAAGTACTTTGCCCTCATCGTGTGCGTGTACGTGTATTATGATCTACATCTCCAATTCAATGAGCAGTTAAGCTTGAAAAGCCCATTTATTATTTGCTTGATTTTGCTCATTTTTTTGCAATGTATTTCTTGTACAGCTGTTTTTGTTTGTTTTGGAAGCAACTTCTGGGTTGAACTTCTCCTCTAAAAGGCTCAACATACTATTCGTAATTTGTCGTGTCGATAATTCTTTAATGTCACACTTCACCTATGCTTGTTTATAGCAAATGCGTTGATCAATTACAGTGGTTTTGGGGTCCCTTTAGAATAATTTTGGGAAACCGCTTTCCACCACCGCAATTTTTGGCAATTATGAATATGTTAAAGCGAAGTCTTCTCTGAATTATATGGCCTTTTCACATTTCCTGTTGCAATTGGTGGGAAGTTGACCGCTTTTTACGCTAGATTGACAGCACTAATAAACGAATAACTCCGTGATAATGTATTAACACTGTATTTCCTCTCATTATTTGTTTTAATATACATCGTGTAAATCTTTGTCGTGGTGTGTATGTGATGGGATGGGTGTAAGTTGTCAGTTGTATGTATCAGTAAATCTGTATAAGAAATGTTTGCCTTCAATAATTTGTTCTGTTGTAAAATGGCGTATACGTAGCCTACAGTGTATATTTCTGTACTCCTATAATGGTGTCTCAGGTTGTACACTATATTTTTTATGGAGCTAATAGCATACATGTACGTTTATAATGTGAACGGGGTAATCCCCTCCTCCAAACAAACAACTCCCTCCCCCTCCCCCAGCGATACTCACTCATTTCGCGACGTGTTGGATATACACGTCAAATAATGAATTTCATAGGTAGTTGTAATTTGTTCTTCTTCGTTTTCAAGGGCGAGGTTCCACGCCACAGTCTCTTTCTCTCTTTCTCTCTTTTTCTCCATCTCTCTCTCCCCCCCCCCCTCTCTCTCTCTCTCTCTCTCTTCCTTTCCCCATATCTTCAGTTATTCCACCCATCCATCCTATATCCCTGTGTAAAATCGCGGAGCGCGGGGGGGGGGGGGGGAGGGGGGTGGCATTACCCGAGCCCTGATGCATGCGGAAGTTATACAACTTTTCATTTCATTTATCATACGTTTTGACAGGCATTTAAAGACACGTAATGTGTGTACATGCATAATTGTCTGTATTTTGTTTGTATCGCTGCATGACAGGATGCTTCGCCTTAACGTGCTATGACTGCACAGGGGATGGGTACGGGTGTGGTGACCCATTCTTGAATTTCTTTGGAGGCACATGCTCCAGCGCTGCATCTATCATACCCAACACACACTGCGTGGTAAGCCTCTAGAAGGGAATTCCCCTATTGGTTATGTAGTTTGGTGATTGAAAAAAGGGACTTTTCTTTTATTTAAAACTCAAGACTTATAATGTACAAGTTGTCTTTATTGCGGGAGAGGAGTCTGAAAGGGAAGTTTTACCTACCGCCTTGAGGCTACTTGTCACCCTTTGATGCATAAACAGAAGGAATTTGAGACCATTTTAATCATAATATCAGCTTATTCATGTGGAAAAGTTATTCACCATTCGATGGGGGATAACTGTACTATGCGTCTTACATCATTTGCTGCAGAAGTGGCTGTTCACTTGCAGATTTATATAAACATGATTTGAACCTAAACACCAAAATACTGAAGAGAAAAAAATAGATTTGTAATCTCTGAGAAATCATGATACCTGTGAACAATCGTATAAACATGTTGAGTGATATCACTACACCAATAGCGCATTTAACTGTAACTTGGACAGGCCTAAATCAGCGAAAGAAAATCCAGCAATCAAATCATGATTTAAACATTTGTTGTTTTTTTTATTGTGCTTCTCTCCATAGAAAGCGGTTTATGGCGGCGTTGTGACCCGATCCTGCTCTTTAGGGTGCATCGAGGGATGTGTATCAGGATTGTGCACGTACTGCTGTAGTTCTGACAAATGTAACGGTAGCACGCTGGTGACAAGCAACCTCATCGCGATGTTTCTCGCTACGGTGGCTGCCATCGCATTTGCCAGGCAATAGATAGTTAAAGCAGTGCTATGATCCCTCGATCGGCTAGCGCCTCGTGATGATAGCACAGTTTTGACAACTTCTTGTGCCTATAGTTTTAACCATGCTTCTCACACCAGTCTACTATCGCAAAAATACTTTCTCAACAAATAGGTCAAGTGTCGCTTTTAATTGACAACGGTCAAGACTGAGCAAAGGGTACGTGGAGTTGCTTTTTATAGTAGTATAGATTCGTGGATTTATGTTGCTAGTGACTCTGGCGAGTTATCACACATAATGAAACGACCAGAAATCTCAGCCGCATGAATTCACAAAAACATTGCTTAGATTAGATAGAACGTTGAAGTCGCATTCTCAAGGAAACCCTGCTACACTTAGACGGAGACACAACGAAATTAAAGAAAAAAAATGTATTTCATTATACATGTAGTATGTTATGAAAAGATTGCGAATATTGCAAGAAATGTGTGACAGGTTTCGGACACTCGGTCACTCTTACGATTTTAAGTTTCTCAAATGCTCTGCTGTACATTATGCCTGCTAGGACTTATTGTGTTGCTTTGTTTAAAAAAGAATGTGCATTATATTGTTTTTTATTGTATGCAGGGCCCCTTGGTAGACCAGTTGTTTAACTGAAAGGTTAATTGATTGGATGATAATGAAACTAAAAATGTATTTCCTTATACATGCAGTATGTTATGGAAAGATTACGAGTATTGTAAGTAAGTATGTGTGACAGGTTTTGCTAACCCGGTCACTCTTACGATTCGGGTTAACTTCAGTTTCTCAAAATGTTCTGCTGTACAAAATGCGTGCTAGGACTTATTGTGTTGCTTTGTTAAAAAAAAAAAGTGCATTGTATTGTTTTTATTGTATGCAGGGCCCCTTGGTAGATCAGTTGTTGAACTGAAAGATTAATTGATTGGATGATAATGAAACTAAAAATGTATTTCCTTATACGTGTAGTATGTTATGAAAAGATTACGAGTATTGTAAGTAATGTGTGACAGGTTTTGCTAACCCGGTCACTCTTACGATTCGGGTTAACTTCAGTTTCTAAAATGTTCTGCTTTACATAATGCCTGCTAGGGCATATTGTGTTGCTTTGTTAAAAAAAAAAGTGAGTTGTATTGTTTGTATTGTATGCAGGGCCCCTTGGTAGATCGCTGTTTAACTGAAAGTAATCCTGTTAAAATGAAACGTGAATAACGTGAACTAAAAATCAAACAAATTATTTCAACAACAATGATGATGATAATGACATTAAGGTTGTTCATAAGCCAAGGTAGCAGGAATCATATCTTGTACATCATATGTGTTTGCTGGCAAAATGTTAGCCAATCATTTTTTTTCCTTATGAAAGAAAACGAAACATACTTATCGGAGCATAACTTCTCTTCTCATTGGCGCACTCTTTTACGTGAACCCATACTCTGCAGAAAACGGAATTTATATAACAAAATTTGACGGATCGTGGCTACTTTTTTTACATGAATGTATCAACGCAAACCTACATACAAAAATGTGGCCCAAGTTTTGTAACGACAAGACAAATAGTAGCACTTGAGGTTTTACATTTTCTGTGTTCGGTGTTCAACTATTTTGAGATTTTGTTTTTATTACTGAGTGTTATTAAACGTTTGAAATACATCCCTGTGAGTTTTGTAAGTGTCGCAAATTATTTAAAAAAGCTGAACCAACGATATTTTATTGATGCTGTATGTTGTCATCAAGAAGGGCTATTGAAGGGAACATGATGAGATTTTCTTACAATGTTGGATTTTTTGGTAACGCTTGTCCTTGTTAAATTTTGATTTTAATTTCTTTCTCACGCTACATGTGTAGTAGCGAGTTTAGCACATTCTAACAAATAAATGGATCTTTCAAAAATTTCTTTCTTCTGTACGCGGCTGCCATTAACTTGATGAAGTTAATAATAAACTCTTTTTACAAATCACTTTTATGTTGTTTTAAGCATTTGTTTTTATGACACACTTGTTTCCGTGGTAAATATACGTTTGTTTGTTGTACCTAATCAACATTTAAATGGGAAAACAAAATATGATGAACCCTTAACAGAATTCACCCGAAATGAAAAAAAAAGAAGTGTGCTCCCTGTCCACATCCTCACAGATTCCCTTCCTCTCCACTTCCTTTTTTCTATTTTTATCATGTATTACGTATGTATGTGTGCCCCCCCCCCCTCTCTCTCTGTCTCTGTCTGTCTGTCTGTCTGTCTCTCTCTCTCTCTCTCTGTCTCTGTCTCTCTCTCTCCACTTCCTCTTTCTATTTTTATCATGTATTGGTGTAAAAAATGCAACAACTTGGCGCATGTTATTTTGTCATCTGCTTACCCAACAAAGCAACACGCACCATGTTTGGTACCTATTGAAACCGAGTTGGCCAAACTCGATGTGTATATAGATAGCTCTGCATGCGTTTTTGCAAAGTGTGCCCTCCTGCGTCTGTATGTGCCAAAATATTTTCCTCTCTGAAATTTGAGACACGTTATGTTTAGGTGAAGTGGGTCTGTCGAAATCAGCGCAGACTGTAGTTGTTTGGAATGTTTCAATCAAATATCTTGGCACAAGGTCAAGATAGAAGACGCAGGTTATCTTGCACAATTAAAGGGATAATCCACCCTGAAGTTAAGTCTTAATTTTGATTCCTTCATCAAAAACAGAAAAAGAGCGATTATCAGGATTGTGGAATAATACAGCACACAGCATATTGGAGAGCACCTCGTGACGTCAAAAATTAAAATTTTGAAACATCTTAACTTAATCTCTTATCCTTTGACGAATTTTCATCAAACCGCCACTTATTTCACGTTTCTGCTTTCATTGAAACCAACTTAACTTCATCGTGAACTATCCTTTCAATATCGAGGCACCGTCGATCTACACTCCCTGTGAAGTATTCCTTGCCCGCACTGCACGATATCATCGGCCCTGGATCAACGTCGAATTTCATCCAACGACGAACAATATCATCGCAACATGAAATCTCTCTTCAGAGTCACACTGGATTGTTATGCTTTGAAATCAAAAGCCATCGATCCCATAATCCGTTTTAATTTGTCATATTGTGGTAGGATTGTTTCACATCTTGTTTTGTCTTACAGTGCACTTTATCTTATGGAAAAAGAAGATACAAACCAATATTACCTTTTTAAATGTAGATCTAAATTTCTAAATCAACTAAGTTTGTTTCCATACAACTTAACTTAATGCTAACTTCATAACATTGTAGTTGCTTAGTATACCTTTCATTTATATAGGCCTCGACTTTGCCTGAGTTCAAAATTGAATCATATTTGTTCAAAATGTTCTTTATCATATTTGTTTTAGAAATATGCTATAATTTCAAGCGAATCGACACTACCCTTAATCATTCTACAACACAATCTTGTTATCTAATTTATCCTACCGTCTATCATTATACTTCAATTTAAGTTTCAGTTCATGTATTTTCAATTTTTTTTAAAAAAAATGTACGACTAATTGTTTCTCATTTAGCCTGATTCGAGGGTCAACCGATCATTTAAACAGCAAAAAAGAAGATGAGGTAATCATTAAATGTATATCACGTAGGCAATTTTCATGCGTACTTAGGCCTACCTCAGCAGCTGTTGTCCCGTTATACTTTGTCTGTATATTGTTCTACTTCAAAATGGAAATGATAAATGTCACTTTAGGCTGGTAAGAGTGACAATTGAGTAACGGTGATGCCTATATATAGTTGGACTAGATGTAAAGGGAGTTGTATTTTTTTTTCAGCGCCCCTTCCCGCGTAGGTATAGGTGCACCATGCCATAGGGGTGATGCCGAGTTGTCCTATACATGAACCGAACTTTTCAGGTAAAATCGTACAAGAAATTGTGACGACTTGTCAAGAATCCAATTGCTCAACTGCAGGCAGGCAGGTGGACCATCAAAACTGCATTCTGTTGACCAGAAAGTCAGAAACCGTAAGTAGATAGGACGGGGAGGATTATCAAAAGCTAAATTATTATTATGGTGTACTTCATATGAATTTGCTTCATACGCTTTTAGTTTGAAACAGACCTGGACACGAGACTGCGCTGATTGAACTATCAATTTAGTGCTAAGCGTGTTCCCATACGTTGCAATCTGTGTATGGTGACAATCGATGCTGAAACTAAATTCTAAACTAAAGTTCTAGTACTCCACTCGTACTCGTGAGTGTGTTGTAATTTTATTTGATTGAGATCGGCGGCAGCGCGGAAAGTATGCATATATTTCATGACCATGGGGGATCATGTGGAAACTATTAGCTCCTGAGGTGAAGTGGAGGACGTGGTCATGGGTACTACTATTTCACATCGACAAATTGTGTACAACAGATAGCGGAGCGTGGTCGCTAGCGGTCGTGTACATTATTGCTTATTACATGACGTCATCCAGCCACTGCCGAGAGCCAATTTATGAATGAAAATATAGTAAGCATGCGCAGTGCAAGCCTTCTATTTCCCCACACAGTATTCCACCAAAACAAGTGTGAAATTCTCTATCACTCGTGCCAAAATCGACCTAGAATTTCACTTTCCTATATTTTATCTGAATTATGAAAGGTATTCTCAAGAGGATCTATTTTCTCACCAATACCGCACAGGTAAGCGAATTTCGATTGCTTCTTGCTTTTCCGTCAAAATCTTACGAATTAGCGTCATCCCCGCATCGTGTTTGTTGGAATTTGTAGAGTCTATCGCAACATGCATAAAGTCAATTGGCTTCCGGGTTTCGGAGCGTCACGTCAATATGCATGAAATTGCAGAGTTTCGATAATTTTCGATCAATACCGGAGTGATCCGATCACCATTTCCTGCGTACACATTTTCTGCGTACACAACGTGACTGGATATCGTTATCGCTATCGATACTTCCACTCGCAGTCCGAAGGCAACCACGTGGTCATGACGTGATCTGCGCGATTGCCCAATCAGCGGTCTCCGAATCGCTGTACGCAGACGATCTATCCGTTGTACACAGTCTATGGACAATTGTTCGTTGTGTATTTTCCAGGGACCGAACCGAAGCGGGTTGGGGCAACAGCAAAATGGTACCCTGTCTTCAGTCTTCATTGCTGACTGTTCATAATCATGCCCTCCACTTCACTGAGGGGACCAATAGATTCCACAAAGATCCCAAGTAAAGTTCATAAAGATAAAGTATTTGTTTTATATCCTTTGTTAATATAGTCTTTCTTCATTTATTGGACACTTGTCATGGACCTTCTTGTGGTAGTACCCTGCTCTAACTCTACATGAAATAATTTTTAATACGGAGGAGCCATTTTATTTGTTTTTTATTTAATGGGCATGGCATCATGTAGACCAAAAAATAAGTCTCTGTGGGAGGTCTGGCTCCTCTGAACTCCGATTAGGGGGTTTGATAAAGTCCAAGAATGTAATTTTGATTAAAGAATGCCCCAAATGAGATTACTTGTGTCTTGGCCACAACACTGCAGGACTTTTTCAGGTTTAAATTCATGATATTGCGTAGCGAGTAACTTATGATTTGTACTTTAAAAAGAAATGGTGCCTGTATCTGTCTCTATTACATACTGAGCCCCTAAATATTTCTACAATCATATACAGTATGTGTTTGCTTTCCCTAGGTGCTGTGCATGTAACTTTGTATGTCAGTTGAGCTCAGACTGGTCCTCATTTGATCCTGATGATAGGCTGAAGATAGCCCCCAAGAACTAGTCCCTAGCAGCAGCAGAGACTACCACAAGCCATGGAAGGGATAGCCTCTGGTCCTGGGCCAGCCCAAGCCCAACCCATCTCCCCGTCAGCAAGGATGGTGGAGTTGTACGAGGCTTCCGTGGACTTCACAGCTGGAGCGATTGGTAGGCATGGCTCAAATTGATCAGGGGCTTAAACTAATATGTCTCAAAGATTCAACCGTCTTTGAGCTCTAACTGAACGTTTATATTAAATGGCCAATAACTAGTTACTCTTAAAATGTATGGACATTGTTCATCATGCTTAAAGGTAGGGGAGCCCTGTTGCAAGTTAAAAAAATTAAATATGGGTTTATTTCTTTTACACCTATTGTACCTGACAGTTCTCTGTTGTCAATTTTGGTGAGCTGCCGATCATTCTGCCAAAAGATGTAGTACAAACGTGAGACCATAACAAATTTTCAAGCACACTATAGCTCGAAGAAATTGGCATAGGGAAAGGGGAAGGGAAGAAAGGGAAGGCGCCGCAGTTTCAAACTGTGGTGTATTTTGTCCAGTTCAGCATGAAACATGATGCTTTAGCCTAAAAAGCTTTGTGTTTCATGCTGAACTGGACAAAATATACCATGGTTTTAAACTGAAAGTTCAATTCAAAATAATGTCCTGTTAGTAGATTACTGTTGAAAGTTATGCACTTATGCGATCACCACAGGTGGAGCTGCATGTACCTTTGTGGGCCAACCTTTCGACACCATCAAAGTCAAGATGCAGACGTACCCCCAACTCTACAAGGGGTCCATGCACTGCCTGCGGGACACCATGCAGAAAGAAGGGGTGCGGGGGCTCTTTGAGGGGACCACCCCCGCCCTGGCTGCGATTGTCGGAGAAACAGCCGTCCTATTCATGTGTTACGGACTCTGCCAGAAGGCCGTGTCGCAGGCCTTGAGGGTAGAGTCAGAGAAGGACTTGACGTCTGTGCAGAAAGCGTTTTCGGGATCCTGCGCTGCGTTCTTCTCTTCTCTGGTCCTGTGTCCAACAGAGCTGGTCAAGTGCCGCATGCAGGCCATGACGGAAATCATGTCGGTCTCAGAGACCGTGAGGAAGAAAATGTAAGCAGTTGGAACCCCTCGCCTCACATGTATTTTGTTTATTTTCATATCAAAACTTCTTATCAAGTGTTTTGTAAATTATTTGACCTTTATCCAATGCTGACTGGGCTTTTTGAGAGCAGGTTTTGACCAGGTCTTGTCTAGAAGGCACAATTGACAGTGATATAGAGCAGTATAGGAAAAGCCGTATTTTGGACACAAACCTATACGAAATCTAAAAGAATGCAAGGTCTCTTGATTTACGTTTTCAAAGAGTACAATATAATCGTGCATAATGTCTGTTACTATTTTAAAGTATTAATTGTGTTTAGAATGTGAATGATACTTTCTTCTTCTATTAGAACCTCTTCACAAATATTGTTGGAGCTCTCAAAATGATTATCCTGTGTAAGAAAAATTAAGACTCAGATTTATTTTGTACAATCAATGATATATTCATAATTTTGCGCATGATAATAAACCTGTATGCCCCCCCCCCCCTCCCAAAAAAAAGAAAAAAAAAAGGAATGAATGACAAGGATGTATGACAAATATGATAATGTTACCCTTCCTTCCCTTCTACCCCAGTGGACCGTGGCAGGTGACCAAAGACCTGATAAAAAAAGATGGGCCGTTGGGTTTGTTTCAAGGACTGACCAGTACGTGGCTGAGGGAGATGCCTGGCTATTTTGCATTCTTCTTTGGCTATGAGTTGAGCAAAACACTACTCACGCCGCCAGGGAAGACAAAGGAAGATTTAAGTGAGTTAGAAATAATTTTCTGAAATCGATGCTTCTCTCTTGTACTATTAGATAATTGAGATGAGTAATTTATATTTAATTAGATGAATAAGAAAACAGTGTTTATATAGTTGGCTATGTTTAAACCAAATAGAGCCTGTTTGGGATATGTTTTCTCTGTTGATGTAAAGAGCATGATACGATTTGTGAATTGCTTTCCATGCTGTGCTAGGTTTCACCAGGCTGGCCCTAGCAGGCAGTGTAGCAGGGGCCTCCCTCTGGACCGCTATCTACCCGATTGATGTGGTCAAGTCCAGGATCCAGGTGCAATCCCTGGTCGGAAAGATGCCTGGCTTCCTCCCGACCTTTGTCACGATGCTCAAGGTGGAAGGTATGTGCTTGAATGTAGTGACTCCTTTTTAACAGACCTAACATTTAAACTTGTGTAAACACCACAGAATGTTGAAGAAAGTACTACTGTGAAATGTTTCAACTTTGTAAGGCTTATAATTGGGAATGCTATATATGTTAGATCCTATTACCGGTATCATCCTAAGACCTGCACTTCATAGAAAGGAAGTATTGAGCAGTAATCTGACAATTACACGTGTAAGCGCTACACAAATGATTTCAATATGTTGCCAATTCGAAGAATGAAAGATAATTTGGGAATTATTTAACATGAATAAGTCACTTTTAAAGTGCAATTTTTATTGCACAATGCAAGAGATAAAGTTATTTTTTCAAAAAATATTTTCTTTTTCATTTCCTGTATCTCCAGTTATGTTTATACTAGAACGTTTGTCTGAATTTGCCTGTAGGTGTAGGGTCGTTTTTCAGTGGCATCTACCCCTGCATTATACGAGCCTTCCCTGCAAATGCCGCCATGCTGCTTGCCTATGAAGCCAGCAGAGCCTGGATGAGAGATCACCGTCCACACTGGATAGGTCAGTTATAACACACCCCAGATCCCTCTATCATTCTGTGTGGGAATCCAGCGATGCGTCTAGACTGGACTGTTATGTTACAGCACACCCCTGTTGAAGCTGTGTGTCAACATTCGATCGGCAAGTTGTAACGCACCCATGAATCACCATGCGTTCTGTGTTGGAATTAAAGGGTGCGTCCACACTAGATCTGCCAGTCATAACGCATCCTGGATCCAACAATCCTACAGTATGTAAATCCACTGGTTCGTCCACACTTTGTAGTCGGTGTACCCATTGCTGTTTTTCCATCATGCTGAAAGTTTGATACACTCCTACAGTTTTTTTTGCACTGAAATCAATTTAACTCTTAACTTGCCGGGGGAAAAACCCCTCTGTGCAGGAGGTTTTCTCTATTACAGGTTGGTCGCAAATTTGTGACAGCGGCACATTACCCCTTAGTCACAAAAATGCGACAGCAGCAGGTTAAGAGTTAACAGAGTCTGAAATAATGAAGAGGCTCATTCATTTCTTCAAAAGTGTATCTGCTTTTTTGCTACAAGATGTAAGGCTGAATATTTCTTGTATGTGTTTTGATTATATCTAAACTCTTGACAATGTAGGTCAGGTCAGTAGTCTTTTGCAGAATGTTTTTTTTTTGTTTAACACCCTTAACTCTCTCAATGCCAAATGCTGATAGTCCCATGTTAATGTCGACACAGATTATTGCTTGTGGGACTGAGGGTCATTATGGGTGTTGTTGCCTTGACAATCCCTTTCTCAAATCATTGAGGACAATGATGTCATGTTGAACCCTCACTGGTGCTATGCTAGGAGAGCAATGAAATGTACGTATTTTCAAGGTTGCTGAGATACTATACCCACTTTTTAGGGGGCAGCTGACCATTTTTACACCTTCATCACTCAGTAGAATATCTGAGCTGTGATGTCAATCTGGAATCTGCTTCGGGGATCATCCATGTAATATAAAGGGCTTCCATTTAAAGGCCTATATAACTCTCTATCGTTCTTTTTTTTTTTTTTTAATTCAACTTTATTTAATCAAAGTAAAATAAAACAATTATGCACACCCTTACTATTGTCCATTAAAAAAAAGAAGATTTTTTGCATTTATTCTGTATTGCATTTGAGCTGTTTTATCTAATATAAAAAATCTTGAGCTGTAGTTTAAACTATAATATCATGGAACATCATTAATATAGTATTCAAACATCTGTCACATTTAAATATTATTTTATATGTGACAGATCTATGACCTTAATGCACATACCATGGACATTGATCATTGGTTTAACACAGGAATCATTGCAATTTGCTAAGATTGTTTCACAATTTTATATATATATATATACGTATGTGTGTGTGTGTTTTTCCTCAAAGAGGAAGAATCTGTTTCTTCTGAAGGTGAGTATGGTAGTGTGAATGAAGGAACTGATTGATTTTTTCCAGGTCCTTTACAATATGCTAAACAATTTATGACGCGTCCTTCTGTATACTTTATCGTTTTATGATATTGCAAGGTAAAAAGTGCCGGTCTCATCACTGTGAAGTCCCTTTTTTTTTTCTTGTAGTAGCGGTATGCTGACTGAGATTGCGGTGTGGACTATGACTTTTGAGGACACTCTTAGATCAGAAATTGCACCTCATTTATGGTTTTATATATAGGGTTGTGCACTATTTATGAATGCTTGTGCTATTGTGCTTGTGCTTGTGCTTCTTGTACTAATCACATGGTCTTGTTTTGTAATCATTATCCCAATAATCATAGTGGAAGTGGCGTGGTGTAGTGGATGGTTCCTCTGACTCTCAATCAGGAGGTTAAGGGAACGAACCCAGCAGCTGCCACTTGTGTTTTTCAGCAAAACATATTAATCCATATAGCTGCTCCGTACCCAGGAGCAGCTATTTTTGGGCCCTATAATTGGGCCCTATAATTGGGCCCTGTTAGGGTCCTTTGATCCAGTGACTGGGGTAATAATCGAGGACCCTCAAGAAAAGCAGTGTTCTCACTGATGAGGCTATCCTGTGTAAATCAGACCATATAATTATTAGCATGTTAAACAAAGCAAAACAAATAAATGAAATGCTCAGGCTCATAGAAATAGTGCTTTCCTTCATTGGGACGTTGATTTCTGTCTTTTCTTGTACATTATTAATTCTGAACTGTAAAATATTATTTTTAAATACGAAATGGAAAAAGTTTTTAATCTGTATTTTGGATATAGAATGATAGCTCGATGCTTCTTGGTGATTCTGTTATGCAGAATATTAAACACAGAAATGAAGTTGCATAATCCTTTCACAAAATGCATATTTGAAGTGGGTTGCATAGTCTCATGATAACAACATTTTACTTCTCGTGTGCAATACAATATGAGCAGTGATGTGGCATTTTTTTAAAATTTGTTTTTAAAAATATGTACCCCCTAAAGCAAGTGGTATGAAGTGTGTGCTGGAAAGCATATTCTCTCATGAACATTTGGATGATTTAAGATTGTCAGACTTTTTGTAGAAGTATGGTTGACGATTTAGAAAGTCTTTGTTTTGAATATTTTATAAAGTGTTTTATTGCACTTTCTTGTCGACTTATTGAAGAATTCTGGTGGAGGAGTCCCTGGGAAAGATATTATGCGTATTATTCATTGTCTGACTTGTCATTTGTGTTCAATTCATCAAATTGATATACAGTTGAGGCCAAAAGTTTACATACACCCAAAGAATTCAATGAAATTTGTTCACTTGCCAAACATCATAAAATTGACTATATCTTCAGAAATATAAATACGACCATGACAAATTTGGTATCAATATGAAAGAGCGTATTTAGCTCTTTCACTTGATTGGAATGCCACTGGGATTAAATTATATTTCAAGTGGAATTTTATTTGAAGAAAAAAGTGATTTTTGTGGCAAATGTTTTCTATTGCTTGTTAATATATTTTCAAACATCGTTCCATAGAAACATATATATGTCAAATATATGATTTATATTACATTTTCTGTCACGATATGTCACCAGTGAACAAAAAATGAAATGTTTGTGCTGAAAAGTAACACTCACAAATATAAAATGATTTTGTCAAGTTTTTATTTTTAGTTTGTCTAAGATATGAAGATTTATTGGAAAAATTCTCCTGATGACAAAGCATTGTGATGAAGGGGCAAGGCATACTCATTAGTTTGCTATCAAATTCGTCACAATTGCACAAATATTTCATTAGATACAGTAAATTTTATGATGTTTTGCAAGTGTCAACTTTTCTTAGAATTTCATGGGTGTATGTAAACGTCTGGCCTCAACTGTACTTAAAAGTAGACTGTATTGTTGTAAAAGTACATGCTCTGTATGGACTCTGAACTTTGTACATTTTGGACTATGAGAGCATCAATCAGCTTAAAAGGGTTTTTTTCAAGTCACAGACGACTTGATACCCTTTGTGAAAAGTGAGGGGGGGGGGTGGGGGTGGAGGGGGGACGTGTAAATACATCGTGCCATGAAGGGAAAAATCATTTATTCGCACAAAGATAGTTCAATGTACACAGAAACATGATTTCAATCATGGGAATGAATTCATATTTTTTCTATGTTTCATTGTGATAAACTGTTACTGCCTGTAAAGATATAATCATGTGGACGATGTTATTCTTAAGAGAGAGAGAGTGTTTTCAGAAAATGTACATAATATGACTTTTAATACGACAATCAGCAGAGTATTTACTGATAGTAGTTATTTTTGTAATTCAAGAGATAATATCAGTAATGTTTGTATCTCTTGATTATTGTACTATTCAAATTTTAAGTACTCTCTTCATTATTTAAAGGGACTTTACTGTACTGGGAAGACAGAAAGCCTGCAAAAGGTGATCATGTGCAATCTTCCTGCCAATGGTCTTAAATTCATGTATTGTCCATTTTAGAAATTTGCTGAAAGATATTTGCCCTCAAATGATGAACATGTGGAGTAATTAGTGATCAAATCACAAATTAGTGATTTAATCACCAATTACTTAAAATTTGGATCATTTGAGGGCAAATATCTTTCAGCAAGTTTCTAAAATGGACAGTACATGAATTTAAGACCGTTGGCAAGAAGATTGCACATGATCACCTTTTGAAGGCTTTTGGTCTTCCCAGTACAGTAAAGTCCCTTTAAAAGAGCAAACAGCATGATGGGAGGAGATACTCCATTTAGAGGAACTATGGCGCAGTGGTTGAGCCTAATGACTATTGAATGGAGGATTGTTGGTTTTAAATCCTAGCCTGGGCACCTAAAAAAAACATGTTAACAAACTTGCTGCTCTTTACCCAGGGATTTAAACAGATACTTCATGTAGCTGCAGAGATCATCAATAATGTGAATAGTTGTGCACTGTTGGGGGTAGTGGAGATGGTGTGCATGACATTATGATTGTTTACTGTCTAGCATCCTAGAATACAGAGAAAGGAGTGCTGTGGGATCATTCCAAGATTCCCCCTAAGCATGCTACTTGTGGATATTTCATTTCTAGTACATACAGTGTACGCTACAGCTCCAGGGAATTGGAAACAGGTAAAGGGAAAGGGAAAGGGAAGAAAGGGAAGGAGCCGCAGTTTTGAAACGCGGTATATTTTGTCCAGTTCAGCATGAAACATAATGCTTTTTAGGCTAAAGCATCGTGTTTCATGCTGAACTGGACAAAATATACCGATGCTTTAGCCTAAAAAGCATCATGTTACATGCTGAACTGGACAAAATAGACCGCGGTTCAAAACTGCGACTCCTTCCCTTTCTTCCCTTTCCCTTTACCTGTTGCCAATTCCTTTGAGCTGTAGTGTACATGTACAACTTCCATAGAGTAGGAGTTGTTTCTGCATGCAGTGGGTTAGTGTACCATAAATCAAGCCCAACCAAGCATTACTGCCACTGGGTCTCGTTCACAACGCTGAAAATAATTACTCTACATGTGTTTGAACTCCTGCAATAATGTTCACATTGGCCTTAGCCCTAACTTTAATCCCATTCATCGTAAAACTTACCCTAAACCCTACCTCTAATCCTGACTGTAGAGCATGATTTTTATTTTAATCCCAAACCATAGCACTGAAATCCCTTTATCCCAGGTGTTTCATTTTTGATGATTTAGAAGTGGAAAGTAAACTAAATGGGATTATTCCAATTAGCCATTTTTGTAATGTATTCACAACTTTCCCCCTAACTGTGTAGTACAAGCTACGACATTCACTCGTGCCAAATGACTCAGTTTCAATAGGTGAAATGCACCCTGTAAACCAAACGAAGCCATTTTTGCAATGTTTTCACAACTTTTCCCCCAAACTGTGTAGTAACAGGTTATGACATTCACCTTTATCAAATGATTCAGTTTCAACTGGTGGAATGCGCTCTTATTAGTTGGTGCTAGCACCGTGATACTGTGAAACACCTTGGATAAGTTTTAGGGTTACCATTAGTAATGTATTGTTTGAAAGACGTGCATAAGATTTGCTTACATACTGAAAATGGTCTATTGGTACTTAGCTTTATTTTATTTTTGTTCATCACCAAGGATTTTGCAGTGAGACTTGCATGAGATACTAAATTTCAATGAATGTACTTGTATAGTATCTTCACTTTTTATATATCTGAGCAATCTCCCGAACTAGTGTGACATTAAATTTCTATATTTATATCCTATATATATGTGTTGGTTGTAATTGAAAAAATGCATGAATTATTAAGCTGTGATTAGTTCATGTTTATACACAGTTAGAGTGATAGGATCCTGACAATTTGCTTGTTTAACAAAGAAATATGCTTCATTTTAATGAGAGTTCTTTTTTTGTGTGTTTTTAATATTATTGTTGGGGTGCAATTTTTAGTGTAATCACACCTTGCCCCATCCACACAAAAAAGAAAAGAACCACAGAAATTATTGTTTTTCATTTGCCAATCAGCAACCAGTGTTTTTGATATTTTTGTTTGGGTGCCATGTTTGAGTGTAATTGCACTTGAACCCCGTCCACACACAAAAACAAGACTAAAGAAAATGCTGTTTTACATTTGCCAACCACTCTGTCTGAAATAGCTACAGCTATGAAGAAATACTGGTACAGGGGGAAAATGACACGATTCTTAAATTTGCCAACAGGGGATACATGGGTACGTGGTTCATACTAGTGAAAACGCCGTCCTTTTCATACAATGTCGCCCTCATTTTGCCTGAAAGTGTTTTTTTTTATTTGATAATACTGCTGAAAGAAGGCCTTTTTAACCAATTTTAAATGCTAATCTGTGCTCTGTTGTTCTTGTCTATGTACGCTCCAATGCTCCTAGATGTGTCCATGTATGTTCGTCTGTCGTCTTTCTTCCTGGCTAGATTATCTGTCCTCCTTCATTTCTTTGTTTTTATTATTGTTATTTCTTGTTCCATTCGCTCATATTGGAGGTGATGTGGTATGGTGGGTAATTATGACTTAATGCATAACTGTGCCAGTACATGTCTTACAGTCACTATTGTGTGAGCCCTACTCACAGGCTATTGGGCATTTCTAAACAAAACTGTCCAATCAAAAATCATCTGGCTGAAGTAGACAAAGATCTCAAGGTCCCAGGTTCAAGCCCGTTCATGGCACTTGTGTACTTCAGCAAAATTACTTCAACCACATTGCTGCTCACTACCCAGGTGTATGATTGGGTACCTGTTAGGAATGGAATGAGTGCGTCTTAGTGGCTGCCATGATTCTGAATGATCCCTTGAGATTTTGGACAGGTACCAACATCTTACAAGCCTCTGATGACAGGGGCAGTGTAAAGCGCTACTTGTATTATCATTATTTCTATCTATTGTACTATATTGCTCCATGGTCCAGGTTTTTAGCATTGTCCCTTTCTGTGATACGTACCTATCCTGAATCTGTTTTAAAGGTAGTATACTGTACTGGGAAGACAAAAATGCCTTCAAAAGGTGATCGTGAGCAATTTTCTTGCCAATGGTCTTAAATTCATGTATTGTTCATTTTAGAAACTTGCTGAAAGTTGTTTGCCATAGAATTATCCACATTTGTAGTAATTAGTGATTAAATCACAAATCTTCAAATTGTTCGGGCCGAACATTTCGAGGATTTGTGATTTAATCACTAATTACTCCACATGTGGATCATATGAGGGCAAGTAATTTTCAGCAAGTTTCTAAAATGGACAATACATGAATTTAACACCATTGGCAAGAAGATAGCTCGCGATCACCTTTTGAAGGCTTTTTTGTCTTCCCAGTGATGGGAAGAATGGTTTTAACTATAATCACGATTTTGAGAGTGGTTATAACTATAATTATGATTTAATGCATAACTGTGCCAGTAATGTCTTACAGTCACTATTGTGTGAGCCCTACTTACAGGCTATTGGCCATTTCTAAACCAAACTGTCCAATCAAAAATCATCTGGCTGAAGTAGACAAATCATTCTCGATTTCTTCTCCAGCTCACAGCAAGACGAGAAAGATCAAGTCTGTCCTACTCTGACAAAAGAAAGCAACTAACCACATCGTTACCCTAGATTGAATATCTCACAGCAAGATGAATATTTCTTGTCCAGATTTTGGCAACTAACCACATCATGTTACCGTAGATTGAATATCTCACAGCAACATGAATATTTCTTGTCCAGATTTTGGCCGTATGTAGGGAATGCTGGGTACAATCTAAGAATACCAATGACCCAGATATGAGTGATTTGTCACTTGCTTCCTTTTGTAAGAGTAGGGCAGAAGTCACTAGTCTTATGAGAAGTGAGCTATTTTTTTCCTGTATGGATTAGAAATATCCAAACTCCTGAAAGCAAGACTACTTTTGTGTGTGCATAAATACTGCATGCTGCATGTGAATATAATCAGTTTAGATGCCAAACTAGATGTACCTCTCACAAATCAAACATATGTGCAGCTTTATCAGATGAGGACAAGTCATGCGTTCATAATGCAATCATGTACTACTGCATATATACTTTTCTTTTTATTTGAGTATTTTTTTTTCATTGATCAGTGAACATACACTGTACTGTGTGCCATGCATTTTTTCTCAAATTTATTATTTGTGTTTATCATCAATTATATTGCTATGCACTTGCAACTTTAAACAGAGTACATAAACATCCATGGAAACAATTATCAGCTTCAAGCTGATACAGTTTGAGTTGACAGTAATTTTGAAACAATGATTTGAAAGATAATTTTGTGCAGCGTACACTGTACATACAGTGGAGTCCAACTAAAACTTGTCTGATCGAGATCAAAGCACGACTATACACGTTCATGCAATGCATGAGCTAGGTATTTTGAAAGTTTCAGTCGAGCATAGAATCTAGATGGAGAGAGATCAGGGATTTATTCTCAATTGTGTGTATTTGTACATTGCAATAATATTTTTGCTGTTCTTGAAGAAAAGTATTATAGCTATCTATAGATTACTATGATGTGAAAGCAGATGAATTGTCATATTTGAGGAAAAGATTGCATTTCTGATCATGTAAACGGACATGAATTGTCTTGTTGCTTTAGAACTGTTCGTGGAAACGATGTATATAAGCTGAACGGAGATGAGACAGTAATAAAGATATGAGAATGAATTAAATGGGTGTTGTAATCGTCTTTTGTACAGTGGTGCTTTCTAGTAGTGATGTATCATTCATAGGGTATGTACATTGTATAGTTTCAATGAGATGAAATATGTACAGTCAGAAAAAGGTATGAGGAGAAATAAAGTTTCAAAGACACTATCAACTACAGTGTACATATGTGCAGTGCGAACTCGCTAGGTGTGAACTAGCGAGATAGAGACTTAAAACAACCTAATTATGCTTTAGCTTCAATTATTAAAGGAGCTAAAGTGACTTGAATGAGGTTTTTGATTTATGTACATTAAAAAAAATGTTTACAGGGGTACAAGTGTGCATGTGTGTGAATTTTAATCCTGATGCCACTTGCTTTCGGCAGGCAAATATATGTTTTTTTTAAAGAAATACTTAGCTTACCATATTAGCTTTTAAGGTAGGATACAATGGTAATATTATTCTAGCAAAAGGTTTGTAATGAATAAAATACTTTTTAAGTCAATGGAAAAAATGTGACGGCAAACAATTGCACTTCAAATTATTTGAAGACAGGTGCCCATTTGCAGTGTTTTTGTTATTGTAAAAATATGGAAAATGGAAGGAAATTATGAGAAGAACTTCCCTCCTTACTATAGAACTGGAAAAATGAAATTTTGAGCTTTTAGACAGAAACCTACAGCCTAGAGACCGGAGTCCACAATAAGCAATAACACACATCATGGCTATTCGTACCACACATCGATGCATTGAGGTAAGCGGTGCGACGTTAAGTGATACATTGAATGTTGTAATACAGTATAGGAATGCAGACACGGTCATTTCTTTTCAAAAGTAAACAGGAATCGTTTTTCAACTGTTCCTTAAAAGGTTTGTAAAGCTATGACTGAGATTTCATATATGTTAAAGTTGGAGTATACTGCTGATTTGTCATCACAATCTCACAACACAACGATCTAACAATCATACAAAACAGTCAGGACTACTTTAAAGAACATGGAGGTAAGTTTAGTGCTCATCTGCTGTTTATTTGAGAAAGCCAAAATTAAGGCACTTGAGAAGGAGAACTATTTGGGAGTCATTTCCAGAGACAGAAATTAAGACATCACTCTTTTCTTTGATATTATCTTGCATGTCAACAAAAGCAGTCAAAATTGGCAATCGTATGTCACCAATTGTGGGTCACTAATGTGGGCCAGTGAACAGGGAGGTCCTGTCACAGCACACCGGGTCTGTACTTGGCCACAAGGTCAGGGGTCAGAGGCATCACACATGTCATTATGAGCATTGTGGCTAATATCAAAAGTTGCATTGGAACAAGTGAGAAATATGGTAATGAAGAAGCAGACGGGGAACAAATATACAGTGAGGTAAGTGTACGGTTCATGAAAAAAAAAATATTCATTAGCATACATTCCAGTGCAATCATAGAAAAGTACCAACTTGGATCTCAGCATAATGTTCAAACCCATGCCTGTTTCAGGATTGACAGTTGATTATTAGCTTCCTTAACACAACAGCAAGTCATATCGGCCTTTATGAGTCAAGGTCAGGATATACTCATACATGTACTCACAACTGTTGAATAACTACTAGAAGAATAATTGACTAGAATCACACACTCGTTGAAAAATTAGACTTTCATGGATACAAATTCTGATGAATTTAAAGCAGTCAGACATATAATAAATATTCAAATCATAACAATCTTCTCCCACCAGTGGAATGCCAGTGTATGGGTTGCTATTGGTTACTGCTCCTAGCGCACCATCTCGACAATAATGAGTCGTCCAAAACCAACAATATCGCCAGTCTGAAAGAAATACAGCAAATACTTACTTAAAGTGAATACAAAATTTAAAAGTCAATACCGGTGCTTTGACAAAATCATTGTCGGGATATGTACAGCAAACAAATGATTTCAATGAAAAATATTTTGTGTTTCATAAATATATTGCTGAACAATACAAAATATAGAGCATTTATATCTAGAATGTCTATAAATGTTTTCAATATAATCTCTGTATTGCATTATTTGCACTACTGTGTACATAAAAATGTTAATGCATTGATCACCATTTAATATACAATAGTCAATAGTTTTTCTATTTCACATCTTTGTACCACAATTTAATATTATATATTATATAAGTACGTCTAATTTGTGTAAGTCTTCTAATCAAATATATAAGTTTATTGCACAAATTTGAGTTGAGAATCAACAATTCAAAGCTAGCACACTGGATTAGTGAAATAAAAATTTGCATAATACATGTTTTCTCTACCTTGCTTTATACAAAAGTAAAAATGATATTTTGCAAGTTTTAAAATACTACAGATCAGGATCTGAAATCTGAAAGATGGTAAACATGACAAAAACTCATACTTTGAAGCTCACACCATTATGAGAAGAACAATAAACTTCTCTACAAGATCTGTAAATCAAAATTATAATACATAGCATTACAAGCTTCAAACTTAAATTTTGTTTGAATGAATTAACACATAACATTTATTTCAGCATGATTTTAAAGTGATATAAATAATCATTAGAGAAAAACATATTCAATCACACATGATACACTAGATGAACATACAATAGTGATAAAATCTATAGTCAATTTTACTTTTGCTGAAAAGTGTTAGTGCTTTTTTCTTTTGATCAAGCAGCCTTCCAACAATTCTGAACATTTCAAAATCGATATCCTGGCAAAGAAACAAAGAGGTACTGAAATATTACTTTTCAAATTGTGAACAGTTTTAATCTGTCAGGTGAAAACACTTGGCAAAATTATGGCTTCCTTTAGATATGCATGAACATGTATGTATGATTAGCTATTCCTTCAGAGCTACTGATGGATTAAACTTTCCACCCTACCCTGACCAACATTAGTAACAATAAAAAGTGGCAAACTTTTCATTCCTTTCCAACTCTTGCTGATCTAAAACTCTTTTGTGAATTCATGAAACTCTAAGCTCATCAGCCCCGTTGCATAAAACTTACCATTAATGGTAACTCTGTCATCACCGGTAACTACCATGGTATCTTACCATTAATGGTAACTACCATGGTAGCATAACTCAACGGCCAATCAAATTGAAGGTTTCCATAGAAGTTGCCATTGATAGAAAAGTTACCATCAATGGTAAGTTTAATGCAACAGGGCCCAGATCAACAGAAGACCTAGAGTAACAGTGTGAACATGACTGAGCCCATCATTATCTAAACGAGATGGAGCTCGACACTCATGAGTCTAGTTTTGACTGAATCTCTGTACAGAAATGCCTTCAGAATAATTTAGCTGTACTGCGGGTGCATGGTCTAGGCCCTAGGCAATAGATGCCGTTGCTAGCTCAGGCAATGGACTCTGTTGCAACCTCCGTGAACTGTACCTCCACGGTGAAGCCGTCACTGTAAACCTTCTTGGCCTTCTCCTTGTGTGGGTTATCCAGCTCATCCCTAGGTAGGTGGATCCTATAAAAGAATCATCAAAAAAAACCTTTTCAATTAAAAAATATGGTTTGGTTCCATCCAGTCAGAAAGACTGTATGTTCGATCTTGGGTGTGTTTATCATCTTTTCAGAATTTGAAACGCGTTTCCAAAGGTGTTTACGAACGTGTTTCCAAAGGCCTTTGCAAACGCGTTTAAAAAAACGGTGCATTCATCAACTCAATCGACCAAGTCGAACACCAGCCTTGTCACTGAGCAGCTCTTCTGCGCCATTACATATGCACTGTAGTATAATAGTGTGCGATCGATGTGTTTACGGAAACATGTGGTTTTAAGTCGTTTCAAAACAGCTTTGCGTTTATCTTGCTTCTCTCAACGCGTTTCTGGGTCAAGCGCATTTAGGATCGCACAAATTTGCACGTTTTAAAACAGCTTTCCGAACCCCATAATCAAAACACCTTTGCGTTTATCAACTCCCTGAAACGCGTTTAAAAACCTTTGGAAACCTTAATTCTACCAAAAAAAGAGTTGATAAACACGCCCCTTGACATCGAGCCAATACAAGTAGTTTAGAACAGAGAGTAGTGGCACTCCATGATCCCCTACATGCTAATGATATGGCACTTAGATACATGTAGATGCAACCTTGTACATGAATGTTAACATGTCCAAAAGAATTAACCCGCTCTTTACTGAGCCCACATATATGTGGGCTGGCTTTTTCCACTCAAATGCTGAACAGCACGACTCCCGCGTAATCAGCTGCACGGACAATAGAAAACAGAATAAACTTCCTTATAGGGCGCAATTAGGCGCCTTTGGCTACTGTAGTTTCATGGCAAGTTCTAACATTCTACATGTAACTGGACCAGGGTTCTCAAATAAAAAAAATTTAACTTAGCAACAGGCTAACCATTATTAGAGCTTGGGCTAGGTTTTGAGAAGGTGGTTTCTGAGGGAATTTGAATAAATATGGACATTTTGGCAGTCACCCATTTTGATGAAGGAATGGCTACCGTATCCAAAAAACTGCAATATTACAGCTTTTTCTGAGTATATATGATCAGTGGTTTAAAAGGCTCGCTGCTGGATACTTGCTTACCCACATGCATCGGTAATAATGCGGTATTATGACATATGAACAGGGCTTTTGTGTTTTACCTGTTGTCTGTGATGAAGGCCGTGTGGAACCAGAAGAAGAAGGCACAGTTATCATAATCCTCTGGAACTTTCTGTTAGAAACCGGTATAAATATATAGATATTGTATATATTGTATACATGAATGTATAATTTATAGACAAATAATACGAATAAAAGAAGGTTAATTATAACATATTTGATAAAGAATTTCATTTCTCCCAATTTATGTATCCACTCTGATGTGTATTGGTTGTCAACTTTAGTTTTAACCATGTCAGTACCCCCCCCCCCCCTCCCTTCCTCCCCAACCCCCCTCTCTCTCACTCTCTTTCTTTCTCTCTCTTTCTCCTTCTCACTCTCTCTCTCTCTCTCTCTCTCTCTCTCCCTCTCTCTCTCCCCCTCTCTCTCCCTCCCTATCTCTCTCTCTATATCTCTCTCTCTTCTCTCTCTCTCTCTCTCTCTCTCTCTCTCTCTCTCTCTCTCTCTCTCTCTCTCTCCCTCCCTCCCTCCTCCTCCTCCCTCCTCCTCCTCCCTCCTCCTCCTCCCTCCCTCCCTCCCCTCTCTCTCTCTCTCTCCCTCCCTCCCTCCCTCCCTCCCTCCCTCCCTGTCCTTCCCCCTCCCTCCTCCCTCCTCCTCCTCCCTCCCCCTCCTCCCTCCCTCCCTCCTCCTCCTCCTCCCTCCTCCTCCTCCCTCCCTCCCTCCCCTCTCTCTCCCTCCCTCCCTCCCTCCCTCCCTCCCTCGCTCCCTCGCTCCCTCCCTCCCTCCCTCCCTCCCCCCTCCCTCCCTCCCTTCCTTCCCCCTCCCTCCCTCCCTCCCTCCCTCCCTCCCTCCCTCCCTCCCTCCCTCCCTCCCTCCCTCCCTCCCTCCCCCTCTCTATTACTCTCTCTCTATTACTCTCTCCATCTTACCCTGCTTGTGGATTTGAATCTGAGCTTGACATCTCCATGTAGCACTGGACAGTGTGCAATGCGAGCTGAAATACTGTCTGATGTATGGTCATAGATCACCTGTATTGAGCAATGTATTGAAGAAATCTTATTTGTTGGCTGAATTACTGATTTACAGAAAATTTAATTCCTTCAAAAACAAAGTATCTTGGTCACAAACATGGATGATATCAACATTAAAAGTAAACGCTAATTCATGATTTTAGAAAAAAAATCCATTAAAACATCTTGTTGCTGTGTGCAGATATATTTAGTTTTTATTCATTCATTACACCATTAAATCAATCAACCTTTCAAGTGATTAATACGCCAATAATCAATCAACCTAATCACCAAGCCATCAATCAGCCAATTAATCAATCATTTATTCACAATGATGAACCATTCAAACATTATCTGATTAAGTAGGTCAGTTACATGTAGATTACCACATGCTAATTCACTGTGTCATAACTCAATGGTCTCTTCATGCCTTGCCACTAAAGCCCCCGTCACACTTATTCAGAATCAGCAGAAATCAAGCAGAACCGGTCGGAATGAAAATTTTTAAAAATTCCCACATTCGGAAGGGAATTTCGAATTGAGCTAAATATGTAAGAAATACCGTTCAAATACTTAGAATGTCCTTCGAACCCATCTCCAAACATTCTTGCACATTCCAGATTTATTGGCTCACGAATGCAGCTCAATTGCAGTTGGAACACAGTAGGAAAATTTAGAATGCAGTCAGAATATATGGAATGCAGTCAGAGTGCTGTTGGACTGCACTTCGAATGCTGTTCGATATTTTTCCAGCTCCAATGCACCTCGAAAGTTTTGAGCATGAGCAAAACAATCGGGCTGGACACAAGAATGAACCCGAATATTCGCAATGCACTCAGAATGCAGTCAGAATGCACTTTGAATATCCAGGAATGTGCCAAGAATCTTCATTCAGACGGCATTCCGGTTTGTTCTAGTGTGACTAGGGTATAAGGGGGTCAGCCTTCTCATGACCATGGGCTCATTCACTGTGTCATAAATTGATGGTCTCTTCATGCCATGGTACTAAGAGGGTTAACCTTCTCATAATCATAGACTCGTTCACTGCGTTGTTAATTAAAAGTCTCTTTATGAATTGTAAGCAAGAGGGTAAACCCTCTCATTACCATTGGCTCATTCACTGTGTGATAAATCGACAGTCTCTTCACACTTTAGTACAAGAGGGTTAACCCTCTAATTACTACCAGCTCATTCACCGTGTTATAAATCAATAGTCTCTTCATGCCTTGGTACCAAGAGGGTTAACCCTCTCATTACCATGGGCTCATTCACTGTGTTATAAATCAATGGTTGCTTCATGCCTTGGTACTAAGAGGGTTATCTCTCTCATTACCATGGGCTCATCACTGTGTTATAAATCAATGGTTTCTTCATGCCTTGGTAGTTAGAGGGTTAACCCCCTCATTACCACAGGCTCATTCACTGTGTCATACACTCAATGATCTCTTCATGCCTTGGTACTATGAGGGTTAACCCTCTCATTACCATTGGCTCATTCACTGTGTGATAAATCAACAGTCTCTTCACGCTTTAGTACAAGAGGGTTAACCCTCTAATTACCACCAGCTCATTCACTGTGTCATAAACTCAATGGTCTTTTCATGCCTTGGTACCAAGAGGGTTAACCCTCTTATTACCATGGGCTCATTCACTGTGTCACTACTCAATGATCTCTTCATGCTTGGGCACCATGAGATTTAATGCATGCACTCAGGCACCTGTGCCCTACCTGGCAATTCAGTCCATTCTCAAACCGACAGTCAAAGATCTTCTTGTTGCTACAAATCACTTCAAAGTACAAGTCCCTCCCATCTCCTTTCCCAAGACCTGCATAAAAAAAAAGCCAAATATTCAAGATAAGATACATCTTCTTTTTCATTTGATTCAATAAAAATGTGTTGAGGGCTGATTATATTAAAGACAAAAAGAGAAAAATACAAATCCAAGTTAATTTTGATCTCAGCTGCAAGGCCTTTGTTTGACATTATTCCAGGGAGAATAAGTATTGTAATTATCATGTCAATACATTCTGATTTTAATTAGCAGAATTTTCCACTGTGTTGGTCTTAACAGTAGGTATATATGTTGTATTTAACAGTTATGTTCAATGTGAATGTATTTCTTTATATATGTAAGTGAGACAACAACAAACACGCTTCTGTATGTATGCACAATAATAAAATTGAAAAGAATAACATTTTAACAAGCATGATTTTTCTCTGTGTAGGTCTTTACAGTAGGTACATGTGTTGTATTAAAGGGTTACGTGAACGTGAAAGGGTTACGTGAATGTTTTTCTTAATGTATGTAAGAGAAAGAGCAAAAACAATTTTTTTGTATGTATGCATAAAAATAGAATTGAAAAGAATAATATTTTAATAAGTATGATTTTCCTCTGTGTTGGTACGTGTGTGGTATTAAAGAAAATAGAAAGAGAAAAGAATTGGACACACGTATCTTGGAGGATGTGGAAGTGGTATATGAAAAATGACCAGTATCATTAACAAAATTATATAACTATTGCCTTTAGCACTCTCAGTGGTTCCATGTACCAGAAAAGCACTATATAAATTCTGATTATTACTATATTATATATTACTATTATTTTTTACCTGCCAAGTTCCTGATGCGGACGTTCTGGATGATGAGGGCTTTGGGTTCTGGGATCTGACCTCCGTATTTGAACTTGACCTCTTCAAAGTAGTGGACGTATCGGCTCTGTGAGTGAGGCAGACAGAAATACTCATTGTGTCTGAGACAATCATGAGACAATCATCAGACAATCTTCCTAATATTATGCTTTTAATAAATGTTTCTTCTTCATTTAAAACCATCAGGCATCAAGTTCCTCAATCTGCTATATATGATATTTTCTTTCAATTGATCAGTACAAGTTCATGTAAACAAAAAGGAAACTCAAAACTGATCCAAAGTTGGTTTGATACAAAGGTACAACTCAGAAGATTGTTTAAAATTTCATGTTCGTTCATAAATAATGAGAAATTCAAGGATCTTTTCAGCTCAAAAAATCCTTAAGACATGCTTATCAATCCTTAACATCAAAGGTGTAACTGTAGTGTTAAAGGTCACAGGTTCCCAATGACAGGTCCCCATAACTAGTTACAAGAGACTGGTCATACTTTATAAGCCAATATTATCGCAGATGATGCCATCATAAACAGTTTTGAGAGTTGGCCTCTTCGCGCTTGACACCCTAGCAGCTTCCATGTACATTGTTCAATAACAACTTGAAAATTTTGCGCCGCAAATGCATCCAATACGATTCAACAGTGATTTGCAACAGTCGTGAAAATAAAAACCTCACATTGTACATTGTACATTGTTCAATAACAACTTGAATGTTTTTTGCGCCACAAATGCATCCAATATGATTCAACAGTGATTTGTGAAAGTTGTGAAAAAAAAGCCCTCACATTGTACATTGTTCAATAACAACTTGAATTTTTTTGCATCACAAATGCAACCAATACGATTCAACAGTGATTTGCGACAGTCATGAAAATTAAACCCTCACATTGTACATTGTTCAATAACAACTTGAATGTTTTTGCGCCACAAATGCATCCAATACGATTTAACAGTTATCTGCGACAATCACGAAAATAAAACCCTCACAGAAATAACAGCTCATACTGTACGTGGCTCTATTGAACAAATGAAGATACTTTTGAAAAGAAATTTTAGGCATACACTCAATAGTAAGAATAGCATGCTCCATCCTGTAAATGAACGACTTGTCCGACTTATTTTGCATTGATTCACAGGATGGAGCACGGTATTCTTACTTCTACTACATGTACGCCTAAAATTTCTTTTCAAAGTTGAAATTATCCCAGAAAGCCCTTACACTAAAATCAAAAGGAAGTAACATTCCCCATTAGCTCCTTGTGTGCCACAGGTGTCCCTTTTCACAAGTGTTATGTGATATAAGTCCTTTTATCACTCCCCCTCCCAAATCCAGAAGCCAAATTACCCTCAAGTTTATAGCTGACTCTTGGGTTTATGGGGCTAGTCTCTGGATAACATTTACTGGAGTTTATTTAAGGATGACGTAGGTAAGGTCCAGTTTTTGTAAAATCACTATGCATCCTAGAAACTTACCTTCTGTATGAATTTCACTATAATTGTTAACTTCAAACTTGAGACAGAAAGAGTATATATTTAGAGAGCTCAGAGAGTTCCAGGCAGTTATTTCCCCGAGTTATTTCAGGAGATTCATCAGATAGATGCATCATCAGAGAGTTATTCATTAGAGTTGTTTGGGTATTAAATGTACTACAACATAATGTACCTTGAGTCCACGAGTCCTCCTTCAAGTTCAACTCAGAATCAAGCAAGCTTTAGACTTTATCATAGTTGATCCCACAACACCAACCCAGAATGCAACACATGTAAAACACACAAATCCAATAGAGCTGCAGTTTATCTGGCAGACAAAGGGTTAATAGGCAAAATGCTTACCTGGCTTGGGGTTTGCACTCCTTGAAATTTATCTCCCTCGTCGAGATCAGTCCGTCTGCTGCCAAAGAAATCCAGACTTTCCTGAAACAGCAGAAGAAACGAGAAAAGCCGCAATTATAAATAATGATAATTAAAGAGTGTATGATACACACTGTTATAAAAGTGAGTCATTTCTTCCTCTACTAATCTGTTTCATTTATTTTTTTTTTTTTAATACATGGTAGCCCTATTAGTTAGCTTGTACCGGGGGGTGTTTCACCAAGCTGTTCGTAAGTTACGAACGACTTTACGAACGACTGGTGATTCCTTCTTGTGCTTAATCAGATTCTCAATGAACAAAGAATGAACAAAGTGTGGTAACGCATTTAGCACAAGAAGGGATCACCAGTCATTCGTACAGTCGTTCCTAACTTACGAACACCTTGGTGAAACACCCCCCTGATTTCTCTAGAGGCCCTGTGTTCAAATAATAATAATAGGAAGTGTATATCGGCACCGTCATGGTGCTCTTCATTTGTCTTGTACGTGTTGGGGACACCGTGAGTAATATGTTAGTACAAATCAGAAAGATATCGCACTGTCACGGTGTCAGTCACACCAGCCAATCAGAAATACTGTACGGTCGGTCCTATAATTATGGTCCTACTGCGAGCATACATTCAATCATACATCATGCACTATTAGCTGCAGCGCTCGCAAAGATGAGCTATAGTGGCCAAAAAGGGTCTGAAAAATATCAATTTTGCACTGTAAGTTTGCATTATTGTCTGCTTTACACCTCGCAACCTTAAGCTAAGCCTCTCTTAATGTCATAAAACGCAGAACGAGCGAAATAATAAGCAAGTTTATGAATGGAGTCGAGGGCTTGTCGTGACCGAATGTCCATGGTTGCATCATGGACCCTATACGGTTGCATGGAGCTACTACGGTGTGCATTGTACGCACCTCGCATACGTATCAGTGTGTGGCAGTGGGCTCTTTGTGACGTTACGGGGGTGGGGAGGGTAGGGAAGGAGGGGGGAACTAAATGTTTGGTGTGTAAAGCAGATGAAAATGCATGGGGTGTCAGTCTCCTGGGTCACTATATACCCCACAATGACAGGTAGAACCGCAACATACGACTCCCTCATCACTACACATTGCCTGAAAAAGTAAGCCTATATACATGTAAAGGCCATTGTTAGCTACACAAAAGTAATGGTCATTACAACAGATCCATGAACTAGCTTATTTGTGTACCATCGATCATCAATCCACATGTCCAGTACACGTACACATGCAGGGACATACTAGTGAAAGATCTCCTGACCTGCACTAGCTTAGATCCTAGCTGACCAATCAAATCTCGCGTTACAAGAAAATGCTTGGTGCGTGCTGGGGTTGAACAGCGTAAAATCCCATCGCCACGGTGTCTGCATTGCAAGAATCATCCCTGGAAACACTGTGACGGTGACGGAGATGCACATAATGTACAAATATTGACTGCTATGAGGGGCACAGTTAAAATTATAAGCCCAAGATGATGTCAAAACCATGACTATGCCCGAAGTGAAGCTGAGGGCATAGTCATGGTTTTGACATCACCGAGGGCCTATGATTTTAACTGTGCCCCGAATATTAAGCAGTCAATATTTGTTTTATAAACCGAATGTATAGATTCTTCTCATCGATTGGTTAAAAGATTTCCTGAACTGACAAGGCCTACAAGATAGCATGTAATAGGCATGTAAATCAACACTCATTGCGCGTACAGGGATTGCGCACACACGAGCGATATCGCGCGGTGTTGAGGTTGTCTTATTATTTTCCGGGCACAGTCGATTGCCATGCCCCGGGCACAGTTAATTTTGACGTCATCTTGTTAAAAACGGGGGCACAGCTATTTCGATGACTCTACTTTTAACCAATCAGATGAGAGGAATCTATGTATGAGGTTTATAATGGAAGCTAAGGGAGACCATCCCAGCTAACAATTGGACGTTTTCTGAACGTTCTAAAAACGTTCCAAGTTGGTTCTATGGACGTTCTGTCAAAACGTTTAAAAAACGTCCTTTTGTGGAAGGTTTTGGACGTTAATAAAACGTTCCAAATGGACGTTTAGAAAACGTTTTTTAAACGTTTTAAAACGTTTAATAAACCTAAAATGAACCTTTCAAAATTATTAAGGACCTGTAGAAAACCTTTGGAACGTTATGGACGTTTAAAAACCTTTCAAAAATATTTTGAACATTCCGTGGACGTTCTGTAGACGTTCTGTGAACGTCCAGAAAACCTTTTAAAAACCTTTGGAACGTTTTAAAACGTTTTAAGAAAGTCCAAAAAACCTAATGAACCTTTCTGGAACGTTAAGAGAATCTTTTGCATCAGCCTAGGACGTTTATAAAACGTTTTAAGAACGTTTAGATAACCTTTAAAAAACGTATGGAACCTTCCAGGAACATTCAGAGAACCTATCATAACCAAAAAGGACGCCCAGAAAACCTTACAAACGTTCTAAAGCAGTCCAAAAAACCTAATGAACCTTTCTAGAACGTTCAGAGAACCTTTTCTATCAGCCTAGGACGTTTATAAAACGTTCTAAGAACGTTTAGATAACCTTTAAAAGACGTACGGAACCGTCCAGGAACGTTCACAGAACCTAGCAAAACTATAAAGGACGTCCAGAAAACCTGTAAAAAACATTTAGAACGTTCTAAAAACGTTTTGAGGAAGTCCAAAAAACCTAATGACCCTTTCTGGAACGTTCAGAGAACCTTTGATCACTGCCAAGAAAATGTTTTAAGAACGTTTAGATAACTTCCAAATAATGTATGGAACCTTTCAGGAACGTTCATGGAACATGTCAAAACAAAGAGGACGGTTAGAAACCATTCAAGGACGTCTAAATATATTCAATAAACACTTTCAAAATGTTTTACTTGTGAAGGATGTTGAGAGAACTTTTTAAAGATTTTCTTCTTTTTTTTTATTATTACTTTAATGTCCTGGAAAAGTTAAAAGAACAGGCAATGAATATTGTAATAACTATAAACAGTTTAAAGATCATCCAACAAAGAGTATGCAACAATTATAATACAACGATGTCACATATATCATTGGTTTCACTATTTTATTATCAAACATACATAATGTATGTAAAAAGACTTGTTGATACAGAGCATTATATATCACAAAAATGAATGAATGTTAAAAAACACGTGTAAGAAAAGGTATTTTTCCGAATATACAGTAGTATCAAATAACAAATACTACTACTCATATTTAGCCATCTACTACAGTATCATATCAATGAATAATAGACAAGTTTAAGAATTTAGTACAGTCATGTATCAAAAACAATTTGGTACAACACATGAAAATACAATAAACTTGAGCGATATATAGAAACGGGAATTTCCCGAAGAAATACATGCATGCTGAGAATTCCATACAAGTATGCGTAAACTTGGGTAACAACAAATTGTGCAAAAAATAATTCACAAAGTGTATTTCTGCTCAGCGTAGTGTAGTGAATCTTCATAGGCAGATCAAGATTTGAGTTGGAACCAAGTCTTACCACAGCCAATGTTGGAGTTTGCAAATTAAATCGCAATAGAACTATGTGAAGTAGAAGATATATGTTAACAATTAATTGGCAAAGTTTGAATAGTCAACATTTTTTTGGTCAAGAATTTGGCAGCATATACATTGTGGCTTTGGAAAAAAAATAAAAGTAGAAAATATACATATACATGTATGTTAATAAATAGCTGGCAAGTTTGAATAGTCTAAACTCACTGTCTATGAACAGAAAAAGCACATTTTTTTTCAAGAATTTGGCAGCACCTTCATTGTGGCTTTGGTAACATAAAATACAATAAAAAGTAACTTTAGCAATTTAGATAACTTGAATCTTCCCTTCCTGAGATGTTTTTGGATTTCATACTAAAAGATTCACCAAGAAAAGAATACATGAAACATTACATTATTCATCCCCATTATTAAGTATTACACAAGAACAACAACAGAGTACATGTATGTAGGCAATGCTTTCGTAAAGGAGTCTTTGCTCGATATGATGAGATTTTGTTGCAAGGAAGCATGGTCATAAAACTTCATTATAATGAGAATGTATTGTTAGTTTTGTTACTTTAATCAACAAAATACTTTGTAGGCAGATTTACATTTGAGATAATTAGAGGTGAGTTTCATTGTAGCCAATCTGGACCTTTCAACACAAAATCATCACCTGTATACATTTTGAAACACAAGAATAATCAACACAAAGTAATTAACAATAAAACTATGTACAAGTTGTATACTTATATATACATGTAGAGTGGGAGCTAGCCTTCATCCGAGTAGGTGAACGAGGTACCAGCAGCCGAGTATTCAAAAACATGAGAAAGAACCCCACATTTACCAAACTATTCGTCTGGCAGGTCATCTCTGCTGCATAAGGTCCCTACAGCCGGGGGTGTCCAAAATGAGTGCCGATTTCACAAAAATTTCTATTTTGAATAACAATAGCACATCACAATTTATTTTCTAAACGCACTGAGTTTGTTGAGTATTACATTGTCTTAACACTTGTACCATTTTGCAATCAGACTGAAATTGAAAAATAATGAAATCTTTCATGAATAGATGTTTTTTCTTCCTTTTATCGTGAAATATATTTTTCTCCCCTTTTCAATAATTTTTAATAAATAGTTTTACAAAACATTGATGTTTGCAACTTTTTTTAATAACTACCTTAATGCATGTGATTGATGGTGTGAAAAGAAGGGAGTAACATCTTATCCCGAAAAAGAATTATGATTCCCGAATGTTAGGAACGCAATATGGACAAATATCAACAATTTGTCCCGTAACGGAGGAGAACCACATACCGGCACATGTATTACGAAAGGCCGACACCATGCTATAGCTTCTAGCAGGAAAACAAAACCAGCGAAAACACGGCACAAGCCGGACAAATCTTCTCTATTTGGTTTGCCTGCTAAAAACTATCACAATTATTCGGCCTTTCGTAATACACGTGCCGTTCTTCTCTGTTACGGGACAAATTGTTGATATTTGTCTTGTGTTCCTAACTTTTGGGAATCATAATTCTTCTTCGGGATAAGATGCTACTCTCTTCTTTTGACACCATCAATCACATGCATTAACATAGTTTTTAGAAAAGTTGCAAACATTAATGTTTTGTAAAACTATTTATTAATAATTATTGAAAAAGGAGAGAAAAATATATTTTGCGATGAAAGGAAGAAAAAAAACATCTCTTCATAAAAAATTTCACTATTTTTCGTTTTCAGTCTGATTGCAAAATATGGCACAAGTGTTAAGACAATGTAATACTCTTTACTCAAAATAGAAATTTTTGTAAAATGGGCACTCATTTTGGACGCCCCCAGCTGTAAGGACCTTTTGTAGCAGGGATGACCTGTCAGATGTTTAGTTTGGTAAATGTGGGGTTATTTCTCATGTTCTTGAATGCTCGGCTTCTGGTACCTCGTTCATCTACTCGGAAATGTCACAGCTGCCTCTCTAAAGGATGGAAATAAATAGCTGGCAAGTTTGAATAGTCAAAACTCATTGATTATGAACAGAAAAAGCACATTTTTTTTGTCAAGAATTTGGCAGCTCCTTTATTGTGGCTTTGGTAACATAAAATACAATAAAAAGTAACTTAAGCGATTTAGATAACTTGAATCTTCCCTTCCTGAGATGTTTTTGGATTTCATACTAAAAGATTCACCAAGAGAAGAATACATGAAACATTACATTATTCATCCCCTTTATTAAGTATTACACAAGAACAACAACAGAGTACATGTATGTAGGCAATGCTTTCGTAAAGGAGTCTTTGCTCGATATGATGAGATTTGTTGCAAGAAAGCATGGTCATAAAACTTCATTATAATGAGAATGTATTGTTACTTTGATCAACAATAGACTTTGTAGGCAGATTTACATTAGAGATAATTGGAGGTGAGTTTTATCATAGCCAATCTGGACCTTGCAATACAAAATCATCACATGTATACATTTTGAAGCACAAGAATAATCAACAAAGTAATTTACAATAAAACTATGTACAAGTAGAAGATATACATGTACATGGAAGTTAATAAGTAACTCGCAAGTTTGAATGGTCAACTCTTTTTGTGCGAACAGAAAAGGCAGCATTTTGAATATATATCTGTTGTGAAGAATTTGGCAGCACATATACATGTATTGCATCATTGGAAACATCTCACACAACAAAAACTTCAGCGATTTATAGAACCTGTCATTTCCATACCTGAGAAAATTTTTGGATTTCATATCTAAATGACACACCACCCATTAGTTTATAGTAAAGTGAAATCATATGATCTACTTTACTCATGTAACTCGGCAATTATGGTGGCAATTATCATTTATCACAAGTGAATATGCACTTTATGTCTATCACTTGCACAACTTTTCAAATGAGAGTTCATGTATTAATTAATTTGTACACATAAAAAAAAGAAACAAATATCACATAAAGACTCATTTAAAGACAGCCTTCTAAATACTGTTAAAAAAAAATGTACGTATGATCTTGAAATTGGAATGTATGTACAGTTGGCAGCAACATTATTCTACCCCCCTTATTTTTGTCATTCTGTCATGATGAATAATATTGCGACAACAGATTGCTACTGTACTAAACCATTTAGATAGTTTAGAAGACAGTTAATTACTAAAGAATACCAGAGAATACCAAAAAGCATGTTGCAAAAGTATTCAACCCCCTATTTTACACACAAGAAACAAATGCACAAATGATAATTTAAAAGCCAGTGCATATATTCTGAGGTGGAAGCTGATTTTATTTATCCTCCACCTGAAACTGGAACCTTTATAAGCACAACAAAGAAGTTGTAATGTCATTCGACCCAGATGGGTGTGTCTTTTAGTACTTTGTGTAGCATCCATTTGCTGCAATGACTTCCAGCAGAAGAGATGAATAGCCTCTCACAAGCTTCTCACAACGCTCCTTTGGGATGTTGGTCCATTCCTCTTGCGCACCTTAAGTGGCCATCACAGTCTCCAGACCTAAACCCAATAGAGAATTTGTGGTGGGATCTGAAGAAAGCTGTTGCAGCATGTAGACCTACAAGCATCGCTTACCTTAAGACCATTATGAGAGAGGAATGGGCCAAAATCCCAGAAGAACCTTGTGAGAAGCTTGTGAGAGCTAGGCCATTCATCTCGTCTGCAGGAGGGCTTTGCAGCAAATGGATGCTGTACAAAGTATTAAAGACACACTCATCTGGGTTGAATGACATTACAATTTGTTAGTTGTGCATATAAAGGTTCCAGTTTCAGGTGGAGGATAAATAAAATCAGCATTCACCTCAGAATATATTCACTGGCTTTTACATTGTCATTATTTGTGCATCCGTTTCTTGTGTGTAAAATAGGGGGTTGAATAATTTTGCAACATGCTTTTGGGGCGCAAATTACTATTTCAGGTGAGCTATGAAGTAAAATTTGATTTTTTTTCTCTGGGATTCTTTAGTAATTAACTGTCTGCTATCTTAATGGTATAATAGCAATCTGCTGTTGCAATATTATTCATTATGACAGAATATCAAAAATGAGAGGGGGGTTGAACAATTTTGCTGCCAACTGTATACCTTAATCAGGCAATACCGGTAGCCTAGAAAACGATATAGCAGTTAATCCTTCATATCCTCAACATCATCGTTGCCCTCAATGTGATCATTGCTGACATCTAGAACAGGGACAGTTGGAACTTTCTGCAAAACAATTAGAGTAATCAAGAAATATTTAAAATTTACTTGGTGCCTATTTCCAAAATCAGGCATATGAGAGGGGTGTAAAATAAAAGGCCAATCTAAAGCACACAAAATCACATACATGTAAGGCACTCGTCACATGTAACCCGTAAGAAAAAAAAAACCCATATAGAAAAAACGTGTTGACTTTCCCATTTGTTTTCATTTGTTTTCTTTTTCTTTTTTTTTCTTTTTTTTTTTGGGGGGGGGGGGGGTGAAGTACATGTAGTTGCTTCACATATAAGACCTTTCTAAATGTAATAGTAATTCTACAATCCCAGATCTGTCATTCAGGCAAGAAATCTTAAATGAAAAATGACGAGTTCGTTTCCCCGAATTTGACCCTCCGATGACTGTTATTAAATCTGGGACTTACCATGCCGGAAGAGAGAAGACAATATCCTAGTCAGCATTTTGCATGCAGAGTGTCAGAACATTAGATTCTGTGTTCATTTTGTGATTTTCTGTTGTTTTGCACCTTCATTTTGAGAAAATTAATATAGCACTTTTTTATAATCTTACACAAAAGTAATTATTTAATTGGATTCACAGTCTTGTGGTTTTAGTTCGACTGAATAGCATTTTTCTCTTATAGCGTGAAAACAGCACTTACCTTGTGCTTATTCCCACCGGGAAGAAATGGGGTACGCTTCACATAGTCACCAATCGCTTCCTCCACCTCAGGTTCAGTGGTACCCTCATGGTTTTTCATGCAGGCTCCTAAGGACAAATGTGCAAATCCCATGTAACATTACATTAAGATTAGAGTAGAAGTTTGGCAAACCTCCAAATATAATCTTCCAAAAGGATGTGTATAATATACAAATCACTTTTTTGTAATATAAAAAATCAAAACAAATTTTTGAGCATAGATAGGGAGAAATATTTCATGATATCTTACTTACTAGCTCTCTGACAATGCAAAATCTAATAAGTTGTCAAAGGCCAATTAACAGGGAACAAAATGTGTCTGCTAATAAAGGGTAAAGAGCTGCTCAAGTTCCTTTATATTTGTTTTTATGGTCATGACAGTTCGTTAAGCTAGATAAAAGTAGTTGTATCAACGCTTTAGTATCTAAACCGCCAGACATGCTATAGTCAAGATAGTATCAAAAATATGTGATGAAACATCCCCATACTTGTTGTGGATAAACTATTGGATGTGTGCTGTCCAAATTCTGCACAAAAAGTATGTATTGAGAGCAATACTTATTGAAAAAATCTGATCGATACACAGCATAGCCTTTTCCGCAAGTGAGTAAACAGATACTTTTCACGCAGGCTCTAGGTGCTAAAGGGTTAATCACTGAATCTTAACACTCACTGACGATGACTGGGAAAAACTTGGTCGACTTGAGGGACCTTTTTCCTTTCCTTCCCAGGATGTTGAATTCAGACCAAAGTTGATTGGTCCCCAACTTCTGCATGATCCTTCTCCCAGTTTGCGATAGCTTACTCCCGCCAACCAGACTCAAGAAAGTTATCTGAAAAATATAAGAAGCCTTGTGAATTACAATGTTGCAGAATTTCCTCCAAATAAATGAGTTACACCTCTCTTTCATACACAGTACAATGGGGGTTCTTTCAAGATAAAACTTTTCTCTGATGCAGTAAATATTTCCTGACCTATTTAAAAGATGCACACTTCAAATATATATCACACCAAAACATTACTATATCAGTTAAGGACCTAGGATTTAAAGTGTACCCTGGTCATTGCATTACTTCAAGATTCTGCATTTACTGCATAGTGCACTACATCTATTTCCTGAGGATCATTTCAACTGGTTGCCTATTAAGCAAACACAATTCAGCTAATCATTATTCCACATATGTATATCCTACTGGGTATTCATTCTGAAACTTGAAGTGTGTCATAAATAAAGATAAAATGCCCTCCTCAAGGTACTGAAATATCAAGATAAAAACCACTTGGATCAGGCCTCCTACCCCAAAAACAGCCCCCCTTGACATTTTTCGCGATAAATTTGTAACGCGAGAAGATCACGCCGCAACATTTCATGACTTTTTCACTTCAAGTCTCACGCAACTTTTAAGACCAAATTTGCGACACGGGGATACACGGTTCCGAAGTTGCGTAACATTTTGTACGTGCATGTCAGACCAAAAATTGCTCAAAAACGTGATTTCATGTACAAAACTAATGCAAATTCTGTATCTAGCCATAATTCGTAAAAGTATCAGTATTTTTATTTTTACTGATGAAAAACAATAGATTTCATGTTATTTATGACTGAAATAATGTTGCCAATGATTTTCATCGAAAAAAACAATGAAAAACATAAGAAATTCAAAAAACAATAAAATACATAAGAAAAATTAGATATTGCCATTTTTTAAAATCCTAATTTGATAATAATCCTAAGAAGAGTGTCTGGACTGAAATCTAGCAGTTTTGGGGGTATATTTAAAGATTTACAACCAAATTGTGATTTTATGCATTTAATTAGCATAATTAATTAATTAAAAATAAATTTGAATAATTTTGATGCAATTGACAGTTGAATTGTGGAGACTACGTCTTCGGTGACGTACGTGCCAATTTTCGTCGCGATCGCGTGATCAACGGTCGAGATCTTAGGGGGGGGGGTGGCTGTTTTTGCCCCCCCCCCCCCCCATCCCGGGCTATGCGATTTCAAAATAGCCCGGGCTATATAGGGTTAAATTAAGAAATTGGAAATTATTGTGACTTTTATCTTTTAACATGGTTATAAATTAATCAAGGCATGCATCACTTTGAAACTCAGGTTACTTTGTGTATTCCAACTGTAGAAAATGCACATGATTATTCATCTTGTAAAACTTACCATACGACTCTTAAATTCAGCGTCATTTAGCCTCCCTTCCAGCACCTTGAAGTCTTCAATGGTATTCAAAGGTTCACTGAAAGGCTCGCACAAATCAGCAGAGTCCAAGGAGGAAGGTTTGGGCTTCTCCCCCATAGCATTTATTGCTGCCATGATCCTTCTTTGTCCCTCCTCCAGTGCCTGCAGCTTGAGCAGAACTTGTGTCTGGAAGTCTGGTCAACAACAAAAATGAAAAAAAAAAAAGATTAAAATAAATAAATAAATAAATAGCAAGCAAATAAAATGAAAAACAAACAAATGGGTACACTATTTAGGTCACTAAAAGGCTTTCAGTGCAAACAATGCCATATTCCACATTAATATAGCAGTTGTTCAATGTTATCATTTCAGGAGTGCCATAACACCTCTGACAAGTACATTTAAGTGGACAAAGCGCCAACAACCGTAAAAAAAAAAATAATTCAAATACCCTTTTTTTTGGGGGGGGGGGGGGGGTTATTAACCTTCATCACATTATGTAAGTGATGGGTCGTACAATAAAAAATGGGAAAACTTTGTCATCAACTCCCATTTGCACAAAATTACCCATAAATGTTCCATCTAACTCCTGTTCCATCTTAGATAGTGGAGGCCCCTATTTTTTTTTTAATCAATAACAAATTTTAACAAAATCACAGATCATATTTGTAAAATTCTTTGTGAAAACACTTACATGTACTCTCTGGACGGGACTTTGGGCTGGTGACTGGGGTTCTAACCGTAGACTCGGACTGCAGAGGGGTAATGATGGGGAGGGATGGTCCAGGAACATCACGCCAACTGGGTTTTTTTAATAGGGGCATAGCCAGCTCCTTAGGCTTCCCCTGGGTCTTTCGTGGGCTTCGCCTGACAGGTTCTGGTGTGTCTGACTCCATATCTAGAAAACATCATGAATAATATTAAACAAGACTTGATCATTAAAGACAGCCCGTCCCTTTTTCAGATCATCACAAAACCATCGAAACATTGGCAAAACATATAGAGAAGTGTTAGCAAGTTGTATATTCATAATTTGAAACTGATACGTAGTGTAAAATTCAAACAATGCATGTAAACAACGTCTCATTAATAGTCTTTACCTCAGGCTCTTAGCAGTTTGTGTTGAAATATTTGCTTTATTGATTCATCTGTTTGTGAAATTATAAAACGCATTATGGAAGAAATTGTTCTATAGAAGGAATCATCTCCAAAGTTTGGTAATTACTCATAAAAGTAGGATTTCACACATGCATAATAACCACATAGATACTGTAACAAAGACTAATACTTTTTTCGCAGTACGAAAAAAGTCGGTTTGAAATTTAACGGCTGAAATTTTTACATATACAGAAAGCTTCAACATGCTATATTCTTAGAAATGGTCTTGAATCACACTTTCTTTAATTTACGATTGTGATACACGATTTCAAATTTTAAGCTTGCAAAAGGGACGGACAATCTTTAAGCTACATGAATGAGCCTGTCTTAAGTATTTATATATGCCTGTAACAGGGCCCTGCAGCAAAATAATAACTCTTCCAATTTTGCCATAAATGTACCAATCATCATTTTCTGGCGCAAACAGAAAACCTAAATTATTTAATCAGTGAGCACAAAGCCTACATGCATGGCATGAATGATTGTGGTGTTTACGTTCAGGAATCAAAATGAATAACAAAGCTCAGAACAACACAAGAAACAGATAATATGTATGCTCGTCCACATCCAGCACATGAGAGCACCCTGGCCTTATATGCTCTCTTTCCAAATGTTGGCCATGTATCATATGGAATTCGGCCTTCAGCAGTGATGCCAACAGAAATACTTCTGAAGATCAGGATCTTAAACTTACCATCATCTGAAGAGCTGAACCTAGATGGAGCTTGCCTCTTCCTGGGCCTTTCTTCATCAGACTCTACATTTGACGTTTCCTCTGCCTTCTTGGCAATATTCCTTGCCTTCTCATAGTTATCTGTAAACATAATTCATCTTGGTATGAATTCCTGATGGTATACATGTGCAAATGTATATCAGCCATTTCATTAAGAAATTGTGTGATAATATTAAGAAAGATCTGTGTACCAATACAACAGAAAATACATGTAAAATAAACCAAACAGAAAATTTGTCTCACTTTTCTTTGATTTTGCCTTTTCCAAACAAGAATTAACTGCAACGGTGATGAGTAAATGTTTGTGTACAATTGTGTGCATGCCTGCATGCAGTGTTGTCATTGTGCAAAATGAAATTTGAAGAAGAGTTTTGAACTTTAAAAGATTATATACTTTGGCATAGGGTGTCATTTTTTTTACTAGCTGGTATACATTTTAAATAATGGTTTTGCAGTTATTTTTGGGAGTAAACCAGAGTCAAACAAACATGCCAAGAAAGGCAATAAAAAGTTCAAAATTATGTATTACATTGTACCATTTTTTTATCCAACATTTTACATCAGAGGCATCTGGCAAAAACAGTATTGAAACAGTAATTGAAAGTATTGAGACTTCACAAATAGCTTCAAGTTAAACAAAAAATAATTTGTGAAGGGTTCAGCTCTCATATTTTTGCAAGCTACACAAAGTTACTGAATCCCTTAAAATAAACCTATTCACATAGAGGTGGGGTAAGATTCATTTGAGTACATGTATACAAGTGCAAAATACTAACCCGTTACACGGAGTAAACGTATCTCATGCTTTCCCCACGTCTGCGTATCTGGGATCTCATGTTTCTTTGCCTTAGTGGACTGCCTGTGTCCAGGCCAGTAGCAGTACGCCGCCTAGATTAAAACAAAAAGTCAGCCACAAGCATGACTTACTGAAAAACAAAACAAATTACAAATTCTGAAATGGCTATATAGCATTATAAAAAATCCTAGGTGTATTGTGTATATAAATCTACCATATTTGAAACTTAAAATGTAACAAATGCAACGTTTGAAGTTTCAATAGTAAATTTCATTTAATCAGCGTTTTATGACCCCTAAATGAAATCGGGTGAATCAGAAAAGGGGGGGGGGGGGGAGAATACATGTACTTGTAAATTGTTGACTTACATTTGAATCTCCATCATTCTCCAGCCACAAGGTAGAGACCAGTGCAACTGTGTTCTCATCTTTGAATAACACTACAGCATAGTCCTTCATCTGTAAATTACAAAACAAACAAGATCAATAACTGTTTCTTACATGTAACTCAAAAAAGTGTGTGCATTGCATCTTCGTATACACCCATTGAGGAAAACTATTACATACATACATTGTGTACAGCACAGGTAAAGAATATCATTTTATAATATGTGATGTGACACTAATGGAGTTGGTAGATTGTAATAGGAGCAACATTTGTACAGGGAATAATTTTCCTTGTATTGCATAGCTATTTGCTCTGCAATATTGCTTAACAAAATCAATTTTTGTTTTACATGTACATAGGACCGACTGCACATACTCTGTCGGAAACAAAAAAAAAATTACCATTAATTCTATCAGCAATGCAACAAAGCCATAAAGATGAATGTATTCCTGTTGACTTCAACCTTAAGAGCTTTCTTCTTTAGGGATCGGTGTGGGACCATCCGCATGCTGGCATTGCGTTTGCTGACCTTGTGGACACCAATTACTTTAGAATCACAAGGTGTTGTGAATGCACTTTCACTGTTGGTGTAGACCCTACAAAGGAAAAGTTTGTCATCAACTTCGCTGGTTTCATTAGTTTCCTCTTCGACCTCACAGCATGAAGATTCATTGAGGACATAGCAATTATCAGGTTTCTTTGTAGATACAGCTGAGGTCTTCGGTTGGGTTGGTGCGCTTCGAAACTGTTCAACTTCACAAAGTCTCTTGATAATCTGGACAATGGGTCTTTTGCCAGATCTCACCAGTTTTTTCATGTACTGCAGGTAATTTTCAAAAGGGAATGCAGCACAAGTGTTGAGGTCTCCAAATGCACGGGCTTCATCTGCCAAATGGATCATACTGTGGACATTGTATACAAGAAATTCCTGGCCATACAATGCACCTCCCTGATCATTGAAGAAAACCAGGAGATCTTCTGCAAAGGCATGGTACTCTGCAGCAAGTTCTCGGTTCACCAGCAGGCATGTACCAACACTAAGGGCCATGAACAGGTTGTATGAGACTGGCGTCAATACTCCTTTAAGGCAAATTTTACCAGTATAAAGGAGAAATTGACGCAGCTCTGTTGCCTTCCATCTGTCAATATCACAAAGGTGACGTGGCTTTCGCTGAAAATCACTTGTTATGGAGTCTCTCAAACCAAGAAGCTTCTCACTGATGACACCAACTTGCACTGAACTCAATTTGAAATTTAGTAGTCTCCCTTTTCCTCTCATCCATATCAGAATCAACTTTCTCATGACACCAAGGCAGGATTGGTGCATATAGTCCAATGGGAAACATTTGACCATATCTATTGGCAGCTGGCAAAGCGGCGATTCAGTGTTATGATGCTCGGGATACTCTTGTGCCCGAAATGACTCATCCGTTCTTTTTTGAACATTACTAGTCTGTGGGTAGGTCATCCTCCCCTTCCACTCTCCACGCTGAGTACACTTGTCGCATCCATAGTACCCTGAATACAACTTGGTACCCTTCACCATGGCCTTAGCAGGAGCGTCACACACAATGCACTTTAGGTTGACTTGGATTTCTTTTCCATCCATGACGAGGCCGTGTGTCAATATACCACCTAGATCTCTGACTGTATCATTGAGAAAATCCAGATTTTGGGGCTTTGAAGAGCCATATGTCAATGCTATTGGAAAAACATGCACAGGTATAGCATTAGTTATTGAGCAAAGAACTGGCCACAAGCTTTTAGAGGTGTCCTTATGAAGGGGAATTCCATCAATGTTCATAGCAAGATGGATAATGTTGGTATCTTCCATGTTCCTTTTACATGTCTTATATGCCTTAGACAATTGTTCACGAAATCCCAGGTACACATATTCCATGCCTGATGAAATGTCAGTCTGAACAGTTTTAGGAGTTTGGAGAAGTGTTCGGGCAGTGGCTGGTAAATCTGGGTGTCCATGTCCTTGTAAGGTTTTTAGGAGACCATCAACTGCATTATGTTTGACTTGGTAGTCATTCACCCATTTTGCCAACTCATTTCGTAAGTTGACAGGCGGCTCTGCATCCAAATGATCTGAATCATTTCCATATTCTGAATCTGATGATAAAACAGGATCTACAGGTACATGAGCATTATCAGAGTCAGAAGATACCGGGGAATCAGCATTCAAATCGGTCCAACTATCGCCAGAGTCCTCATCGTTAACGGGAATGGGGTCGTTGATTGCGACTTCCCCATCTGGTTCAGAACGAAGACCTTCGGCATCTTCTAAAAGAGCTTCTACCTGTATGACATCCCTACTACTGCTAGTTTCATCATCAGGTCTGTTCTTTTGCAATAAACGACGGGCACCCATCCATCTTCTATTGTAATCTTTCTTCCCTGACCACGATGAACTCATGTTGCAACAGATCTAAACATGGACATAAAAGGTTACATTAAGTATGGTTTGTTTTTACCAGGTCTAGGAAATACTAAAAATGAAATGAATAAATGAATAATATTGATTCTGGTAGATTTTGATACTTGTCATTAAATACGTTTGCCTGTATGAAGGGGGAAGGGGGGGGTTCAAAATCTTATATACACAACATAATCAAAAAATATATATCATACCTGCCAACTTTTGCTCAAGAAAATTAGGAATCTATTTCGCGTTACCTTAGGGCTCTATCGCTATCCGCGCGCGCACAGCGCGCGAGGGGGAAGGTGGGTGTGCCCACCTAGGTACAGATTTTTACAATTTTTTAAGTTGAAATGAGGCAATTTCTATCATTTTCTTTACACATGTCAATCAAAATAAAACCTACATGTACATGTAAATACCTTGGTTTGATGCCTAAAAATGATGGCAGTCCTACTGCTGGCTGCTGAGTGCTGGAGCCTGCCAAACCCACACTGGCCACAGCAGTCATGGCAGTAGCCCGCTCAATTTGCTTTCTCTAAAACCTCAATCGAATGGTGAACAGTATGACAGGGTGTCTATGTGTGCAGAAGTTTGAGATTGGACTGGTTTTATTCCTTAACTCACTGAGAGATTGATGCTTTGTTTAATTCTGAAATCGACAGAACAAATAATACGTTGTCATGGTTGTGCTCACCAAGTTTGGATGAAGAAACTAATCTGGGTCTGGGACTGGGTACCGACTGTATTCCTTTCTAAACTTTTATGCAAGAACCTTCTTCTCTTTCCCTGATTTGCTCATGTTGCTGTCTTTCTCAGTTATAATCCACTCGGTCCGGTTTCCGGCGTTCCAAACTCACGTTAGAGGCATGTATACGATCATGCAGTCCCAGACCCACTCATAATCATTGGCGTTTGTTTTGATTATCACAAGCTAGATGTCTGCGGTGTTCCACGCATAGCACACGCCAGGTCCTCGCTAACATTGTATGATATGCGATGCAATGATTCTGCTGCAAAAACCATGCTGTATACGGTTCGCAGACCCACGTAGTTCTATTTCTATCGGCGTAAATATATGTGCATACATGTGGAGCAGCGCAACACACTATAATCGCAGCGGAGGTCGCGATTTTTTTTTTCACCACTAAAATATGTTGTTGACCTAGTTGTAGCTCAAGCCATTTTCAGTAATTTTTTTTTCAAAATTCGGAATATTCAGAGTACAATTTGCAATTCCGAATCAGGATGGAAAAATCAGAATAATTTCACCCAAATCGGAATAGTTGGCAAGTATGATATATATCAGTGCACTGAGAACATTGGTCAACTCGTCAAAAATGGGTTCCAGCAATAATACGTAGATCTGGCCTACATATGTACTTTAAATTAAAAGTTAGTGTAGCTCATCAACTCTGCCAGTTCCCCCTTAAAAAATGCTCATCTGGGCGAACAGTGCAATTAAATCTTAAACATCTTCATTTTGACGAAAATTTATCAATTTCTTCACAACGAACTATTGTCCATAGACTGTGTACAACGGATAGACCGTCCGCGCACAGCGATTCGGAGACCGCTGATTGGGCAATCGCGCAGATCACGTCATGACCACGTGGTTGCCTTCCGACTGCGTGTGGAAGTATCGATAGCGATAACGATATCCGGTCACATTGTGTACGCAGGAAATGGTCTTGGTTCGTGATCGGATCGCTCCAGTATCGATCGAAATTATCGAAACTCTGCAATTGCGGGGGTGACGCTAATTCGTTCGATTTTCACGGAAAAGCAAGAAGCAATCGAAATTCGCTTACCTGTGCGGTATCGGTGAGAAAATAGATCCTCTGAGAATACCTTTCAAAATTCATATAAAATATAGGAAAGTGAAATTCTAGGTCGATTTTGGTACGAGGTGATAGAGAATTTTACACTTGTTTTGGTGGAATACTGTGTGGGGACATAGAAGGCTTGCACTGCGCATGCTTACTAATTAACTTACTATATTTTCATTCATAAATTGGCTCTCGGCAGTGGCTGGATGACGTCATGTAATAAGCAAAAATGGACACGACCGCTAGCGACCACGCTCCGCTATCCGTTGTACACGATTGTTCGTTGTGTTCTTCATCTTACTGTCACTCGTTCGACCATTTGGATAAAATCGGATGAACCCGAATGATAGTTAATGCATGTGTCATTACTTTTCATGTAGGTTGTTAACAAAAAATAATATTTTGTTGATTAAACCTTTTCATCTTGACTTGTTAAAAGTTTGCAATCACCATTGTCTCCATTTTTCAATGAGGGTCGACTGTGCCGTTGGCCGATTCCTCCGGACCAGCACAACTGCCACACCCTGTTACACGTGTACATGTACTGTTTTATGCTGAGAGTGTTTTATGCTGAAGTCAGAAGAAGTCAACGTCGGGTCAAAATCAATATTAAACATGTTAAAATTCCATTTGAATTTAACTGGTCACATCAATTCTTATCTAGGCCTATTCCATTTCTTGATAATATAGTTTGAAAAAATATTTCCGATCTTGAATTACCTGAATTTTGAAAATCAGAACATTTTCATTATGAATTAGTATATAGAAGACAGAAAAATGTAAAAATGAAGTTATTATTAATTAATGGAATTTTAATATTGATTTCTATCCGATGTTGACAACACTCAACAAGATCAAGACAACACATGCTCGATCACGAGCTCAATGTCAATGTCTGGCCCTGTCTGGACCATTTTCATTAGTTTGAATGCCTCAGAATCACTCAAAAAGACGGTTAACGCCTTTCAAATTTCATAATAAAACAAAATTACTTACCTTGATGTTACTGTCTGATAGGTAGAATCAAGATGGCTTGAGGATATGATGTATTGGTAGAAAAAGCTTGATATTGCATGAAAGCACGTGGCATCGATTCGAGAAAATTTTCAGCTACTACAAACTCGTACTCCACGTGCGATCGCAATCGCGTCATCGCGAGCGCGCGAGCGTACGTTGCCTGCATACTATAGAGTGTATCACCAAAATACCAACAACAACAACAACAATACGTGCCCGTATAATGCATGCTGCATTGTTCGGGAGTACGTACGTACGTACGAGTCGCCGCTATCGATCGCGCTGCGCGGTGTTGTTGTTGTTTATCATTGTTTCTTTTTCTCGGGAAACGCGATGATTTCAGTGCAGTGGCGATCAAGAATAATCAATGCCTCAAGTATAATTCTCATAACTTATATTAAAATTACTATCATAATTCATATTTGTGCACATAATCATTCTTGTATCTTTGCAGAAGAATGTGCTGATTATCTGTTCTTGTTTTTTATTTAAATATTGGGGAAAAATAATGATTCGAGGCCTTAATATCTTACATATTATAAGAGGATAAGAAGAGTGTTATTTGTTCATATTATATAAAAATTGACATTTTCAACATGTTGAAAAACGTTCAACAAAATAGGTCTGTGGAAAACGTTCTGAGAACGTTCTGAAAACGTTTCATACAGAACGTTTGATTTTGAAACTTCCGAAAACGTTTTATAAATGTTCTGTAAAGGACGTTCCATTTTGTAACGTCCATGGACGTTATTAAAACGTTTGGAAAAAACCTTAAATTTTAAGTTCTTACTACAACGTTATATAAACGTTTTAAAAACGTCCATTTTGGACGAAGGACGTACGGACCTGTACAAAACGTTTTAAAAACGTTCTGAGAACGTTGTGTGTTTGCTGGGATGATGGTTCCGATATCAACAGTCTATACAATACAAGTGTGTGGGGGGAATGTACTTGTACCTCCTTCCATGGTAGAGACCGTTTATTTTGTTGAGAAAATGGCTGTCGAGTAGTTGAGTGAGAGAAAAGGCACTGAGATTTGGTAGATCTGTGTACACAACTATCCACTAGTTGCTAAGGATGCATGTTACAATTAATCATGATAGAAATAACAAATACATATTGAATATATAAAAATACGTTGAGATGTCCACCCACCTTGGCTGTCCTGAATGCTTCACTCTCTAGCAGCCACGTGCAGACTGCCGTCCCCGTTCGACCTGTATGTAGCAGTAATAACGATGAAAACTTAACCTTGTAGACAAACATGCACACAATAGCAAGTCACATGTAATGTGCCATGTAGAAACATGGGAAACAAGTTGCATTGACATGAACAACACAGGGAGCAAAAAAATGGGCAATTGGTGAAAATGGGCAAAGAGGAAAAGGCCTTTGCCTAATGCAAGGCCTCAAAGGCACACTGGCAGTGATATAAAGCAATAAAAGAAAAGAAGTATTTTGTACAGAATCCTATGCGAGATCTCACTGTTTGTCAGATTTTGGTCTGACATGCCATTACATAATGTTGTGTAACCTCTGAACAGAGTGTCCGATTTCTTCAAACTTGGTCTCAAAAGTTGCAAGACACTTCAAAAGAAAAAGTCATGAAAAGGCGTGTGACGATGTACAAGGGAGGGGGAGAGGGTGGGGGGGGGGGGCATAAGGGTGAAATTATTCAATGTATTGGGGGTATTGTGGATTAGGGCCGGGGTAAAGTGGCATTCATAGTCCTCACCTTTTCCTCCTTTGCAGTGGATGAAAATGATGTTTTTTGGGTCAGACTCCATCCATTCCTTGGCCACCTTGCTGAACTTGATCAGCTCTCTGGGAAATAAATCACCATATTGCTCATCACAAATTTCATATTTCATTTCATTTCAAATTTCTTGGCATTTATACTATTGAAGCAAAAGTATTTAGTACATCTCTGTATGAATACACTAAATTGTTTGGCATCTGGAACAGGCAAACAGTTGTGAGGCACTCAGGACATTTATTCTCAATCAAAACAATAACTGTTGTAGTGGAAAAGCCGAAGTACCAATTACATGAAAGAAACAAACTAAATATTGGTCACAAAATCATGATTTTGTTTAAATTTTATTTTTTAGAAAACAACAATGAAAAGACAACTGATGGATGGAAAGGGATAATGTAGTACAGTGTAAGCTCATCAACCTTTGTGGCAGCATGAGGAACTTTTAACACTCTCATTACCATTGGCATGAAGATGTGTAGTAGGCCAATGGGGTTTTCACAGTCTGGTAATGTAAGGGTTAACTCTCTCGTTACCATTGGCACTAAGATGTGTAGTAATTAACCAATGGGATTTTCACAGTCTGGTAATGTAAGGGTTAAATCAACTGAATCAATTTACCGCCAAATTTATAATATCATGTTGGCATAACTTACTCTAGTTTAGGCACATTGTGGTCATCAGTCTGCACCCTGACAACTTGGTAGTTAAAGTAGGATTCATCGTAGTGCCTCTCACCTGCCAAAAGAAACATCAATTCAAATTCCTCAGGGAACAACTTGACTGTGTGACCATCTGACCATTTGACCATTTGACCATTCCCACCATAAAATGTGTATAAAGCTATCAAGATAATGGATGACTGAGGAAAAAGGGCATGGCTTAAAGGGATAGTTCACCCTGAAGATATGTTGGTTTCAGTGAATGCAGGATCATGAAAGAACGATATCAGTATTGTAAAGGTTTGACGAAGATCCGTCAAAGGATAAGGAAGTTATCTTTTGAAATGTCAATTTTGTGATGTCACGTGCAAGGTGTTCTCTCTTATCCTTTGACGGATTTTCATCAAACTTTCATTAATATGTTTCTTTCATGTGCCTGTTTTTTTTTTAAACAAACTTAATTTCAGTGTGAACCATCCCTTTATATGCTTGCCTCCAATGACTCCTGTCTATGTGTCAACACCGTGTACACTCTTTGGTCCATGTTAGAAAATACACAAATTACCATGGCATATTACATGAGTACTAAGTTTAATAAATAATAACTGCAATGAAACTGTTCCTTTTAAATCAATGACTCAAATAAAAAAAAAAGTGACACATCCCATGCTAGATGTGTGTCTGTCGCTATGATTAATACGGTCAAACTCACTGATCATTACATATCCACATCGTAAAACGTAGGCTAGCCATGAATTTAATGGTTATAAAACATGAAGCAATATATTCACATTGCCCATGGAATTGTTTTGAATTCTTGAAAATTGAAATCAATGATTAAAATATTTTCCTCAAATGGTTAGATTTTTTGGCTTTGTTAACCCTACTCTAATTAGGATCTGAAAATTTGCCATGGAACTGCATTAATCGAAGGGATGTGGCTTAATTGGGTCCTACATAAGGTATCTGAAGTTTATTCATAGCTTGTTGTCCGAACAGCAGATTGTATGGGAGTCATGCTGCTTAGTATCTCAGTGGAAAAGCCAGCCTGCCTATATGAGGGCTCAGGACAGAAGAGGTTAAAAGGAAAGTTGCTCTAACATTTGAGGATCTTTTTCTTCCATGCAACCTTTTATAGAGGCTGTTGTCTCTTTGCTGAACAGCAGAGTGTATGGGACTCGTGCTGCTTAGTATCTGAGTGGAAAAAAGCCAGCCTGTAAAGGAACGGGTTAAAAGGAAAGTTGCTCTAGCATTGGAGGATCCTTTTCTTGGATGCAACCTTTTATAAGACTGAGTAATCCCTCGACATAGATAGAATATATCAAGATGTACAAAAATGTATTTTTTGGAACTTCTTTTTGTTTTGTTAAGTTATGTAGTTAATTGTTACCGTGTACTGTACTTACATGTGCAATGGGCCAATACTAGTACCAACAAGCCTGCAATGCTTATTTTTGTTCCCCCCAAATTGGCAAATTTACATAATTATGCATTTTTTCTTCGTCTTGGTTTCTTAAAGTGGAATAAATTGAAACTTGAAATTGAATTGAGACGTAGCTCACTTACTGCAGAGATTGAAGACTTTGTAATGGTCGGGGTGTTTAGTGTTGAGGAAGCGAGAGACCTCTGAGATGGGGTTCCTGTAGATAGACTGCTTGCCAGACGAAGGGAACGAAGAAGCGATGATTCGCTCTGGGTAAAAAAAAAAAACAATAATGTACTCATTCTCATTGCTGTTATCACTTTTAATAAACAGAAACTGTATCCATGATGAAAAGTCATAATTTGGAGCTCCCAAACTGCATCTTTGGAAAAGGAGTTTATAATTCTGAGCTGTCAGTTAGCGAATGGGCTTGAGTTTAAAGCCCTCCCATACATATAGATAATAATCTCGCTAGAGCAGGCTTCAAGCTGCATCATCAGTGAAAGTGAACTCAGTACAGAGAAAGGGGGAGAGAGCGCACATGTATATTTATTCATAGAGTCTACTCACAATCCTGACAGAAAAATGTCTACCTTTCTTTTCCAGTGCAATGCCACTATTCCAGGAAATACCTTTAAAACTCTGGAAATCAATTTTGCTCTATGAAAAATGACTTCAGATAGCGCTGTGTATCTACGATATAATGCAATCACAGCTGTGTAAACATATGGGAGAGGTTATGGATTACATGCCAGGATACGGCAAGAGTTCTGCAGACTTGCAGAAGTGGCAATTCCTTGTACGGAGAAATGGAAAATGGGGTTAGACATCCTACAAAATCAGCCTTTTGTGGGGTGATCTGAGAAACTACCCATTTTCATAATGCTTCAAATAAAGAAACAAACAGATAAGTAAATCAATCAATCAATACATTGATAAGTTAACGATGACTGCTAATTATAGGGAATCACAAAAGCACACACAAAAATAATAAAACCAGAAACTCATATGCAACTTTTCTATCATCATTATTTCAAACTGCAACATGTAAGATGATTATAGCCCAGACTTCATTGCTTGTAGTAACGAAGATTCCATGGGTAATTCAACCCTGACACAGTCAGGGTTCGCTGAAACTAGCAAATGGATATCATTTTCATTCTGTGAAACTTAAGAGTGTCTTTAAAAAATAAATAGATAAGGTAGCTGAAATTGAAAGTATCCACTCACCTGTGACGTAAGTCAGATCAAGGTCAAATCCATCTTGCTTGTATCTTCTCTTGTTTTCTGAAACCTGCAGTTTAATTATTACCAAAATAACAACATAATAAGCTAGGTTTCCTTCTTAGTGAGAGAAGTGTGATATCATGATAGGTGTACAATTTTATAACTTTCTTTTCTTGTCACTGGAATAATCGTACAATGTAGCTCAGTTAAATCTTCATGATACTTTCAAACATATATTAAAACATAGGTTTTGATGATCTCATAAACTCATGAAGTCATAACACTTGAATAAGTATTTGATGATGAATGACTCATATCATTTATTTCATGACATGTATTACATAATCAAACATTAAAGGTGAACAACATGAATACTGACCAGCTTTCTTGACGCCTTGGTCACATGACGCCTCTCGCTGATCAGTCTTCCAAACATAATGACTCTCAAGAAACGACACACCATGATGATCCTGAAAGAATCATATAAGATTAATAAGATTACATTTGATATTGCCCATTGAAAAACTAGTTCGTTCTTTATTAGATCTAGTGCGTATTCTGCTTATTCTCCTTCTTCACCTCTTCCACCTCCTGTTTTTTCTTCTTCTTCTCCGTCTCCTTTTTTCTTCTTCTCCTTCTCCTTTTTTTCTTCTTCTCCTTCCCTCCCCCCTTCCTCACCTCTCCTCCTCCCCCTCCTCCTCCCCCTCCTCCTCCTGCTCCTGCTCCTGCTCCTCCTCCTGCTCCGCTCCTCCTGCTCCTCCTCCTGCTCCTCCTCCTCCTTCTTCTTCTTCCTATTCTTCATTTTCCTTTTACTCTTCTTATTATCAGTTGTATTACTGGAGTGGGGGCAATTGCTAATAACCACCCAAGTGAGCTAGATAAATTACAAACTTATGTCATGTGATCCGACAGTTGTATAATTACCAATTAAAAGTAATTACTCATCATCATCCACAGCTTCATTTGATTGCAACTATTGGCAGTCTGCCAAAAGGCCAGATTGTAATTATAACAACCCACTTGCTCCTCAACCATAGTGTACTGAATCACAATCACGTTCGTTCAAAGTGCCTGTCTTCATATCAAAAAACAAAATGATTTCTGCAAAGCAAGAAGATATTGTTACTAGGCCAGTTGGAGAAATACATGTACATGTTTGTGCATAAAGCGTAAAGTGGTCTATATTAATTGAAAACCTATATGGACCTAAGGACAGAAATAACACATCCATTCTTGAAAAGAGTACTTCATTGATGTCATAGAAGGTCTACCAGATGAATGTTGACATACAACTAGTTTACATCTACTGGTATATCAAATGAATCCTTATTCCTGATGGAATATGGATCATTACATCTCATCTTACAAATTTCCCTAGTGGTTTTAATCCATTATAATATCATAATATCATCAATGTGTACTACATATCATTTTTATAAAGCTGAATTTATTTGAGAATGTTAGAATGCCCCCTTGAATTTCAGAATTGATAAAAAGCAAGAACACTCAAGCAACTTTATACATCTAAAGGAACAAAGGAAAATGACTGGTAGTCCATTGTTTTATGCGCCAAACTCCAAAATTTGCTTTCATTCCCACTTCAATGCCATTTTGGTCCAAATCCACTTGATATGAAATTGTAAGGACAGCATCATTGCACAAGTTAATATTACAGTTATGTCACAGTTAAGAGAAAATGACTGTTATGTACAATTTTATTGGAGTATGTCAAATACCAATGTAAGTGTCACAACACATATGCATTGATAATTAAAGCCCCAAAATACCAAACTACAGACTTATTTGTGTCTAAATTCTGCTGGATACAAAAGAATATGAAAAAGAGTAGACATCGAAATCCCAGACGCAATTGCTCTTAACATAAAGCACATGGCACACAAACGAGTATCACCTATATCTCTATCCAGCAAATGCACTGCAGACTGACAGGGTATTTAACCTGGATTTAAGGAGTATTAAGTGATTATATTATGCTGATCAGCTGATTCTAATCCTTTCCCAGCTATGACAGCTTTCCCCTCCGCGGTTTCTGCTGCCTAGCAACCAAAATCAAATGATATGAGGAAATGGTCTTCAGGCTGAATATGCAAGGACGGGAAATCAAAACGAACAAGGACAAAGCATTTGTCTCAAAGGAGTCTGTGGGATTTTTTTTATAATGTCACAAAGACTGCAACAGATAATCCTGTTTTCCTTGTTCAAATATACATTACTGTATGATTTTCTCAAAACTGTAGGCCTACAGTCTCATTAGCATTTGATTATATATTCAATGACTATACAATCAAATGCGAATTATGAATATTATTGATAGATATCTAAACAATTGAAATTTACAGCATGTCTGCCAATACTCCACTGTACTTTGAGCACACTGTGGAAGTATACTTCACATATGTACATTGTCTATGTACATTGTATGATTGTAGGAATTCGTTTCAAAAGGATTGAACTTCACTGCACACCCTGTACTTTGTCGCTTACAATAATTTAGAAGTGACTGTTTTGCAGTACTTTCCTCATGTGTAGGTTATGTAGGTTATTCACTTCATTCCATTGCATTTAATGAACAATAAACTTTCTTCTTTTCATCATACATGTTTTGAAGAGATTGATGCATCACTGAATAAGTACATCAGCAATTTAAAGAATGGAAAGAATATCATGCCATTAAAAAGTAATTTTGATCTGTAAGTAAGAGCTGCAAAGTATCGCACATTACATCTGAAAATGGGTTTGAAAGTAAAAACTTTGGGCTGAATGAGAATGTTGATAGAAAGGGAGACAAGGATGGGGAAGGGAAGGAAATATGAAAAGAAATGTGAGGTAGAAAAGGGTGGAAAGGGAGATGGAGGGCAAGGGGAAGGACAGAAAGGGGAGGAGAAGAGGAGGGGAATGGAAAGAGAGAGTGAATGGAGAGAGGGGGATGGAGAAGAAGACAGGGAGATGAACAGAAAAATGGAGTGTGAGAAAAACAGGAAAACAACAGGAAAAATATAGGAGGAAAGGGAATGTGAGGACAAAAAAAACAAAATAAAGATGGACAACACACGAGGCAATGGGCAGCCAATACGAGGGTGAAACATACAAATGAAAGTTTCACTTTCAAACAAAGAGAGGCATATTGAGGTACTTGACAACAATAGATAGAAAATAAAAGTCAATCCACTCTTTCTAGCTGCTAGGAATTGGGAAGGAAAAGGAAACAATAGGGTGAAAAATACAAAGGGGAAGTTTAATGGAAAGTTTCACATTTCTAACAAAGAATATCATATCAAGATACTTTCCAACAATAGATAGAAAATGAAAGTCAATCAGCTCTTTCTGTAGGGCCTTCTGAAAGGAAAAAAAACTTTTGGAGCAAACTGAGTCATGCAAAATTGATATTATGAAAAGTGGCAACATAAACATAAAGTCCACACAATAGCACATTAAATTAGTCTCAAGATGAAATAGATAGAAAGATATAACACATAAAATGACTGCAGTATCAAACTTACTTTCCAATATCAGAATTTGACCCTGTGAAGTCTGCTATAACATATGTCCATGTCACTGTTCCCGTTATAACTACGATGGCTAGATCTAGCAGATCTAACTTGTTGTGGAAGAATGCGGACCTGTAGACAGAAAGAGAAATAGAAGAACATTCTGGTCAATTCTGAAGAGATTTAATAAATTAAATGATCGTTTTTATTTTTTTTTTCTTGGGGGGGGGGGGGGGTGTTGTTAACCAATGTAGCTTTGATTCAGATGTTGTCAACGCAATAATTTGAGTTCAGTTTTCAGTCATGTTCTTTCCCTTCTCTACATATATTTTCTACATATATTTTGATTAAGAGTGGTGTGTTTGGCAAGGAATTACTTGGCTACTGATAATCGTTTGTCTCGCAATCTAAGGTAAATGGTATCGAAAAGATCACAACGTTTTGTGTGCCGCTGCAACACTTCGTCAGGTGTGATACAAAATAGTAGTAAGCAGGGGTTTAAATACCCTATGGTCAGTGCAGCGCACTAACTATAAATGGTCCAAATACTAATAGCCGGCGTATCCGGGTACTTGACCAACAATAGACCGTTGATGCGCCTCGCATTGACCGGCGGTAACAAGTTACCGACAAAGGACAAAAGGGACAAAGCCACAGGCCGGTAATTACGGGTGACCAACAAGTCCAAGAGTCGCTAAAATCAGCACATTGTTGGGCGGTAACAAAGGCTGGCTATAGACTAACAACGGGCTGTTAAGTCGTATCGAAAGGCGGTCGAGTGTCATGGCGAGGAGTGTCATGGCGGCGTATCGTACGAATCCAAAAATCGGGGATATCGATCCCGTTGTCTCGATTGAAATTGTTGGGATTGAGACGGATATTGATAGCTTCCTTAACCCTACGTGTGTACCAGTGCCGTTCTTGGGAGATGCACTGAACCCCATCCCAGTCTGGCTGGTGCTGGTTATCCCAGGCATGTTCAGCTACTGCTGAGCTGTCAGTCCGGCGGAGCCTGACATCCCTCTTATGCTCAGAAATTCTTTCAGAAGAGGGATGTCAGACGAAACGTCGTGATCTTTTCGATACCGTTTACCTTACATTGCGAGACAAACGATTATCAGTAGCCATCTATCCGCAATGAGTAACATATTTAGCAAGGAATTACTTTATGAAATTATCATTGTATGAATCTGAAGGCCCAAATGAGTATCACCATGAAGCAGAGGAAGGGGTTGACAGGAGGGGTTAAAACATTTTCACATAATGACAGGGGAAGTCCCAAACAGATTGCTTCTCATACATGCTCTCTATGAGACCTCTGTAGGCATAAGAGTGATGTGGTTTCTGAAGAGCACAGGTTAACTCAAAACTGCAGGAATTCATCTGGCAGCTCCTGCAAACTTGTCCATTATTTCTACAAATAAATATATTATCTATGTCCATGATTATACATACATGCATAATTGCTGGATAATTTCAGTCAACAAACACACACACACATACACACATACACAAAAACACACACATACACAGGCTCCCATACACATATGTATCAACACATATGCACACCCACCCACAGCATTTAACATAAACACGCCTCCACAGTACTGCCCTACTCTGACAAAAGGAAGCAAGTGACAAATTACTAAAATCTGAGGTATTGATACTCTCAGATTGTACCCAGCATTCCCTACATATGGCCAAAAACTGGACAAGAAATATTCATCTTGCTGTGAGATATTCAATCTAACATGATGTGGTGTTGCACTGATGCCAATGCAAGTGACAGACACATTTTGCTCATTTATACAAGAAAAGTCTCTTCTATTACTTACTCCTTTTGTCAGAGTAGGGCAGAGTAGTCCACAGTGACAAAAAAACACACACACACACACACACACACACACACATACACACACGCACGCACCGTGAATGCATGCATGTACACACAAACGGATCAGGTGCAACGCACTGACAGGCATATCCTGTCTGTTTCCTCCATCAATTCACGTGACCCAAACACAGTGCAACGAAAACAAATTGTGCCTCTCCTCCAGAGCGCACAGGGACTGACTGACTAAACTGTGTGTTAGTCTTGGCTGAAATCCCTTCAAGATTTAGAATACACCAGACATGTACTGATATATGCTGTCACCTAAGGCTTAAAGAATGTATACTATACTGGGAAGATTTTTAAAAAAAGCCTTCAAAAGGTGATCATGAGCAACCTTCTAGCCAATGGTCTTAAATTCGTGTATGGCCCGAACATAAGGAAGATTTGTAATTTAATCACTTATTACTCCAAACTCCAAATATGGATCATTTGAGGGCAAATATAACTTTCAGCAAGTTTCTAAAATGGAAAATGCATAAATTTAAGACCATTGGCGAGAAGATTGCTCACGATCACCTTTCAAAGGCCTTTTGCTCTTCCCAGTACTTTAAGCGTTAAAGGGAAGGAGTAGTAGTGATAAAGACTATGGGTGCCGTTCTGTTATGGGTCGTACTCTAGGTGGATTTATGGGATACCAGGGAGGAACCAGCACAAAATCGTGAAAAATCACTGAAATCAAAACTGAATCCAGACTCAGATGATGACAGAAGTAATGTTTCACAATAAGGGAGCCACGGAATTAAAATAAAAACCATGGAAAATGAAAGAAAATACTGGACAAGAACTTCCTTCCAAATAATAGAACTGGAAACCGTACCTGCTGTCCAACGCATTGGGCAATACGATTATGAATGTAGACTATGGTCGCTATGCAAAATGTGACATTTCAAACGTAAACAAGGATAGTTTTTCACTTTTCCTGACAAGGTTTGTAGAGCTATGACTAAGATTTCATACGTGGTATTATTAGGGCATACTGCCAATTCCTGCTGAGTTTAATGACTTTGCAAATGGGTTATCCTTGACTGTAAGGTCCTCATCATTACCACTTCTAAACCGTTACCTTTCGATGAAAGTTTTCACTCATGGAAAGTTGCTGCGAACAGATGCAACCAAATCAGACACACTAAATCCTGAGTGAAAGTTTGAGCAGGTATGATGCTTTTGGTGATGTTAAGTTTGTTCAAGTTACTTTGGCAACCAACATCAATTACAGCACAGCTTGTAATTTCTTTCTTAAAGTCAGGTTACTAGCAGGGGAAATATGTGCAGCAATACCTTGTTACCACTCTCCTGCACAGCAACATATTTCCCATTAGAATTTCATTTAATTTCTAAAGAAGTCACTCTTGAGGGAAGAAAAATCAAGAGGCCAATCCCCAATTTGGGTTATTTCAAAATCTCATTTAAATCATGTAGTAATCCCTTTCCCATTGGCTCGACTATTGGGGTCAACTATCTGTTGTTGTTCCAGCTCAGCCAATTTCCTGCGGGGTTCTTAAAATAGACTGGTGCAGTGTGCTACAGACAAATCAATTAGAGCAGGTAACGACATAAGCTTCTGATATACATCATTCACATTCTCACTCCAGGCAGATGAGTGTGGGAATGTGCTAGGACTGATATCTTTGTCTGTCCAAGGGGCGACATTCATTTTGATGCCTACCAACACAAAATATCACATGCTGCATCAGAAATATAATATAAAATTTTAGAATGGATCAAGCAAAAAAGAGCTAATTTCAAGTCAGTAATTACCACCACCACAATGAGTATGCCACCCTGATAACACTACTGCATGGCAATCACAATAGATCAAAACCATTATCCATGGCAAAACCAACTTATCATCAGCAGGACCAAGAAGATCATGAACTCATCACTGTCATCATCAGTGTGGCCAATCACTATCTTGTTGTGCTCCTCCTCCTCATACTTACACATTCTCCTTAAATTCCTCTTCTTCTTCCTCTTGCTCTTCTCCTTCCATGTCTTCTTCCTCTTCACTTCACAATGGTTCTTCCTCTTCTCCTTCTTCCTCTTCCCTTTCCTTCTATTCCTCTTCTTTTCCCTCTTGCTCTAAAATGTATACTTCCTCATCTTCTCCTGCTTCTTCTTCTTCTTATTTTCTTTCTTCTTCTTCCTTTTCCTCCTCTTCCTTCTTACATTCATCAGTATCATCATCATCATCATCATCATCATCATCATCATGATCATCATTATCATCCTTATCATTACCACCATCATTATCATAACCACCACCACCGTAATCATCATCATCATCATCATCATTATTATCATCATCATCATCATTATCATCATCATCATCATCATCATCATCCTTATCATCACCACCATCATTATCATAACCACCACCACGATAATCACCATAATCATCATTATCATCATTATCATCATCATCATCATCATCACCCTCCTCCTCCTCCTCCTCCTCCTCCCCCTTCTACTTCTCCTCCTCCTTCTACTCATCATCATTGTCATCATCACCACCACAATCATCCACCATGTCCCCTCCCCTTCCCTTCATCCCCTTAACAATTACAGACCATCCTTACCCTTTGGCAAATATCCTGAGGCATATTTCTAGGAAGAAGTAGAGCCAGATGCAGAGGGAGAAGATGTCGTAGATCTCTAGCGGCGCTTCTTGCTTGGGATCGATGATGATGTCCACAATGACGATGATGATGTCCACAAAGACCAAAACTACTCCTATTAATCTGATGTCAATTGTAAAAACAAATAACAGAAAATCATATCATCTTTAGACACTTTTGTTATTACCAATACATTTTACTATGTTATCCTGCACCACAAGATGGACTGAAGATAAACAGTTAATGGTTTTCAGATATTTGGTACGTTCTTAAAAATCCAAATGTTAAAAAGAGGCATGATTTATCATCATCCAATGTCTGATCCCATTTTCATAGTGGTGGTGGTACTTTTGAGTGTGTGTCTGTGTGTGTGTGTGTGGGGGGGGGGTTGGGGGGTAAGCTCCCACCTATCCTATATAACTTGAGAAAGAAATACTATGCAGAGAATAAATTTCTTTTAATTTCTTTGGATAGACTTGGTATCATTACATTTTTTTTGTATTTGAATGTATGGTTGTTTTGGATATCAACTTCACCAAATTACCTTGAAATGAGGAAACCGGTTTTTAAGATTACCAACATTGAAGAGATATCGGACATCTTTCTTACCTTACTGCTAGATGCTCCACAAATCTTCTGACTTTAAGTTGTGCTTTCCTGTTAAAGACACAGAACAATGAGAATAATAAACATATTATATTGTTAATAGTAAAATACCAAGACAGTGCTACTAAGCATTGGTTCAATTTAAGTTTGAAGACAGTCATCATTTTCAAAAATTAAAGACAAGATACTATGTAAAATGAGCCAACAGTAATTTGATACAATGAGCCAAGTTCAATTATATGAAGCAAACAACAGTTTGGCTACTTCACAGGAAATAACATAAGTCCATCTTCAAATCAACAACACATTTATACATTGAAAGTTAGTAATGCTATAATCAAATATGTACAACAAATTGAAACAAGCATACTTTCTTTTTACAAAGAAACAATACAGTACAAACTTTGAGTTAATTTTTTCCACTTTACAGTAAAAACTTTCAATCACTGCTAAATCTTATCTTTACTCAATGACAAACAAATTAGTTACTTGATCAAGTGATATTGATCAGTTCTATGTCTTCAAATGTTAGTTTAACAACTACATACAAAATGATTTCATCTTTCTATAGTTCCAAAAACTTTTCATGCACAATTTTAATGATTTTAGAAGTCTGAGTAATTTTTACGTTGTCTGACAAAATCTGAATTTTAATTCATCACATTTATTAAATCAAAGATGTAGATGTCTGAATTTCTGGGAACCCCCAGAGTAACGCAATGATTCATCATTGATGGAATGCAGGAGATTCCTGTTCAGCAGTGCACCATGATTCACGATGAAATTATGCATGACTTATCTGACTCCCAGGCATATTTGACATTTAATTCTCTGTAATGTAACTTCATGTTCATTTTCCTTGAGAGGCACTTATCATTTAGTCATGAAAAAAGAGAGAGAATGAGAGTGAGAGAGAGAGAGAGAGGGGGGGGGGGGGTGAGAGTGAGAGCGAGACAGAGCGGGAGTGAGAGAAATAGAGAGAAAGAGAGAGCATAAGAGGGAGAGAGAAAGAGAGAAAGAGAGAGAGAGTGTGTGAGAGTGAGTGAGAGAGAGTGGGATAGAATGGGAGAGAGAGATATAGAAAAGAGAGAGCGGGGGAGGGAAGGGGGGGGGGAGGGGCAGAGAAAGAGAGAGAGTGACAGAGGCAGAGAGAGAGAGAAAGACAGGGACAGAAGGGGAAAGGGAAAAGGGAGAAAAAAGTTTTTTTTCTTACAGGTTGTCATTTTTTTAAAGAGCTAATAATGAGGACTGAAATGATAAATGTATTTTGCAGACTTACCACAGACATTGGTAAGTAGAAGGACTCTTTATTTAGTATACAAGGCACATTACGCACTCAAATCATTTTAGCGTGAGGGGTATCACATTTCATATACCCATGGAACATACCACGAGTCCACGATATAACGATACCAACAGAGCCTAATACTTATGTAAAATGTACATTTATGATAAGAGTCGCAACTTTTAAGGATGGAAAGACTAGAGTTTAAAGCCTCAGTATGAAGTGGCTTCATGATATTGGGCCATTGAATCTACATCTAATCCTAAAACCCTAAACTCTTTGATACGTCAGCTCAATTTTCACAGCATTTTTGGTTGCTTGGATAAGTATCTATGACAACCTGACACTGCCTCATCCTGACTCTGATCTTTGGAATCAAACGGGGGTCAACAGTTGTGTCATTCATTACACTTCAGAACAAATTGTATCTAATCCTTTCATGTGCTTACTTGTTATCCTTTTAAAGACTGGTGTCCCAAATGCAGGTCAAAAAATGAAATTTGGTTAAAAAAAACACAGAAAATGGAAGATAATACTGTATCAGAACTTCCCTCCTAATAATAGAACTGGAAACTGACTTTAAGGCAAATTCTCCCGATCGCATAGCTCTGCAACCCTCGTAAACATTGTTATATTAAAATGGAAGGGTTGTTACATGGACGAATGTAACAGATGTAAGATGTCCACATCCTTAATAAGATAAAATAACTGAATATGAAATACAATTTCCATGTAAACACCTAGGCATTTCAGCTCAAATGGCATTTAGATAAATCAAAACATGCATACTGTGAAGTACAACGTTTGAAACTGACATTTCTTTTAGAAACAGTACTCTCAAATGTCAAAAGACGATTGTAAGTCATTATGATGTAACGTGAGTCTTGATTGGCCTCTCCTGTTTCACAGACATGACAGTGAAACCAATATCATCATAACAGAACTGATACCGTCAGCTCTGAGAGATTATAATGTATCCATAAACTTGAGAGCGTACAGAAGAAAACTATTTCATTACCAGTGATCAATGTTTTGATGAGAGACAAACTGTAAGTGTGGGATACAATGTGAAGCTATATTTAAAAATTGATATAATCTAAAATTGTTTAAATGATGTATTATGTCAATATGACAATAAACCTTGTCTATAAATATTCCTGTTTGTAGAGAACACTGAATTTGAATTTGATAAAAAAAAGTCTTTGCCGCCAATTCATACCAGTTTTCATACATTTTAAACCATACACAAAATGTGACAAACTGAACATGTGTATACACATATTATAAAGTACACCTGTTATTGAAGGTGTCAGTAAGCACATTGATATAATCTAAAATTGTTTAAATGATGTATTTTGTCAATATGACAATAAACCCTGTCTATAAATGTTCCTGTTTTATATCTATAAATAAAGCACTTTATTAGGCTCCCATCTGGGGCTGCATCCATGATGTTACTTTTCTTATTTATGAATAACCCTAACTCTAACCACAACCCGAACCCTATAACTCTTACCCAAACTCAGCTGGCAGATTACTGAATTAGGGTTAGGGTTAGGGTTATTAATTACGAGAAGTTATATCCTGAATACAGGGTGGGGGTGTATAAAGTGCTTACTTAGTAAGGAGCGCAAAGAGCACCATCTTGATAATGTTTCAATAAGACATGTTCCCTGCTCCTTCAAGAATGACCTACGACTTTTAACCAATTAATGATTAAACAACCATGAAGTCTGGAGATATGCATGAATGTTTGAGTTGCCAATAAAATAAATAATAATTAAGTATACTACACATACTATGCATGCTTGGCTTAAACAATATGTGGAGAGATCACATGACATGCAACGCAATGCAAAGTCTAAATAAATCAAGTTCTCAAGTCTTTTGATGTGTTTCCAAGCAGTTCTGTGTTTTGCAAATATAGGTTTACATTGCACACATAACGTAGACTCTGACATATGGTCATTTTCACAATCAAGGGTGTAACATTGCTTTTTTAACATTTTGAACCCTGGGGGTCTCGTACAGTTATAGAATTCAATTATTTTTTTTCACATAAGCCATCTAGTTAGGACCTACCTTGGGTAGCATAGACATCATCGGGAGTAACTTCGTTTAATTTTGGCAGGTACTTATGTACCCTAAATCTGCACTTTTTAGTGTACCCAAAAAGCATTACCTTTTTTTACAAAGCTGTGCATTTTATCCAGTACCTTCAAAGGTTTATTTTTTGTGCTAATATTGTAGTAAGATGTTCAATGAAAAGCGCCAAACTATTTTTGGTTGTCATTAGAGATCGATTTTTTTTAACGAGCCATCGCTATTTGTCGTTTCGGAGACTTCATTTTCCGTTAGCAATTGACACTAAACTTTGAGGGAAAACCCATAAATTATTATTGGTTGTATATCTCTTATTTCTTTATTGAGATACACCTCATATCCTTACCTTCCGTTGCTGATGAAATTTATCCGGTCACAGCGTTTTTTATCTTTTTACAGATTCCAGACTGAACAGTGGTAATTTTCCGTTAGCTGAAATGAAGTCTCCAAAACAAATTAGTTTGTGGCCTTGTGCAAAAACTTACAATGGCACTCAACCAATCTGTATGTCGAAATGCAGTATATGTCCCCACTGACCATTTATCAAAAAATTATTGAGATATAACTTTTAGTGTTGAAATGCCACACATTACCAACTTTCCGTTAGCACTTGAAGCCTCCGAAACAAATGAAGTCTCCGAAACATGAAAAATACTATTTTGCATATTTTACACATCAAGCCCAATATATTTCATTCTGAATCTTTATTGTAGTGATGTATTATCATGTAGAGACTGCTTTGAAAGTTAATTAATTTAGATATTGAGCTAATTCTTGAAAATAATTTATGATAACTAGAAAAAAGCATTTCGGAGACTTCAACCAATTGCTAACACGACGTTTCTGGTCGTTGCAGTCCAAAACATAGTTGCATGATTATTATTTCGTTAATTATTTGTTTATATCAATCTACTAGAACTACTGAAAAATATTAGAAATAAACAGAACTCTTAGTTTTCCTTTATTTCATATAATTGTGATAACTGCATGTAATTTTGCCCCCAAAACGTAAATATTCACCTCTTTCCTGATTTCCAAATGTAAGTCAAATGCACCAATTCGTAAAAAATTTGAATGCAGACAAGTCATGCAATCTTTCTCTGAGATTTAGCATCTAAAGTATTAAAAAATATTAATTCATTTTCTCAAAGTATCAGATATCTTTTCTAGCTATCCTACTTGTTTCGGAGACTTCTTTTTATGCTAACACAAAGCTTTCAAGCTCTTTGCTAGTCCCTGATGAGATAATGGAACATACCACATCATTCATATGACATTGACAGCACCGCAAGACCATGAGGTGGCCAAGGATAACCTGTACCTTTTACAGAAGCATGTTTACCACCACTGTTAAGACAGTGGAACAGACCATAAGATCACACCATCATGTAGTAACATGTGCTTATACATGTGTATCATACACAAATTCATACAGGAACATAATCTGTAAGCTAACAGTACTGCATTAGCATACCCACAAATGTTTCCTTGCTTGTCCCTGATGAGATAATGGAACATACCACATCATTCATATCATTGACAACAAGGCAAGACCATGAGGTGGCCAAGGATATCCTGACTCAAGACATTACAAAATAGAATCATTTGTCATCTGGACTCATGTAGCACATCAATTAGTTCATCTTCATTGACACAAAATGCATTTCTGACAGACAGACATGAACACTGGATCCAGCAAAGTTATAGGTTGTAGGACTATGACTTGAAGGATGAAGAAGAGCTAACTTCTGTAAGTTGGCAGATAACTTTTCCTTGAAATGTAAAACACAAGCCTCAGGGTTGTGTCTACTTTGCAACCAGGACAGGCGATACACCATACACTGTAGCAATACATCATGCCTATGTTAACGTTGCTCACCCTATACTCAAAATTGAAAGCATAATCACTCCTCCCAAGAATGGTTGAATTTTTGTCAACCAGGTGCATATTTTGTAATTTGAACTGAATTTCCATATGAGCACATGAACATTTATTTTGAAGGGTAAATTGTCCAGAAATGAAAATTACTTTTGTGTATTGCATACCACAGTGGCTATTAATTTTTTCCAAGGCCTGCAAATGTGACAGTATTTACTAGCTGTTCCTTTTTTTTTTTTTGCTTTTGTGTCACAATCCATCGTAAATAATGGAAATTATTCTCTACTTTGGGGAAAATATGAGAAATATCTTAGCCAGGGGCCATATTCATGAAACCTTACTAAGCCTAGTAAGCTACTAAAAGGCCTGAATTTGCTTACTTTCACAGTTAGTTGCAGACCTGACTGAAGCTGCGCTCTAAAAGTGTTTTAATTATCGGCTAGGATTAGCTTAGAAAAAGTGGTATTCACGAAATCTTCCTAGCGCTAGTTTCATTCTAGACTCTTTCATAAATTCAAAGTTGATATAGGGCTACTCTAAGTCACCAGTAAGCATGCAACTCGGTCATTCTCTCACTGACTGTCGATGTGCCAATATGGTAAGAAGAACTGCTGAACTAGAGAAACTTTATGTGTGCAGTGTGTAGAAAATATGTTTTTCAGGATGAGAGGACAAAGAGAAACCCATTGGAGAAATTTAGTGATCTTTCAATGTGTGCAAAATGTATAGGCTCAAATTAGCTGCCCCAGTAGCTCTTTTTAATATAATTCTACAGTCCAGTCCACTACAGGTCCAGTATGTATTAAGCGTAGCTACGCTTCACAATCTTGGTCGCACTCTGGAGGGCATTTAAAATATACACATCTAAAATACACTAAATAAACAATTCCTTTGTTTACTAGATTCATATATCCACTGGCTCACAATTCATAAGGTTTACAAATTGAATACATACTCATGTTCTAATGTCAATGCATTATTTTATAAAATAGATAATTGTAATGATGAAGTATTTTGACCGTGTTCTCTCAGATCACTTGTTGATAAATATCTTCAGAATTTATATTGCATTTATCTATCATAATCTACATATACTGTACATTATGTTATAAGTATGTTATTATCTTACTTTCAATATTATGGTAAAGCACATAGAGATAATTTTGTTTAGGTCCTATACATAAAAATATGTCTAATTTTTGTTGTTGATAATTTGATACATGAAGTGTTTTCATCCTTATCCTCAATGAATTTGCCAAACTTGTCTGCCAAAAAGAGATTAACCTCCTGAGGATAGTTTGTCTGTTGGTGGCCTAGTTTCAAGACTGTGGAATGCATGGACACACCTCAGTGTGCACAGATCTAAGTCTGGAATAAAGGACACAGCCTTCTTCCCTCGTTCCCTGCCTGCTCTCTGCAAGAGGACAAGGCAGAGGGCTTAGTCTTTATTACCAGACATATGTTAACAGACTCAGACATACATGTATCCATGTACAGCCAAGAAACTATAAGCTAGTATTTTGTCCATGTTCAAAAGTATAGAAAAATTTGGCTGTGCACTAGCTACAGAACCATGTTTACATGTGGCCTTGTTCCTATTGTTCTTGCAGTGATGAACATGATTCTGCTTACATTACTTTTACAATATCACTGTCAAATACATCTAGTTTGTAAGTAGATTGTCCTAGTATAAAAGTAGGGAGCAATGTTCTCAGCAATGAATAACAATTTAGTTTACTTCCCTGTGGTGAGCAACTTGGTATTTGAGCTACAAACTGGTTCTTCGTTTTCAGACAATTTGTTTCCCACTATTATGTAACTCTATTCAACCGTGGACTACCTACGAATAATTAATAAAAATGATCTTACTTCCCTTGCAAAACTTTTTTTTCAATTTGGGGTAATAAAGGAACCACATGTTTCTCTCAACAACACTTTTGTGATTATTCTGATTGTCAGTGCATACTCCATATCTTACCAACTTATCCACTCACTAAGGTCTAATTTGCACCAAAGTATGCATGGTTATGACAGCTTGTATGCGCCATACGTGGTAACTAGGCCTTTTGGTAGCTCACTTAGGCCTACATGTAGTTTGATATTAAAGTAGTAGGTTTTCATGAATATGGCCCCTGGTGTACATAATGTAAATGTATTTGAGTAACTGTTCAATATGTTTTCAAAAGTTCAAGTTCCATTTTGCTTCTAATAATTCAGATTTCACTAACAATTAAAAGTGTTAGCACCTTTGAAGTCTCCGAAACAGAACTGTTTATTACATATTGCATGCAGAAAATTAAACAAAATCTAATATGGCAAGTTAAACATTCCTAGAACTTATTAGTATTTATCACTCTAATACTTAGTATAAACATATAAACAACACATATTAATTCTGCCTTCTTATGTAATGTTTAACGGTATAATACCAATACATACATGTAAGATTAAATAAGCCAGATTAGTATTCAAGCTAATGAATAGAATGTTAAACTCAGTTGCTCTCCATTGCAATGCTTCAAAATGTACATTTGATGACAGTTAAAGGTATTACTAAAGACAAAAAAACGCATGCTCCTTACTAAGCCTACCTTATTCAGAATAACATAGCATGTTAGCAAATTTGAAGTCTCCGAAACATAAGGTTGTCACTAACTTGAAGCTTCCAAGACACATACATTGTATTGCTGATCATTCTACCATTCTACCATTCTAACATTTCATTGAATGCCATCTGTGTGAAATTTGCTGAGCCATGTCAGTTTATTGTTGCTTTTATTGTACAACGATTCAACACAAGAAATTGTTGCCATTAATAAATTTGAGCGTGGATAGGCATACGCGAAAACACTCTGTTACTTGAAAATTATAAGTTGGTTTACTTTGTTTGACCTGTTTTGTAGTGCTAAGTTTACAATTTGATATGATATTAACATAAAAGTTATATTGTAATGACTATTATACCCTAGAGATGATCTTAAGCAATGTTAGCAAAATTGAAGTCTCCGAAACAAACCATTTTGTTAGCTGAAGTCTCCGAAACACAAACTTGTGAAATTTTCAACTTTTGTATTTGAGATGCGATTGCTTTTGAACTTTCGCAGGAAACTAGCCCCCACTGAAAGGTTTTTGTATAACAATTCTTATTCTATATTTTCTCCTGCAAGATAAGTAAATCTAAAAAATGCAATGTTTTAACCATTTTTTGTCTGATATTTGAAAAAGATATCAAAATTTTCAGAATACCAAATAAGATTGAAGGAAAAAGCTCTTTTGCATTGAAGTACATATGGATGACATATCAGAAAATGGTAATTCACATACGTTTGACAAAAGCTTTTGTAAAATATGCAGTAAAATAAAAATGTTGTTTTTTGTCAAAATTATAACATTTGTCATCTTTTCTCTATTTTTTTTCAAATTTCAAAAGTAGCCTATGCTCCAAAACCAAAAAAAATCAATGATTTAGACATTTCTGCTTTTGATTTTTATAGAAATATGTATGGAAACACATTTTGAAATTTTGGCCCTAAAAACAAAATGTTACACCCTTGATTGTGAAAATGACCATATATCCACAATTTCTTATTGTTCAGGATATACGTTTTTAATGTATGCAGACATATTGACTAGAACATTTAACATAATTTTAAGGGATAAGCTACAGTATTAATCTAGAAAACAAAATGTTAGTACTTAAAATTCCCCAACTCAAATTTTAAACATTTTAACTTGACCTGAGCATGATTATTACAGATTTCACCAATCGTTCTACACAAAGTAATAAACAAGTATGGTGTTCAAAAAGATATATTTTTCTGTATGTTCAAAACCTGGCTTTGGTATGAGCAGGAACTTGATAACAAGAGCAGGTCTGGAGCATGTTATGGTAGCCATGTTTATCTTGTCATGAGGTGAGCAGTGAGATAATGTTCCAGGAAACACGTCCTTTCCTGACAGACTAGCGGACTATTAAAGGGGAGAAACTGAGAGAAGATCATTGACAAAATTAAATGGGACACTTCCTTGGTTAATTGTGCTAGCTGCTCATTCATAAACAACCCTTTGCAAACTACCGTCTACAGTGTATAGGCCAACATGTGCTTAGTATGGTTAGCTTTCCAACTTTCCAATGTGGTGCAGTTCGATGTGCATTGCCAAATAGCCTATGACACACAAATGGTATATTCGCAGCATACCTTTTTCCTCTCTTATTGTTTGTTTATTTAAAACTTGCCATTCTCCTTCAATCATTAATCTATATCAGTATTTTTCCTGTTAAGAAACCAAACACAAAAGCAACAAAGCAATAATCTTACATTAGTTTTATAAAAATAACAGGTTAATTCATCTCTTAACATATTATCTCTCTTTTTCACCTCATGTTTGGGTTAATTATCACAGCAAACAGACACATGGTGCTACTGAAAGCTTTGATAGTTTTAAACACTATTTTTGCTCTTATTCAGTCCTAACTCATAATTATGTTGGTATAATTCTTTTCTGGTTCCTTCCTTTTCCCTTCCTTCTCCAAGCACATCAGAGAATAATGCTTGCAGCACTTCAATTTCGCAGAATGCAAGTAAACTGTTTAACTAGAAGCAATCTTCCTCATCCACAAGTTGAACATGGCCATGGAAATAACAAATATCCTCCTACCTCAACCTCCATTAATAGTGTTTTCCACTAAAGTGAAACACCTCTCTCTCCCTCTCTCTCCCCTCTCCCCCCCCCCTCTCACTCTCTCTCTCTCTCTCTCTCTCTCTCTCTCTTCTCTCTCTCTTCTCTCTCTCTTCTCTCTCTCTCTCCCTCCCTCCCCCTCACCCTCCCCCCTCTCTATATATATATCTCTCTTTCTTTCTCTCTCTCTCTCTCTCTCTCAGAGAATTCTTTCAAGATAACAGACTTGAAAAAAAAAAGTTTCTGATTATATTCAAAATCTGTTTTTTTTTCAACAATATCAATATAAACAATACCTATATTACAAGAAACAGACAATATACATTAAAAATCTACACATATTTTTAAATCCATCAATAAAATGGTTTTGAGAACCACTACAAGCTTTGATGTACCATTGATTTATTTTTGCACAAATAAAACACACAAAACCCTCAGAAGAGCAATTCATCTGGGGCCATATTCATGAAACCTTTCCAGCCTAGTTGGTTACCACAAATGCATGTAACTGAATGCACTTTAGTAACTAATTAGGCTTAGTAATGTTTCATGAAATGTATGGTTCCTGGCACACAAAGATTTAATTCAAAACAGAATTCAGTAGGTCAAAGATTAAAAGAAACATTAACAATCAAGTTCACTACTATATAATACCCTTATTATGTTTCTTACTTTCTTCTCAGCTAGACCTTTCAATTATCATGAGCTGTACTTGCTAATCAAACGTCTGTCTATCTCAACAACAACAACAACAACAACAGCAGCAGCAACAACAACAACAACCCCTTTACTGGTACTTTACAATTTGCACATATTTGAATGTAAAGATATTCATCAGAATATCGTTAGGCACATATTCTCCACACACATATGGTTAAAAAGCCCTGACAAATCCACCAGATATACTTGAACAAAGAACAACTGTCGGAAAGTTTTAAATAGAACGCTGAAATGGGTCAGGATGTGGCATAAATGAATTGCAACAAAGGCGCGTTTGCACATCCAGACAAAGAACAAGTGCAGGAAAGGGACACAAAAATATTGACAGGCAGGTTAAAACAATGCAAAGTCCCTAGTGAGATGAACTACTCATCCTAGCTATTTTTGAAAAAGCTATTCTAAATCCAGCCAGCCCTTACAACCCACCGTAAGACTTTTGACGAGTGATGACTTCTAAAAGCCAAACCACAAACAGGGCACTTCTCCATTTCCCCCATTGGGGTATCCAGAGGAGAAATATATATCAAGGGTTTAAAGGGACTGTTCAACTGAATGAAAGGACTGAATGAAAGGAGAAAACGCCCAGCCAAGTCTGACAAATAAGAGAGGTTTTACTCCCGACCACTCCTTAATCACCAAAATGTGCACCACGCCAACATTATGTACAGTATGACAATGGCATTGTGCATGCTAAGTTTTGAGGAGCTCTGGACATTTTTTTCTATTTCGCCCACATTTTTTTAATGTTTATGAAAAGTGCCAAGTAGCACGGTATCTGACTAAATAACAAAACAAAGTTTTAGCACTTGTAACTTTAATACTGAAATATAATCATCATTTCAAGAAAATTCAAGCAAAATTGGTCTACTCACAATCAATCTATACTCAACTATGATATTTATCCTGTGTTTTGAATGTCACAGCTTTGTTGTTTTGTGATATATCTGAATAATAAATGGGTTTCTGTTTCCTTGATTTATCTGCATTTGTTAACAACCACTTGTCCTTGGGGTGATCTGTTCCTTTAAGAGGATGTGATGTTCCCTTCACCTACATGTACATGTACAGCTGTCACACACACACACAAGTCAGTGAGTCATTGAATAAGGTTATC
>OZ022582.1:25444772-25637272 GCA_963669155.1 Arbacia lixula | reverse complement strand
ACTTCAAGCACAAATGTTGTCAATGTGTGACTATAATTCTCAGAACACTCCAAAAAATACATCCATGTAATTCCTTTTGAAATCAAAGTAGCACAGTAGATCATAGCAAGTCCCACTTTCATTTTCACAAAACTACGGAACACACAAACAAACTTTGTATAAAATAACATAATCTAAGAAATACTTGCCAAAAGCATTTGTACTGTTATTGCTGACTCCTGTCTTAAAATGAAATGTTTGATATCCACAGATTTAACCTCGATCTACCACAATGTCCAGTATGAACTATTATTTACAGAAAAACTACATGTATAGCGACAAACAGTTGCCTACAGGACTACACTACAGAGCAAAAAGTTGTGGAGTGACACTGTGAAAGTGACATGAACTTGATCTGCGAAATGTGAATTCATTTGGTGATATCTGATCAGGGCTAATGAGATCAGAGCTTCGAGGGTAGTTGCAAAACCTAAGCCGGATGTCGAAAGACTAACGACGACCTGATATACAGATGATATAGATTTATCACGATTTGTCAACAGTTAATTACTTTCATATGTACTTATGTTGTAAACTGCTTTTATGTGATTCCCATTTAACCTACTATACTGAAGATAACATCCTATCTGAGGAGTGGTTAAATTGACATCAAGCCATCAAAACTCAAGAAGCAATTTTTCATTGCTACTAAACTAAATGCCAGGCTAAGTTTAAGTATCTAAGGGAATTCTTGTGTGATTGAACGATACTATTGACATTAGTGTTGACATGAGAGCTTTTAATGTGAAAGGAAAAGTGATTAAATTCCCTTATTGAAAGCCAAATAAAATTTATAGCTGAATCTAAAACCAAATATCCCCAGGGTATAAGAAAAATTAAGAAAGGGAAGAGATAATGGAATACTTGGAAACACTAACCTATCATCTGCTTGAAATTATTCTTCAGGTTTCTTATGAATTGCAAAAAATACTGCTTGATTATTGTTTATTGTTCATATGATGTTGTAAATATTTGGATGAAGGTACAGTGTTGTGCACAATGTTACCATGTATTTTATAGATTGGATCAAAATATTTATGTTATATACTGTAATTTTTTCATGGATGTGAAAAATGAAATGAAAAGGAATGATATTCCAAGCCATTACCTGTATGACTCCATTCGCATGCAGGGCTGTTCCATTTGTGAGAGGGTTCTCAAACCCATTGATGGTGATGGTAGACTCTTCCGGTACAAGGACCGCGCTCCCCTGCATCCCGGCTTCGCCTCCCCCATACTCTCTCTCCTCCACCTCATCATCGTGATCGTAGAATTGTGTGTATTTGCTCATGGTGGTGGTGTGTACTGGTTTGTGGTATGTCAGCAGTGTAAACAGGCCTTGCCAGGTACTACTCGATCATTGATAGTGATACAGAACTGCATGACAGAATGATAGGAGAGAAAAAGCTATTATTAATGATATGCAGTTTTTATGTCGCGCCTAAAGGGAATATGCTGTACTGGGAAGGTAAAAAGCCTTCGAAAAGGTGATCGTGAGCAATCTTATTACCAATGATCTTAAAGTCATGTATTGTCCATTTATGAAACTTGCTGAAAATCATTTGCCCTCAAATGATCCACATTTGGAGTAACTCTTAAAATCCTCAAAATCTTCAAAGTATTTGGCCCGAACATTTTGAAGATTTGTGATTTAATCTCTAATTAATCCAAATGTGGATCGTTTGAGGGCAAATAACTTCAAACAAGTTTCTAAAATGGACAATACATGAATTTAAGACCAGTGGTAAGAAGATTGCTCACGATCACCGTTTTGAGGGCTTGTTTCCCAGTACAGTATATTCCCTTTAATATGTTCAGCATCATCTCTATGTGCTTTATGATATTATAACCCCATTCATTCGATGCTTATTAGTCTTTGTGACACCTTTATAATTCCAAGGGATCATTTAGAATCATGGCAGCCACTAAGCAGTGTTGCCAAAAATTCTCAGCCCAAGCAGTGGTAAGTAGCCATAACAAGTCGCCCAATTTAACAAAAAGTAGCCCAAACGGAAATATCACAATTTCACTGCTATACCCCATGATGATACGTTACTAGGTGAAAATGTATGATTGGCAATGGAGAAATTAGAAAGTCAGAAGTAGCCCAAAGTGAAGTAGCGGGAGGCTTTGCAAGTTGCAGCATGGAAGTAAAAAGTAGCGCAATCTAGCGCAATCCACGGCTTTGGCAACACTGCCACTAAGGCGCACTCATTCCATTCCTACCGGGTACCCAATATATCTGAGTGGAGATCGAGCAGCAGTCCTTAAGTATTTATGCTGAAATTAATTCACCATCCATAATGCGGCTTGAACCTGGGACCTCAAGATTTTCAGTCACAGTATAGCAACCACTACACCAGATATCACCTCCAGGGAAATGAAGAATAATAAGAAAAAAATACCAAGCAATGACCTGCGGAAGTACATATATTTTGTTCAAAAAGGTTGACTGTCAAGTGCAGTAGATACATGACTGTACATCTAAAAATATCTAATAAGATGTACACTACAGCTCAAAGGAATTGGCAGAGGGAAAGGAAAAGGGAAGAAAGGGAAGGAGCCGCAGTTTTGAACTGTGATATATTTTGTTCAGTTCAGCATGAAATATAATGCTTTTTAAGCTAAAGCATTGTGTTTCCTGCTGAACTGTACAAAATATACCGCGTTTCAAAACTGTGGCTCCTTCCCTTATTTTCTTCCTTTCCCTTTCCCGATGCCAATTCCTTTGAGCTGTAGTGTATACATGTAGGCCTATTCCGATCTCAATTTGCAGATCTAAAATGAAATTTATAATAATCTCATCCATTTTATATTTATCAGGCATTTAATCAGCTTGAATATTTGTAATTTACTCTTTAAAATTATATACAGACAGGTAGATCACTATCAGTATCACAAGTCAGTATTTATTGATCAGTCTCAGGTTCAGATCTACACGTAATGTGGTCATAAAAACAATGCCCATGGTCATGGCCATGGTCATTGTGTAGATAATTGTCCCGTGATCCACTAGCTTCTGTCGTGTTAGCTAGAGGAAGACAGAGCCGAAGATATCACAAACATATTGTTTGATAACACAGTAACACTGACAGCGGAACTCACCCGGTGTAGGCATTCCTTCACCTCCTCCTCCTCCCCGACCGACCGGGGTGATGATACTCAGTGGTACGTCCTTGTCACTTCACCCGGTACCCCCCGCTGCAGCTCGACATTTAGCGCGAGATAAATATCCGGAATCAGCGTTCACAATCTTGATTCCACAATAATTTCCAGTCTTTAAAGTCCAAATAAATCCACTCACAGAAATATTAATCCCTCAGTTCATAGACAAGTGCAGAGTAAAAGAGGTGTCATCAAAGTTCAATACCGTACAGGTGCAATGCCCCTCAAGGCTTTCAGGTTAAGGTTTACGCTCGCGCGCGATCGCTCACTTTTGCGACGCACATGTCCTAGCTACTGTAGGCCTACGGTACGAGCTGATTTACATCACACGAAAGGGGGCGTGGCTCGTAAACTTAACTTTGGACGAATGGGTGTGTGTGTAATGGCGTGGTGACAATGATGATTTATGCTTCGATGATTGTCTATAGACAGTCACCGACATGCTCGTTGTAGACCAACAAACTGTACGTGATGAACTGTGCATGATATGTTTGGCTCTGGGTGATTTGAGTTACATGTGTTGGTGATTTGGCAGGGGAGGGCGGAGAGGGAGGGGGGGGGGGGGGGGGGGCTGTGGGCGGACCCTTTACACAAGGCAACTTCATGCATCTCGTTGGTATTATATGAATATATCAATATATCACATGTTACATCGGGTAAATAAAGAGTGTAGACGTGCAGAATACTGAACCGGCCATCCCATAACAAAACCAAAACTAGAAATATAGGATGAATAGAAAATTATATCCAATAGTTGATGACTAGTCACACCAAAGCTCCATGACATAGTTGCTCATCTGTCTGCGTACAGTACGATCATTATATGATTTTATGATCATGTTTTATACTCAAGAGAAGATATTATACGCATATCAAAAAGGAAAGCAATGATAACTGAATCGACTCTTAAAAAGATTGATAACGATTCAATATTATCCCGCAAGACGTATCAGTCAATTGGAGTAGCTTGCCAGAATCTGATGTTGCGCGTCAGAATGAATTCCTCTCTTTGCTGACAGTGGCGTATGATATCGAAGGGCCTTGTGCCAGTGGCATCTCTGAGCCAAGAGAGGAAAGTCAGTCTCTGTCATTCTCTTCACCTACGTCCCCCGGAACAGCACCCGTGAGGTGACTTTTACAAGAGCATTTTTGCGAAGGATTTGACCTAAGAAACTTATTTGTTTTGTGGCATCTTTCTGAAGTAATTTTCGGGATGTATACAAGACGTATACACTATTCTAATACCCGTTAGCCAACATAGGCCCTATAAAATTACATTATGGGGTATTTTATTTAAAATTAGTTATAGATGCAAATATATGATTTTGCAATGTCTTTTGGAAATGATGTACCAGTTCTAAATCGTGTGGGGACGAAAAAGCTCTATCTCAGTGATTCCTATGGCTCATTGACATTCAGTAATTTACCACAGAATGATGAACATTATTATATTGTAGATCATAGATGATAATAGTCTTAATTACCAGAATAATTATTTATACACATTTAGAACATTCCGGGGGGAGTGTAGTGAGTTTCCTTCCGATGAAAGTACTAGCATTTTCGGGGCATTGATTACCAAAGAATCATTATGTCCTTCCTGATTATCAAACGCCGCTTACAATCATGCTACTAAAATAATAATAAAAAAAAAATTAAAAGGATACCGGTCGGCGCATGTCTTGGAACAAAGTGCCATCCGCGAAATTAGACGCAATCTTTTTGAGGTTTATGTAATAATGGAATCGAAGGATTCCATGCTAAAAGAAGTTTTTTTTTTTGTATCCCTCTTGCAGATATCAAGTCTGTAAAAAAGAAGAGAAGAAATGCATCGGACTTTAAAAACAGAATAGTAGTGATGATTAAGTTTTAAATCAGGCAAACTTGTTTTTGTATCATTAGCCTAGTTTGCCTCTCAACATGCTGCCAGTGGGACTTTTCTCATATTTCAAAATACTACAAGGCATGGAAGAAGAGGAATTTTTTGAAATTCTGAATTCCCAGACTCAGATTGCTTGATCGCATTTTTTTTTTTTGTATTAGGCCTACTATAGATCATCATCACATGTAGGTCTAATAAAGAAAATGTTCGTCTGAAAGTCATCTTTTGAAATTCATTATTTACCCCTTTTGTTATATATGAAAACATATATATATATCCAAAGTACAGCTGATGATCAGAATATCTCCGTAATCACTATCATTAATAGGCTTAGCCTGGTTGAATTAAGATGGGGCAAGATCAAAAGGGAAAAGTTGCATTAAGAAAAGGAGAGAAAGCAGAGTTAATTGGGTAATGACAAAGGTTTATCATTGTAGATTGATTCTACCACACTAGCTGGTTATTCCAAGGATGTACAAAGCGTAGAAGCTTGAACATCTTGCTTCTATTCATATTTACACATCTCATTTTATCGCCTCGAGCTTGCTCGCTCCGGCCCGAGAGTATCCCTAACCGCCCACCTCCCCCCCCCCACCCCCCCCCCCCCCCCCCCCCGTACCCGAGCCCTCGCCTCGATCGCTCGCGCGCCGCCCTGCATTCGCATTGTGCGCAAGCGCGCCAGTGTTGACAAATTCAAAACTACAATATGGCGGAAAGTGCTGAAGCTCCGTCTGTTCCTTTGAATTTTTCAACTTTTCTGTTTACGGACGAGCTTTGTCAGCCCATAACGTTTGTTATTAGACCATCTGCAACGAAAGCAACACTGAGAAAAATAATAGAGGCAAGTCCAAATCAAATTAATAATGAAAACCCAGTTGGATATGTTGTGTGAATGTGAATGGTTATACTTGGCAACGGTCCCATACATTCATTTTCGCGTCGTGTACAGTGATCGTGATTCTAGAATCTCCAAATGTGCCAATGTCTTGTTGGTGCCCCAAACCAAACCCCAGTTACATGTGCTTGAAGTCTGTTCCAATTCATGCACATTCTTAATTTTATAGTTTCCTCTCTTGACCATGTGCTTTACAAGCTGAGGAAAATGAATGAACTTGAAGTTGAATTGTAGACTTGGAACTTGTTGGAAGACGAAATTGAATCTTGAACAGTTGAAAAGAAAAAAAGTTTTACTCTAGTAGATCTACTGATAGATCTTCACAGTAGTCTACAGACAGTTGTCTTTTTGTGTATTTAGCTCTTATCGATAATGTCTCCTCTTTCAATTAATGTCCACTTAACAATTCTTTTGATTCTTTTAGAGTGGTGGAGGAGAGGTCATAAGCACCAGCAAGCATGACCCCACGAATACAAATGCCATAAAGTAAGTGTTACGTGTACTTTCACATGTTTTCATGGAAATGTTATGGTATAATCTAGATGTTGATTTTTGGTCGATCATGACATATGCCAGCAATCACGGGATGCTAATATTTCAAATTGTATTAAATTCTTTTTCAATCTTGTTCATTACAGGTATATAATTTTTTTTTTAAATATAAAAAATACAAAAATGAACACATCTTATGAACTCTTGTTTAATTTCCCAGCAACTTATGTTCCTATAAGCTTCCTCTTTTTAAAAGTCTGTTCAGTAATGTATGCAAATTTTATGCATGTTGTTCAAACAATATTTTACTGAAGGTAACCCCAAGCTTGTCAGTTGTCTGAGATTTTTCTGACTAGCATCATTTAAGAGATGCCGAGTGCATTTGACCATTGAAACTAAATTACACATGTACTACATACAGGTGAATGCAATCACGACATTATGAGAATATCTTGTAAGCATCTATGTGTGTGATATCTTTACTGTTCTGTTGTGCAGGATCTTGGCAGAAGGTGATGAATGTACGTCTTCTGACTACTACTCGCATACCTACATTGATGATTGCGTGGCCGCCAACACCCTTCTGGATAAGAGTAACTACAGGTTTGTATTTAGGACCCTTTTTGAAATGGAAGTTTAGATGAGAAATTGCTGATCCTAATGTCCCATATTCACAATGGTGGTTTGACTTTGACAGCGTACTATACATAGTTTAACTTCATGGGGCGCAAAAAATAAATCATCTGGGGGGTGTTTCACCAAGCTGTTCGTAATTTACGAACGACTTTACGAACGACTGGTGATCCCTTCTTGTGCTAAATCAGATTCTCAGTGAACAAAGTGTGGCATCGCATTTAGCACAAGAAGGGATCACCAGTCATTCGTAAAGTCGTTCGTAACTTACCAACAGCTTGGTGAAACACTCTGCTGATCTCACTGAACCATTGATTTTCATCACAAAATCACAGCAGCGGGTAATTTACTCATCTCAATTATTTGTTGTAATTATAATGTAGACAAACTTAATACCACAGTGATTCTGAGGATGAAATTGAATCAATGACAATGTTTCATGTTGTTTGATTTTGCACTAGTTTGGGGCCATGTTGTATAGGTTTTCAATTATTGTAACTTACCATAAATGGTAACTACCATGGCAACTGCCTGCTGGAATCATTATTTTGTGCCAATTTCAGCAAATTAAGTTAATGGAAAACGATAAAGAAATTTTGCTTTCTATTTTCATTTACATGTGAGGCAGTATGAGCTTACCACATGTAGGATTCCCCTGATTTATGTATGTTGCGTTGGCTCGAATCTCTACTTCATTATGCAATAATGATGTGAGAAATTGGTGGTATTGAATTTGTTTGCTGGGATTTGTCTGCTCACTGGGTTTGTAACATTTCCCGTTTCTTGATTACCTGGCCTGGATTTTATTGATAAATTGATCACTAAAGCCCTCTGTACTTTCTTTTCTTCAGAGTGAAATGTTCAACAGGCAAAGGAGGGGAATCACTGGTGACAGAGATTGCTGTAAATGGCTCACCAAAGGGGTAATATACGCTAACATGTTTATTTTGCTAATAGATAAAGTTGTATTTAGGTTGCTACTAAACGCACCCACTGGCCCATTACGTATTGTTCTCTTTCACAATGGTATGGACTATGGGATTGTTCAGGTAGAGCACAAAACAAGCAATTTTAATTGATTCAAATGACACAAATTTAGTCTATGGCATATGAATGATTTCAGTCACAAAGAAATTATTTTGTCAAGCAAATAGACAAGTGAAATTATATGCTCCTGTTAGAATCGGACCAAAGTCAGCATTGTGGAATGCTGTTGCGCCACCATCGATCACGGTCTCCGAACTATGAAGAAGCCTATTGCCTGGTTCTTTGTAGTTCAGTGAGATCTCAAGAGGCATTTTTCTCCAAGCTGGCTTCTTTTGTACTTGAGCCCTTAGATTACCAGGCCTCAAACATGCTATTGGCTTGCTACACATTTCTCTGCCAATGGTAATGAAAGTGTTGAAGGCAGATAGACATAGCAATGCATTTTCATTGCTTCAGTATAGCAGGGGAGTAAGTTTTCAGACAAATGCCTGTAACTGGGGGTGTTTCACCAAGCTGTTCGTAAGCTACGAATGACTTTAGAACGACTGATGATCCCTTCTTGTGCTAAATCACATTCTCAGTGATTTGGATTCCCAGCAGCTTAAGTTCAAATCTGATTAATGAAAATTCTAGTTGTTTACAAGACTTTGTCTGAATACTAAGCTTATGATTTGTCAAATTTTGTCAGGATTGTTGGAAAGTAACTCCCAATGTGTTAAAGCGGGAACAAAGTGTGGTATCGCATTTAGCACAAGAAGGGATCACCAGTCGTTCGTAAAGTCGTTCATAGCTTACGAACAGCTTGGTGAAACACCCCCCTGGTCTCCAGAACCAAATAAATTACTACACAGTCATGCATTTCTTTCATTGCTTCTGTGTATATGTAGAGTACATGTGTGAGCATGCCTGCAGATTCCTGCAATTCGGTCTCTAGAACAAAATAAGTGTTTATCAATGTAGACCTAGGACAGAGATGCAAGTGACCATCATGCTGAAAGTGTCATTATGTATGTGTCTTCATGTGTACTATACAAATACATTGTATTAAGACTGTACTCGCTTATTTCTTTATGTCGGTTGGTCTTAGGAGAATGTTCTACACGCAGGAAGAGGACGAAGCGATACTGCAGTTTATAGCTAAACACCCTAGCGAGTCTGGAGGGAATGCAATCTGGAGAAAGATGGAGGTGTTAAAAGTAAGTATCTATGTCTCAGTTTTATTTTCTGCCTGTAGTCATTGTGGAAGCCAACCATTAACAGAACTGTGATGTTGGTACAAAAGGTCTAATTATTTTTTTGGTCTTACTTTTATTGTCTGTCCATTACTGAATTCATCGTCGAAACCAACCATTAAAGGGTTACTAAATTAGAAAAATAAGTTCCCACTAATCTATGTAAATTATCCACTGAAAACAAATTTCATATTCGTTTGCCGCAATAAAGTCTCATTTTGAAGAAAATTTGGAAAAACGCACGCCTCCAGTGACGTCAGATAAGTCAAAATGCAATAATTGTAAACGGCGTAGATAAAATATTTTATTCATGCCATTCAAACAATACGTTACCAATGGGAAGCCAAAAGCTTGTACGAGGTTTGTCTGAGTAGCAACAACTAATAGATTCAAAGTGCATTCCATCCATTGAATCTGAATGACAAGATACAGGTGAATGCAATAACGCGTTACTACGCAGTTAGGGCGAAAGTTGTGAATACGTTACGTAAATGGTCTATTGTTGACTTCCGTACAATCTATGGAATTTTGACTTCTCATATGTCATTGGAGGCGTGGTTTTTTTTTCAAATTTTCGTCAAAATGACTTTATAGCGGCAAACGAATGTGAAATTCGTTTTTAGTGGATAATTTTACATAGATTTTACATAGATAAGATTTGTGATCTTAATACACATGGTGTAAGTCTCTTTGTCTCATTTTTTTTTTGTTCATTGTCAAAGGTGACAAAACTGTGTCCATGATCTGTTTGAAGAAGAGATAAAAAAAAAAACATGAATATAAATAAATATGTTGGAATTTGAACAAAAAAAAATACTTTCTGCTGTCTTGTCTATTCCTGACTCAGAAAAGTGTGTCTATGAATCACAACATTCGTAGCCAGAAGAGATGATGTATACGTTTGTTCCTTCTAGACTAAAAATAGTAAATTGATTTGATGCATGAATGATCTGTGCTACAGCATTTGGTGTATTATTTTGAATACCAATCTTCATTTTTTTTGTATACAATTGGTTTATTTTGATTATTTTGACTCTGGATACAGATAACGAAGCATACATGGCAGTCAATGAAGGACCATTTTCGCAAGAAGCTAGAGAGAAAACTGGAGAAATATATCCTGAAGCGCAAGAAAGACCTGGATGAAAAGATGAAGCAGCAAGAAACCAATACAGGTAATAGTATTGTGGTCAAACTTGAAAGTGGTGTAAGCTTTAGAGAGTCTAAGATTTCAATTTTTGTGAATACATGGCATTTCAAAGAAAATGCTGCTTTAGAAATTTGCTGAAAGTATTTAACTCTTTCTGTGATGCATATATTTTTTAAGGTGCAGTTTTCATCTGGTCTGAAAACAAATTGTTGTACATGTATGTCAGTGCCTATATCTTTTATGTGATTGTTATTTCTGAAAAGTTAAAAGAAAAATAAATGCCCTTTCTCATCGTGTACTTTGTTTGAAGTTTTGAAATGATTAACTACTCTTACATTGATGTTACATATCACTGATTGTATAGAAAAACACCGCTCTTGTTCAGACAAAATTGAAGCAAACGTGATTTTGCAAAAAGGTCTATTACTCAATCAATAAGGGCTCTCTCACGATAAACAGAAAGTGACGTCACTGCTCTAGAGACAGTAATTCTTTATTTCAGTGGTGGTCACTCTTGTTTATACTCTGCATCGTTTTATTATTGAGTTTCTTCTACCAATTTATGTATAAGAACACATGATAGAGTTGTGTGCATCTGTGCTAATTTGCATGCGTGTTGCTCTGCCGATCGTGCATATGTGTGAACGAACCATGTAAAAAGTTGAATTAAAAAATCACTTTCATCGGTTTATATTGACTTGTAATTGTGAGAAAATCCCAAGAAACAGGACACTCAGAATGGGGACTCGATTACGAGTACTGAATTGTTACATCTACCCTGGGCTGATGTATGGAAATGAAGCATGGTCAATAACATCAGACATGAGAAAGTGTTTGGAGAGTTGTGAAATGTGGTTCCTTCGACGCATGATGAGGATTCCATGGACTGATAGAGGAAACAACGAAGTGGTCCTAAGTAGAGCTGGTGTGGAGAGAAAGCTGATTAGAGAGATAAGAACTAGTCAAATGAGTTTTGTATAATTAGAGAGGACGGTCTTGAAAATTTAGCATTGACAGGAAAGATAGAAAGAAGGAGGGGTAGAGGAAGGAAACGGATGAATTGGATGACCAGTCTGAATGCATGGATTAGAGAGAGAGGTGTGGGTCAGTGGGAGGTGGAGCTGATCTTAACAGCTAGGAACAGAGATTTGTGGCATGCCATGATCGTCTACGTCTCTGGATATGAGAGAGAGAGAGAGAGAGAGAGAGATATTGACTTGTATATTTCAAATTGAATTTTGTGTGGGTTATCTAGAAATATATGCTAGTGCCTGCAGTCATTCTCCCTCTTCCCTCATTCTCTCTTTTTCTTCTTTCTCGTCTTATCTCCATCTCACTTCTTGGTTCTCGTATGCAGGCGTAAAAGCAATATCTGGTCAAGAGGAAAGCCCGTCAGACTCAGATAGAGAGGAAGGTTAGTTCATATGTTAGAGTTCGGGTTAATAGCATATAAATTACTTCTTCAGGAGTCATAAATATGGAAGTACATTTATGTAGGAGGAATCCAAGCACTTGGATTCAATGATTATTGTGTCATACCCATTGTTGGCATAGGTGTGTGTTCATTAGAAGGCTCTTCTTTACATGCGTATCAAACACCATGTGGCATCCCTGATACGGTTTAATGATGGTGTGCCTCCAGTGCAGTATGAACAGGTGGTCTATGGGTGCATCGTTGAGAAAACCTATATTTGTGGGGTAAGAGTTAGTTCTCAAGCCTGTTGGCGTGGAATGGATATCCCTAACCATGTGCAGAGCTACCAAGTCTCCCCGATTTTGCGGGAGACTCCATGAAAATAGACCAATATTGCTGCATTGGACTTTATCACATCACCTAATCTCCCTGATTATTGGTGTCACGAGATTGTATGCATTTGATGGACATCTCCCTAATTTCTAATGAAATTTCCCCAAATATTCTTGATTGTTGAATTTCAATGTTGGTAGCTCTTCATGTGATGCATGATACCCTCTGGGGAAAATTTTGTTTTCAAAACGACTCTTTGTTCTTCGCAGGAACTCTTTTTGACATTGCGAAGGACTCACCCCGAACCCTTGTGTCATTTTTTTTCTCAGGGAGTATCACAGGTTCTCAATTCAATTCAAATGGCTTATTAAAAATCACAACATGGTTAACAGCACATAGCTGAATTGCACATGTTTTACAAACAATACACATATAAAAAAATATTGAAATATTATAAAATAGTGCAAAGTAATACCATTTCTATGCACATACACGAAATAAACAACAAACACAACTGCCTAAATAATTAACAAAGTATTGGTAATTGCAACTGATAAGAAAAAAATACTATCAGTGGATTGGATGTGTTGTACAGAGTTATGACACAAGTTAAAAATATTGACAAGGTTGGGAATAGTTCTGCTTTGGAACCGTTTTGTGCAACAAGTGAATTGTTTTAATATTCTTGTATGTTGCGTAATTTATATCAAATTTCCATTCCTGCTGGTAACCATGTGTGTAATGGTGCAATGAAATTGGTGTCTTCGATACAGACATGGAGATTGAGGACTTCAGCGATGAGGAGGTGTCAAGGAGCAGGTCGATGCTGATTAGGAGAATGGCAACAGACGAGGAAGAGGAGGAGGATGAAGAGGATCACCATAGCAACGAAAGGGGAGATGAAGATGACGATGATGACTCATCATCACTGGATATTTTCATTTATGAGAATGCAACTACTGGTATGTAATTTTATCTCGATCTCATTAAAAAAACACTACAATTTTTCATTGCAAAACAGTGATGACCATGTTTCAATGCACTATCTAATTCTTTAGATTTTAAATTCTTGTACTTTGCCCTTGATACTAGCAACACAATTTATGACAATGTACAGAAGATTAATTTAACCAAAATTTCTTTTATCCTCAAGTTTATTCAAATATATTTTTCTTTTTGCGCTGAGTATAAACAAAATGTTTCACCTAATGACTATTGAACTACTTAATGGAGAAATTGGCTGCTTTTTTATGTGTTTCTTCTTTTCCTTTCAGAACACCCTGTACAAAAACAAAACAAAGAGCCTGAAATAACCAACATGTCTTCACCTTCCCATGAGCAACAGTGTCCAAACACAAGAGCCAGGGACACAAGCAGCAACAGCGATGCCATATCCACACCGAGCAAGAGAGCGACCAAATATGATGGACATTCACCTTACGGAACAAGGAGCAAGACCAGGAATAAGAAGGCCGGAGTGATTGTAGGAACCAGTCCCGGAAGTCGTGTTACCGCCGGCAACAAGAAGAGTGATGATGGTAGGGCTGAGGATGTGCTGGACGTAATAGCATCACCTAAAGGACAAATTGATGAGATAAGTAAAGGTGTGTCTGAGGGTGCCTTCCAAAATGAATTCTTGAAGCATGTAGGAAAGAGCAAGGTCGTTGCCATGACGACCAGAACACGCACCAGGGCGCAATGCAGGGAGGAGGAGGCGGCGGAGAAAGGCAGTGAAGGCAGAGCGGAAGAAGGGGGAGGAGAGAATCACCCCAATGAAGCAGCAGAGGGGATGGAGGTAGAAGAAGCTGAAAGCTTTCTGCAGTCGAGTGATGACTCGTTGCCTTCGGACGTCCTATCCGTGCCTAAGAGACGGTACGGGACCCGTCAAGCATCCAGACGGCTGAAAGAGAATAAGAGCAAGGGATCCCCAGCTGAAGAAGCCAAGAAGCAAGGCACGGAGAAGAGGTTGACTGGGTCCACAACCAGCTCTGGTGGGGACGAGGCAGACTCGGAGTCATCACCTTTCAAGAGAGTCAGGTACTGGTCACTAAACCTAACAGCAAACAAGAATGTCTGGATGCCTTGTTCTACCCGTTTTCTCCAGAAGAAGAAAAACCCACCGGACATTGTAAATTGATAGTGCAACCTAATGCAATTGTGCATGAACTTGTTTTAAGAATAGCAAGTCTAAAAATCTAAGACTAAAGTTTTTCTTTTGATGAATGGTAGCAGACAGAGTTTGTCATGTATTTTAATTGCCAACCTCAGAAGGCAGACCCGGATCTTGAGATTGTAAGTTCTTTACTTGGAAAAAATTAGCATGTTATGCAGATTTATCTTGTCTCTCTGTTTTTCAGGATTAGTTTAATGTGAGTACTTTCATTTTTAGTAAACTCTGAATATATATCTGTAAACTGGTTTATACTTCCATCATATTCCTGCATTTTTTCTTTAATGGTTCCTTGAAGGGTCGTTGTCCGTGACTTGGAGGTAATTCCAGGGTCTTCTGAGTCCGGGAGCACAGCCAGCGATGTCATTCCCCTGAAGAGGAGGGGGAGACGGAGACACCCAATGGTGGTAGCCGCTTCTAACCTGATCAGAGGTATTCAACACCATGGCACTGCTTTCCTGTAGCGGGGAGCATTATTTGGGATCTAACCTCCTTCTCCAGCCTTCTCCCTCCTTCCCTCTTCTTCTCCCTCCTAATCTGTTCTTCTCCCTCCTTCTTTCTTCTCCCTCCTTCCCTCTTCTTCTCCCTCCTACTCTCTTCTCCCTCCTTCTCTCTTCTTCTCCCTCCTTCGCTCTTCTCTCTCCTCCCTCCTTCCTCTTTCTGCCTTCACCCTCCTCATTCCTTCTCCCTCCTTCTCTCTTCTTCTCCCTCCTACGCACTTCTTCTCTCTCCTTCTCTCTTCTTCTCTCTCCTTCGCTCTTCTTCTCTCTCCTTCGCTCTTCTCTCTCCTTCTCCCTCCTTCTTCCTCATTGTGCCTTCACCCACCTTATTCCTTCTCACTCCTTCTGCCTTCTTCTGTCTCCTTCCCTCTCCTCTCTCCTTCTTCCACCTTCTCCCTCCTACCTCCTCTTTCCTTTTCACTCCTTTCCACTCCACATTCCTTCTGCCTTTTGCCTTCTTTCCGCTCCTTCCTCCACTCTCTCTCCTTCTCCCTCCTCCCTGTTCCCTCCTCTCTCCTTCTCCCTCCACCCTGCTCCCTCCTCCCTTCTACCTTCTCCCTCCTCTCTCCTTCTCCCTTCATATTTCTCACTAGTTCTCCCTCATTCTGTTCTCCCCTCTTCTTCCCCCTTCTCTCCCCTTCTCCCTCCTTCTTCCTCCTTCCCCCTCCTCACTCCTCACTCCTCACTCCTCAGGATTTGCATCCATGAGGCAGGCTTGAAGTCCATATAGCACTCCCAGACTTGGAGCTGAGGTTGGATTTGTCAATTTTTCAAGAAACCTGCCAGTTCAGAAATTAGGGATGCAAGTTTTGAAGCAAATGCCTCTCTAGACTCTGGCACATTATATTTCCCATATTATGGATTTTTATGCCTCCGCCATGAGTTCAAAGGTCAAAGTTCAATGATTTTTACAAAGAATTAGCAAAAAATTGCCCCAAAGTGATATTTTACCAAATAAATCAAAATCCAATGGTGCAATACCAACCAATCATGGTGCAAAGATTGATCACTACTTGGGGGTAAACTAATGACATTTTTGGTGAGATTTCTCAATGGTTAGAGGTCAAAGGTCAAAGAACTTTGTAAAAATTTGCTATTTTTCACATTGAATCAAAATTTAATGATTCAATTCAAACCAAACATGGTACAGTGATGTATCACTTCGTGGAGGTAGACTGGTAAAAGTTTGAAACAAGGATGGATTTAGGCAGACTGGTTATAGTGGAAGTCAAAGTAAGAGGTCAAAGGTCAATGGACATTGCCAAACTTGGCTAAACATGAAAAAAACAGATGGTATTTTCATTTCACATAGGAATTCAATGGTACATTGCTGGAAAAACATATATATTTTCTGAGAATACATCTGAATAGAGCTAGAAAAGGGGCGGGAAGGCATATTTATTGACTGCATGGCAGTCGAATTGTTCTAGTCTCTTTTAAGACATTATTTTACCCTTTGACTCCTCTGTTTAGCTGTGGTATTCAGGGTGACTTTCCTCTTGTGAGACATTGTTTAACCCTTTGACTGCATTGAAAGTACATTGTTTAGCTCTGTTATTCATGGTGACTGTTCTCTGTATAAGACATTTTTTAACCCTTGATTCCACTGTTTAGCTGTGGGATTAAGGGTGACTTTTCTCTTTTAAGACATTGTTTAACCCTTTGACTCCACTGTTTAGCTGTGGTATTAAGGGTGACTTTTCTCTTTTTAAGACATTGTTTAACCCTTTGACTCCACTATTTAGCTGTGGTATTCAGAGTGACTTTCCTCTTGTAAGACATTGTTTAACCCTTTGATTCCACTGTTTAGAAGTTGTATTAAGGGTGACTTTTCTGTTTTTAGGACATCGTTTAACCCTTTGACTCCACTGTTTAGCTGTGGTATTCAGGGTGACTTTCCTCTTGTAAGACATTGTTTAACCCTTTGACTGCATTGAAAGTACATTGTTTAGTTCTGTTATTCATGGTGACTGTTCTCTGTATAAGACATTTTTTAACCCTTTGATTCCACTGTTTAGCTGTGGTATTAAGGGGGACTTTTCTCTTTTAAGACATTGTTTAACCCTTTGACTCCACTGTTTAGCTGTGGTATTAAGGGTGACTTTTCTCTTTTTAAGACATTGTTTAACCCTTTGACTCCACTATTTAGCTGTGGTATTCAGAGTGACTTTCCTCTAGTAAGACATTGTTTAACCCTTTGACTCCACTGTTTAGAAGTTGTATTAAGGGTGACTTTTCTCTTTTTAGGACATCGTTTAACCCTTTGACTCCACTATTTAGCTGTGGTATTCAGGGTGACTTTCCTCTTTTAAGACATTGTTTAACCCTTTGACTCCACTGTTTAGCTGTGGTATTAAGGGTGACTTTTCTCTTTTTAAGACATTGTTTAACCCTTTGACTCCACTATTTAGCTGTGGTATTCAGAGTGACTTTCCTCTTGTAAGACATTGTTTAACCCTTTGATTCCACTGTTTAGAAGTTGTATTAAGGGTGACTTTTCTGTTTTTAGGACATCGTTTAACCCTTTGACTCCACTGTTTAGCTGTGGTATTCAGGGTGACTTTCCTCTTGTAAGACATTGTTTAACCCTTTGACTGCATTGAAAGTACATTGTTTAGTTCTGTTATTCATGGTGACTGTTCTCTGTATAAGACATTTTTTAACCCTTTGATTCCACTGTTTAGCTGTGGTATTAAGGGGGACTTTTCTCTTTTTAAGACATTGTTTAACCCTTTGACTCCACTATTTAGCTGTGGTATTCAAAGTGACTTTCCTCTTGTAAGACATTGTTTAACCCTTTGACTCCACTGTTTAGCTGTGGTATTAAGGGTGACTTTTCTCTTTTTAGGACATTGTTTAACCCTTTGACTCCACTATTTAGCTGTGGTATTCAGAGTGACTTTCCTCTTGTAAGAAATTGTTTAACCCTTTGACTCCACTGTTTAGCTGTGGTATCAAGGGTGACTTTTCTCATTTTAGGACATTGTTTAACCCTTTGACTCCACTATTCAGCTGTGGTATTCAGAGTGACTTTCCTCTTGTAAGACATTGTTTAACCCTTTGACTGCATTGATAGTACATTGTTTAGCTCTGTTATTCATGGTGACTTTTCTCTGTCTTAGACATTGTTTAACCTTTGACTGCACTGTTTAGCTGTGGTATTAAGGGTGACTTTTCTCTTTTAAGACATTGTTTAAACCTTTGACAACACTGTTTAGCTGTGGTATTAAGGGTGACTTTCCTCTTGTAAGACATTGTTTAACCTTTTGACTGCATTGATAGTACATTGTTTAGCTCTCTTATTCATGGTGACTTTTCTCTGTATTATACATCGTTTAAAACTTTGTCTCCACTGTTTAGCTGTGGTATTAAGGGTGACTTTTCTCTTTTAATACACTGTCTAACCCTTTGAATTCACTGTTTAGCTGTGGTATTAAGGGTGACTTATCTCTTTTAAGACATTGTTCTACCCTTTGGCTCCACTGTTTAGCTGTGGAATTCAGGGTGACTTTCCTCTTGTACGACATTGTCTAACCCTTTGACTGCATTGATAGTACATTGTTTAGCTCTGTTATTCATGGTGACTTTTCTCTTTTAAGACATTGTTTAACCCTTTGATTCCACTGTTTAGCTGTGGTATGCAGGGTGACTTTCCTTTTTGTCTCGCCCACCGGAGGTGAAGGCGAGACTAAGGGATCCAAATGGCGTCCGTCCGTCGTCCGTCCGTCGTCCGTCCGTCGTCCGTCGTCCGTCACAAATGTTAAAGTTTACCTGCAAGACTCTCTTATGATCCATAACTTGGCAACTGTTACAGCAATAATGGCAGCCACACTTGGTTGATAGATGCACTGGGGGTACCTTCATGTTATGGTACCGTTGGAGGTCACAGGATAAGGTCAAAGGTCATTTGAGGTCATACGTTAAAGTTTACCTGCAAGACTCTCTTTTGACAAATAACTTCACATGGGTTGCTTGGATTACAACCTAACTTGGGTCATAGATGCACTGGGGGTACCTTCATGTTATAGTACCGTTGGAGGTCACAGGATAAGGTCAAAGGTCATTTGAGGTCATATGTTAAAGTTTACCTGCAAGACTCTCTTTTGACAAATAACTTCACATGGGTTGCTTGGATTACAACCTAACTTGGGTCATAGATGCACTGGGGGTACCTTCATGTTATGGTGCCGTTGGAGGTCACAGGATAAGGTCAAAGGTCATTTGAGGTCATACGTTAAAGTTTACCTGCAAGACTCTCTTTTGACAAATAACTTCACATGGGTTGCTTGGATTACAACCTAACTTGGGTCATAGATGCACTGGGGGTACCTTCATGTTATGGTGCTGTTGGAGGTCACAGGAAAAGGTCAAAGGTCATTTGAGGTCATACGTTAAAGTTTACCTGCAAGACGCTCTTTTGACAAATAACTTCACATAGGTTGCTTGGATTACAACCTAACTTGGGTCATAGATGCACTGGGGGTACCTTCATGTTATGGTACCGTTGGAGGTCACAGGATAAGGTCAAAGGTCATTTGAGGTCATACGTTAAAGTTTACCTGCAAGACTCTCTTTTGACAAATACATGTTACTTCACATAGGTTGCTTGGATTACAACCTAACTTGGGTCATAGATGCACTGGGGGTACCTTCATGTTATGGTCAGCCAGGGATTTGCGTAGCAACGGAGATCGCGATATTTCTGGTTATTTTCGCAAGTGGGCGAGACACAATATTGCTAATGCCTTGTGTAAGACATTGTCTAACCCTTTGACTGCATTGATAGTACATTGTTTAGCTCTGTTATTCATGGTGACTTTTCTCTTTTAAGACATTGTTTAACCCTTTGACTCCACTGTTTAGCTGTGGTATTCAGGGTGACTTTCCTTTTGTAAGACATTGTTTAACCCTTTGACTGCATTGATAGTACATTGCTTAGCTCTGTTATTCATGGTGACTTTTCTCTTTTAAGACATTGTTTAACCCTTTAACTCCACTGTTTAGCTGTGGTATTAAGGGTGACTTTTCTCTTTTAAAACATTGTTTAACCCCTTGACTCCACTGTTTAGCTGTGGTATTCAGGGTGACTTTTCTCTTTTAAGACATTGTTTAACCCTTTGACTCCACTGTTTAGCTGTGGTATTCAGGGAGACTTTTCTCTTTCAAGACATTGTTCTACCCTTTGACTCCATTGTTTAGCTGTAGAATTCAGGGTGACTTTCCTCTTGTATGACATTGTTTAACCCTTTCACTGCATTAATAGTACATTGTTTAGCTCTGTTATTCATGTTGACTTTTCACTGTATTAGACATTGTTTAACCCTTTGACTCCACTGTTTAGCTGTGGTATTAAGGGTGACTTTTCTCTTTTAAAAGACATTGTTTAACCCTTTGACTCCACTGTTTAGCTGTGGTATTAAGGGTGACTTTTCTCTTTTAAGACATTGTTCTACCCTTTGGCTCCATTGTTTAGCTGTGGAATTCAGGGTGACTTTCCTCTTGTACGACATTGTTTAACCCTTTGACTGCATTGATAGTACATTGTTTAGCTCTGTTATTCATGTTGACTTTTCTCTGTATTAGACATTGTTTAACCCTTTGAAAATTGCTGTTTAGCTGTGGTATTATGGGTTACTTTTCTCTTTTAAGACATTGTTTAACCCTTTGACTCCACTATTTAGCTGTGGTATTCAGGGTGACTTTCCTCTTGTAAGACATTGTTTAACCCTTTGACTGCATTGATAGTACATTGTTTTGCTCTGTTATTTGTGGTGACTTTTCTCTGTATTAGACATTGTTTAAACCTTTGACTCCATTGTTTAGCTGTGGTATTAAGGGTGACTTATCTCTTTTAGGACATTGTTTAACCCTTTGACTCCACTGTTAAGCTGTGGAATTCAGGGTGACTTTCCTCTTGTACGACATTGTTTAACCCTTTGACTGCATTGATAATACATTGTTTAGCTCTGTTATTCATGGTGACTATTCACTGAATAAGACATTTTTTAAGCCTTTGATTCTACTGTTTAGCTGTGGTATTAAGGGTGACTTTTCTCTTTTAAGACATTGTTTAACCCTTTGACTCCATTGTTTAGCTGTGGTATTAAGGGTGACTTATCTCTTTTAAGACATTGTTTAACCCTTTGACTCCACTATTTAGCTGTCGTATTCAGAGTGACTTTCCTCTTGTAAGGCATTGTTTAACCCTTTGACTGCATTGATAGTACATTGTTTAGCTCTGTTATTCATGGTGACTTTTCTCTTGACATTGTTTAACCCTTTGACTCCACTGTTAAGCTGTGGTATTAAGGGTGACTTTTCTCTTTTAAGACATTGTTTAACCCTTTGACTCTACTGCTTAGCTGTTGTATTCAGGGTGACTTTCCTCTTGTAAGATATTGTTTAACCCTTTGACTCCACTGTTTAGATGTGGTATTCAGGGTGACTTTACGTCAGTCCGTCCAAAAATTGTCCAAAATGGGCCTTTTTCACACTAAATCCAAATCCAAGGATGGAAGATCAGAGGTCAAAGTTCAAAGCACTTTGCAAAAACTTGCTAAAAAGTACCCCCAAATTGATATTTTTCATGATTAACCCAAATCCAAATCCAATGGTGCGACTCTAACCAAACATAGTACAGAGAGGTATCACTTCATGAAGGTAGACTGGTAAAAGTTTGAAACAAGGATGGATTTAGCCAGACTGTTTACAGTGGAAGTCAAAGTATGAGGTCAAAGGTCAATGGACTTTGCCAAACTTGGTTGAACATGGGAAAACGGAACATGATATTTTTATTTCCCATAGGAATTCAATGGTACACTGCCTACCAAACATACATATTTTCTGAGAATAAATCTAAATGGAGCTAGCAAAGAGGCGGAGCCGTAGGCATATTCATCGACTGCATGGCAGTTGAATTGCTCTAGTTTTCTTTAATTTGTTTAATTATAATTTTTTTTTTTTTTTTTTTTTTTTTTTTTTTTTTGGGGGGGGGGGGGGGGGGGTATTTTCAGGCCCTAGACATATGGGTTAGTGGTAACCTTGTCATGATGTGTTATATATTTGCTCTTATCGTTCCGTATATTACAAAGACTATGCAGTCAGTTATGTCCTTTAGATAAATAGTTATGATTTAATCATTTGAAAGATAATTCATTCCAAGTTTCCTTTTTGTTTCCAGTTCCAGAAACCCAAGATGTTCCAGTTGATTCAGAGGAGCATAGTACAATTGGTAAGTTTTGTCTTTCTTATTTTATGGCTGTCATTTTCAATGAGGGTGCAGATGCAATTATGAATAATGGTGATTCTTCAGGAATGAATATTTTCTGTGAGCAATCCATCTAACCTTCCATTATAGTTAAGGAGATGCACAAAATGAAAATAAAAGGAAGGATAAAAGATTGAAGGAAAGAAGAAGAAGGAGAATGTCAGTGAGATGGAGATGGTGTCAAAAAAGGAGGATTGTAGACTCTCAAATTCAAGAATTACAGACTAGAATTGGAATTGATTTTGAATATATTGTTGATTGCATGACTACATGAAAGGACCGTGCATTCTAGTACAGTAAACATGAATGTTATGGTAAGTAGGAAGAGGAAGAAAGGAAAATGAGAGTTTGCCAATGGCAATTTATCTGGCACAAAACTGTGGGTAATCATTGTATGCATGAAAGTAATACAAGAATGTTTTTATTATTTTTGACAGTGCCAGAAACACAAGATCCTGAAGTGTTCATTCAGATACAACAACCGAAAGGTAAGATTATAATGAAGAAATCCTGAACTTACTTACACTCACCCTGGTCTTAAAACAAAAATGATATAATGAAGGATTAATTGCATTCTTCCTTCTCTTATTAGAACAAATTATAATGAAGGAACCCTAAGTTTTATAATTGCATGCCCCCGGCTCTTCTTAAAACAATATTATATAATAATGAAGAAACTCTAAACTCCAATGCATTCACCCTGCTCTTAATAAAACATTAAATATATTGTAATGAAGGAACCTTACACTTCATTGCATTAACCATGCTCTCATTGAAACAAAAATGTTATTACATGTATAATGAAGAAACCCTGAATTTCATCCTGCTCTTTTCACAGGGGCATGTCTGCCAAATGGGATTCCTGACCTCCCAGATACCCAGCTGCCGGAGCAAGAGGCAGAGGACGAGGAAGGGCTGGAGAAAGCAAGGAACACCATCATGGTAACTATTCTGCTTCAGTTTTACTTTGTGAGGTGTGCTCATATTGTTGCTGTTTTCCACTAGTACTGGATAAGCAAACATGTTTTGCTGATGACAGTATTTGTGAGACTGAGTTCTGAAAAACGAACTAAAGTTTTGACTTAAGTCCTCTAAAATAACTGTAGAGTGGAAATTTTTGCGCGGCTCGAATATATTTGCGCCTAAACGAAGTTCATATCAGCGCGCTTTATATGCGTGCTTGCTTTGATGCATCACGTGTCACGGACGTAGGCCTACGTTTATCGTTTAGTCGTGCTAATGCCGCTGCCCGGCCAGCACTGGAGTGGCAGTGGTGAGCTGAGTGAATCATCCAAAGGGCTGGACAACCCGCGAAATTCATTTTACTCCGCCGAGCGTGAAAAATTAATTGCGCGAAAATTTCCGCTTTTACAGTACTGTAATGGACTTACGTCAGTTCTTACAATACCGTTTGACTTGGTAAGACAGTTTTTGACTTGCGTTTCATACAGAACACTACCTCTGGGCTACTTCCATATGTACGAGTGTGCAATGACCATGCATTCACCTTTCACTACATACATATTGCATTACAGGGATAGTCCACCCTGAAAGTACTTTGTTTTTAATAAAGGCGGAACTATGGTAGGAACAAATCAGTGAAGGTTTGATGAAATTGCATCAAAGGATAAGAAAGTTACGATTGTTTGAAGTTTTGATCACATTCGAGATGCTCTCCCATATGTTGTGTCGTAATTGATGTTGATTTTTTTTTCAAAAGGATATGGAACATTTGACCTACCATAATTATGCACTTGATGCACCATTAGAAACACGGTGTTACACACATACCTGTATGAAGACAAAAATATTCCTTCATCGAAAACAGAAAAAGAACAATTTATTGAATCATACTCATAGAGCACACAACATATGGGAGAGCACCATTTCTTTCTTATTCTTCGACAAATTGTCATCAAATCTTTACAAATATGTTTCTTTCATGTTTCTGCTTCTATTAAAACTAACTGAACTGCATTGTGACATATCCCTTTGAAAATGTGACTGGCATGCATAACGTGGACCGATACTCTATTTGTACTGATGTACTTTTTGACATTTCACCTTACTTTTTCCTTTCTACATTTTATTTGCAGGAATTGGCAGAAAAGTACAAGAGATCACAAGAAGAGGTGGTGGGAGTTCTGTATCTTAGCAGCGGAGACGTTGCCATGGCAGAAGAGTCACTTCAGGGAGGTGGGTGATCTTTCTATCCTGTGAAGTTTGATGTCATATTTTTGGTGTGTGATGAACCTCCTGGTCTTTGCTATCTATTAAGCAGTTCCTATGAAGCTTTCATGTAAGGGACTCTTCTATGGCTTGTAGTTGTTATCTTGTAAAATTTGTATAAGGGGTAGAATCAAATCAAATAATCTAAAATAGATGCAGTAGTATTTACATGAAATGGAAACAAGTTTAGAAGAGAAAAATAATGAATCAAGAAAGTTACATCATGAGTATTGTCATGGAGGTCATAAGAGGTCAGCCACCAACCTGTTGAGAGTTTAGAGAGTATTTATAGAGAGAACACAGTCACAACTCCTAAGAAGCAGTTTGTATTTGGCACATAAAAAGTTAAAGAGGTAGACTTGTGTATACATGCATAATAGCCTATGTGTTTAAGTTATTGATTTGTGATACATTTCTTTGAAACTGATTTTTCATATTTTGTCTTTCTTCAGGTTCCAAGAGCCACATCTGGTCTCGCTCAAGAGACGACCAGCTGCTGAGTACTGACGCAGCAGCCATCAGAAAGCTGATTACAAAATACGGACAGAAAGCAGTCAGGGATCGAATCATGTGGCTGGAATCATAGTGCGGTTATGATGCCAGGCTTTCATTGGGCTATAGAGTGCTTCCATGTAGTTACAAAGTGATTCGATTGGGCTATAAACTGTTTCAGTTGGGCTATGAAGTGCTTCAATTGGGCTATAAAGTGTCACCATTGGGCTTCATAGTGATTCACTTGGGCTGAAGAGTGCTTCAATTCTCCCTATCGCATATAGCTCTCCGAATCTGAACGTGTGTGGCGCTCTAATTTTTTTACCTTTAATTCTTGGGATAGGAACTTCCGGTCCACGAACATTCGGCAATCCCGTACTACAATAAGGGACCAGGGTATCCAACTAATTTTATGAATATTTACCCTAAACCTAACCCTGACCTTAACACTAACCCTAAACCTTATTCTAAACCTAACCCTCACCCTAACCACAACCCTACACAAAATTTTCACTGCTTAATTCATAAAAAAAAAAGTGATTTCTTGGTCACTTTCTGCCGACAACCAGCTCTTACCGGAAGTATACGTCCCAAGAGCAATCGATCAGATATCGGTATCGTGAGGTGATATCGCTTGATATCGGCTATATGCGATAGGGAGAATTGGGCTATTATTTATTAAGTGCTTTGACTTGGATACAGAGCACTTCAATTGGGCTATTATTTATAAAGTGCTTTGACTTGGATACAGAGCACTTCAATTGGGCTATTATTTATAAAGTGCTTTGACTTGGATACAGAGCACTTCAATTGGGCTATTATGTATTAAGTGCTTTGACTTGGATACAGAGCACTTCAATTGGGCTGGAGGGTCTGCATCCTCACACAATTCATGCCCTCATACCCTACAAACTCTTTATGGCTTTGCCTTTCATTTGTTAGGGAGGTGTGCTCAATGATTTGGTAACTCAAGCATGTGTATATACAATTTAGACCAGGACATAGTTTGATGATGTTTGAAGGTTTGCATGGTGGTATGATCAATTAAGAGAGAGGTTTACGGTACACCATGTGTAAAGTCCTGGGAGGTCTGAGATGAGAAAATGTGGATAAAATTGAAGGTGAAATGGAAAGGCGAGAAAGTGGAGATTTTAAAGTAGAGTATTCTTTCGCAATGAGTGTAGTCCTGAAAAGGACTGTAAACCAGAAAGCGTGAAGAGCTGGTGAGTAGAGAGGTAGACTCGACGTTTCGGGCAGCTTTCTGGTTTACAGTCCTTTTCAGGACTACACTCATTTCGAAAGAATACTCTACTTTCAAATCCCTGGGCCATGTTGCGTATAGGTTTTCAATTATTGTAACTTACCATCAATGGTTGGTACATGTACCATGGCAACAGCGAATGAGCTTTCATCATTGCACCTGTTGCCATGGTAATTACCATCGCTGATAAGGTACAATAATTGAAAACCCATATGCAACATGGCCCAGTATGTAATGCACCTCTACCACAGATGCTTTTGACAGTACATTGTGAAGTGAAGTAGCGTTGCACCCGTTTCAGCATCAGCATCGTGCTGTAGATGAAAGATTACCAACAGGATGTGAGCATTTGGTACACAGTAGGTCTACATTGTTCAGAGACAGTTCTACATAGAGGTAGGCCCAGGGCCCGCTTGGTGATTAGAGCTATTGAATTTACGTATCCTGGGCCCTGTTGCAAAAAACTTACCATTAATGATAATTCTGCCATCAATGGTAACTACCATGGTAACATAGCTGGACAGCCAATCAAATTCAAGGTTTCCATAGAACTTGCCATTGATATTAAAGTTACCATCAATAGCCAGTTTTATGCAACAGGGCACTGTTGTTCCAAATGGACTACAAGTGAGTGGATAGTGTGTTGATATTTAAGTATGATTGTTTCATTATGAATGGTATATACCCCTGTGACTGGAAATACAATCTTGGAGTACATGTACATGTATAAGGAAGTATTGCACTTTGTAAATTAATTTTTGCATGAGAGATGCAGGATGAATAAACACACAATTTCCTGTAAGAGAGTATTAAAGTGTTTGCCCCAAAATTAAAGGCATATCATGTTTTCTCAATTTTTTTGCATAATTTTCTCAGTGTATAATTTTTAAAAGTATTTCTTGCTGCGTTATGTGAAGCCTGCATCACTGTAAGTTTTATACATGTACTGTATTACACCAAGTGGGCTTATGTTATTATGGTTGAAGCAATGTTTTACATGCATCATGTAAGCAAAAAAAAAAAAAAGAAATAGTTCCTTTAACCCTTTGTGGGCCAGACAATCTGGTACTCTATGGGATTTGTGTGTATTAATGGTGAAATAATCCACAAAGTGGATTAAGAGTGGATGGCAGGGGATTTATTCAAGTGGGCATATATTTTTTACTCTTACTTACCAAATGAAAGGATACGATTAATTGTATAAAGTCTGTAAAAATGGTGTATATTGGATTATATCACAGTGTGAATCTGTCATGTATTGTATAAATGTACAAAACCTGTAATAAATTTGTTTTGATAATTAACAATTTGTGTTTGCGTTAAGTCTAGACTCTGTCTGAAAATATTCTGAATGAAATGGAAGAAATTAATTTCTGCATGTGAACAATATCCCTATATTTTTTTGTATAACAGGTTTCAACTTCTGTAGTGACTCTTCTGATTATGCATAAAATATAAATAACTTTCCTTTCTCTCTTTTGCTCTTTAATTCAGCCTAGGGTTTGTGTTAGTGTTAAGGAAACAAAGGCCAGCCGAGGCTCCGTAGTGTTAAGAAAAGAAAGTACAAACAGTCGTCTATTCTCGACATAGTTCAAACTCTCCATAAACCAACACACTGGGGATCGACACACACAACACATTTCATACACACGAAAATACAAAGATACCACTGGGATTTCTTTACATCTGAAATTTATAGTTTGATATTTAACCGCCCCCACATCTATTCTTACACCCCAACACATACATACATACGCTCAAACTTGCCAACCCCATTTTTCCTGGGCGGGTAGGCGGGTTGGAGTGGGGCGCATAGCGTTGTGGTTTGGTCATTGGAACACCAAAAGGCAATACATCAAGGAGTCCCATCAGCAGGCCAACACAGCTGCACATATACAACCAATTCAACCCACATCAACGCGTCCCACGCAATCAGTAAAAAAAAAAAAAATGAAACCAGGCCAACCAAAAGCTCCACTCTTATACTAGGCAGACACTAAGCTTGTTCAATACTTCTGTTCCTTTATTTACTCTGTCACTCTTTGTTAATCTGTTTAATTATGTTTGGAGAAAGTGCTTAAATTAATTTGCACTAAAACATATCGGTACACATGGAACATATATAATTTAAACATAATTTGCCAAATTTTGTTTCTCGTGACCTCCCACCCCATTAATTACTATTACATGTACATGTAATTGGTACATTATCTGTAAGAAATCAGGTGACAAATGATCATGAAAGAAATAACTGTAAATGTTCATTAGAAAAAAAAGAGAAAAATATTAAGATCACTATATTTTCCAGCTGTAATATCGATAGACGACGCGATCGGTAATTTAACAAGTCCGACTTCATATCGGAATCGTTGGTCGCCATCGCGAATGTAAACAATTTTTATGAACGCAGTGATCTTGTGTAAAGGGTGATTCAAGCTTCAGGAGAGGGTGTTAAACTCTGAATTGCAGATAGTTAACATTGAAGAAAGGTAAGTTATTGTATTTGAATGAGAAATCAATTTGAAATTTAATCAATTAAGGGGAATATGCCGTGTATGTGTCTTCCCGATAGTGAATTTGAATTCGTGAATGGCGTATAACGGTCCCACATTAATATATTGCTGTAGTCTAGTAGCAGCAAGGTGGACGATTTGAAATGTAACTTCTCTCAACTTGATCTAAACCTAATTAAAAAATATCACTTTTTTAGTCCTGTGTGACGTATTAAGACTTCAAGCGTTAATTTTTGATAAACATGATAAATGATTCAATGAATTTGCAATAATTTGACATTTAAGGATCCAACTGCTGGCCCATATCATACGGCCAGGCCAGGCAGGGACAGAGGTTACTGCGAACAGCCACTCCCGCTGCGCGGGAGCGTCCTGAGGGCTCGCCACCCATTTCCTTGCACGTCGGGTCCGACTACTGATAAATCAACCCGTGCACATGAATTAATTATTCATTTCAAGTACATTTATCACATATGAATGGCTAAATGTATTGAATATATACCTGAACTACAAAATTGTTTGAAAATATTAAGCAGCATTACATATTTCCTCTTCACACATGATCTTGACTGCTCTAAAAACGTATACTGTAAAGGGGAACTGACGCATGCGCATTTATAAGCTTTAATCTTTGCATCGCAGCTGCCGTCGAGCAATTGTGAACCACTTTAGGTCAAAAGCAATAATAAAACAAAAATTCAACATGGATTGAATTTATCTTCAAACTACCCCCGGACCTATTCAGGTATATATTTTACGTAAATGTGTGCAATAAATTTGAGTTTTGAGTGACAATATTGCTGAAACCAACTAATATAATCACTGCTAATCTCGACTTCCTTGCTCCAAAGCTCCGTGCTCCGCAGCCCGCGGCTGGTCGCAGTAAGGACAGAGGTAGACCGAAAAATCAGGCTTTAGACTCTCTGTACTGTAGGACGTTGGATCCGCTGAGATGCATCTGGCTCCTCTGAACGCCATATCCAAAAATGTAATTTCGATTAAAGAATGCCTCGAATGAGACAGTTATTTCTGTCTCGGGACAGGGACCCCCTCTTTCTCTCAATCCGAGCCCCGGTCTCTCAGACTGTCACCCAGAGTCAGAGTAGTCCGTTTGGGCTAGACCGAAAAATCAGTCTCTGTATGATGTTGGATCAGCTGAGATTGCATCTGGCTCACTCTGAACGCTCTATTTAGAGATTGAACATTACACCTGTACACTGTATGGCGATAGATGCGGGTCACCATTTTGAATATGAAAACGCTAATGCTAATGCATGTATGAATAAGTAATTTCACGCATGAATTTTAGTTGGTTTCAGCAATTCTATCACTCAAAACTCAAATTTATTGCTCACATTTACGTAAAATATATACCTGAATAGGTCCGGGGGTACCGGTAGTTTGAAAATGAATTCAATCCATGTTGCATTTTTTCCCCACTCGTTTGCCGTGTGCTATTTTTTTTTCGTCGAACCTATTGACGATTTAAATGCTCATAGCCAACAACCCGTCAAACAATCTGATTGGTCAAATTTATGTCAGACTCGATGAGATTAAAAATGTCTGCGATAAACGTGTGATCGGCGCAAAGTAAGTCTTTAATTTTTACCTTTCAATTTTTTTCGGGGGAATTTCAGTCCTAGAATTTATAAATGTTGATTGAAGTAGATTTGTTGCATCATAGCTTGAAAGATGTTAGATTTTTAAACGAAGTAGCCATGATAGTTCCAAAATCCGTTTTCCCACAGACTTTCTACTATTCGGGTAATTTCCTACTCACGCATTGTACAAGATCGCCAATGCACGTGTGGTGTGTATATACCGTCTCTATTCGGGGAATGTCAAAAAATGTAATTTCGTTTAAAGAATGCCCCGAATGAGACAGTTATTCCTGTCTTCATTTGGGCTTGACCTATTCCCCTGTTATGAAGAGGAAAATGACTCTTGAGTCTCACTTTGCATTGTTGTAACCTACATGATTGCTTATTTAGATGGAGGATGTCTGATGATGATCATGATGGGAGAGACAATACCTATTCTCAGATGTATGTTCTTACAACAGTCACAATGATGTGGTTAGTAATATTTTGTCAAAATAGTCATATTTTATATTCATTTGTTCTGAATTTGCAGGTGTCAAGATGTCGGGATCAGTCACCCTGACTGATGCTGAGATCAGGTATGAAACAAAATATTAATTGGCTATTCAGTAGCGTTATGTGAACCTATATTTCGTGTACATATATTTTCGCGAATTGCGACTTTCCCGGTCATTATGCAAGCACTTAATTTGGGGGGCCCATATTTCAGGCATATTAACACACATAGCTACATAATGATACAACAAAGGTCGGATGATGAAACGCGCTGCAACTGTAAACAGATCATAATAAGCGATCGCTGATGATAGTGGCGCTCAAAAAAATTACAGCACTTAGCATAGGCCACTTATTTGTTGTATTTGTTTTCTTTTTTTTGGAAGATATGAAAGACCATGTCGGTGTCAGTGCTTGTATAAATTTGTGAGTAAGCAAATGTCTGCAATTTTTTTGTTATAATTTGTATTGTTTCTGCAGTGCTTTAGAGAGTCCAATCAACACTCCTCAGCACTTTGAAGTAACAGACACTGTGGTCTTCAGCAACTGCAAAACTGGTTTGGGTGAGTTATACCAGTATAATAAATAATAGCAGTTTTTTACCAGTTGAGTATGTAATGATTGATACATGTAGTAATTCTCTGATTGGCCAGCACATTTACCAAAAAATGAGGGAGAGAGAGAGCAAAACAGGAACTAGCAGAAAGTTGATTAGTTGAGTGTGAGACCATAGGCCCTGCCCCTAAAACCTTGAAGAAGGCCAAAGGCCTCTTCTATAAAGAAAGTGACAAAATGGTCCTGCGGCAAAAACAAGGATCAATTTAATGATGCAAGGCAAAACTTAAAAGATGTTGCCATGAGGCTACTTTTCAAACTTTATGTCACAAAATGAGCAGGGTAACTATGCTATGCATGAGGAAACAAATGCTCGCTTTGTGGGGGCTAAATTACCCTTAGCCCCATTTATCATTCATGTGTGTTTTATTCACAGTCGTGATGTATTTTTTTCTCTTCTGATTCGACAGGAATCAAGATTGTAGGAGGGACCAGTGAGGACCTTGCCGACAGTGACTTTGGGATCTTTGTGAAGCGGGTCATTCCAGGAGGCCTAGCTGCAGAAAGTGGTAAGTGCCTGACTTCTAGAGGAGTGTTTGGATGGGTATTGTATTTTGATGTAACTATTTTTCACTGTATTTCTTAAGTGACGGTTTTGGACATGTTTTGATAGAAGGTGGTAAATGTCTGTCTTCTAGATGTGAATTGTACTTTGATATATTCATCACTCTGTTTCTGAAGCGAAGGTATTAGACATGTTTTGCATTTTTCAGTGACCAGCAGAAAGACTTAACTGTACTCTCATGAATATACACATTCTTTGGGTTAGAAATACAAGTACCAGTATGATAACAGAGAAATTTGTGACTATATCTCTTTCTTAGGACGTCTGCGAGAAGGAGATCAAATTCTTAGTGTCAACAGTGAAAACCTGTACAAGGTATCAAATGAAAGGTAAGAGCACTGAATCATGATTACAACCGGGGTATTCCTTTCACAGATATTAACCAACTTTTTTTGCAGTGATTACCAAATTATGTCAAAACCTTGTATGAACTACAAGAACATCATATCTCCAGCTTTGTAAAATATGAAACTTATCAGTAACAAACTGTAGAATTCAAATAACGCTTGAAGAAGAGACTTCCTTGTTTGCCTGACAGGATAGGCTGTTTTTTGCTTTGTAGTTTTATGTTCCATGTGTCTTCATTTTAAAAAAATGACCAGCAATTCCTCTGTGAACAGCATTTCATTGTGTCACTCACGTGATTCAAAGAACAATTGTCAGTACAAGGGTCTGTAGATAAAGACAATTAGTCATTTCTCGAATGTAATGATTGAGACGATTCCACTTGAGTATTTAGTTATTTTTTTTTCTGAAGGAAGTTCTTCCGTTTCTATAGATCATTATATTTACACAACTTTAAATTGTAAGTCTGTGAAAGGGGAGAAATACTTTTATTTGAGTTTGTATTATTTGGGGTATGTTTCTTCATATGTTGCATTCGATCTGTCCATAATTATGAGATCAAGTAATTGCATTCTTTTATGATTACTGAGCGAACAAAATATAGTGTACCATTGGCTAATTTTGTTTGTCCATAAATCCTTTGTGCAGAGCTGTACAGCTGCTTCGTAGTGCTTCAGCCTCGAATCATGTGACCTTGGTTTTATCAAGGGGCCCACAGACACTGTAAGTAAACTATTATAGAGTACCGAAAAGTGATGTCATATGAGCATGTTGTCAAGGCAACTAGTTATGTGAGTAGAGCAAACAACAGTGATCTTGGCAGGAACTCTCATTGGGAGTGAGTACCAAAGTATGATGTCATATGAGTATGTTGTCAAGACAACTAGTTCTAAACTATGTGAGTAGAGCAAACATCAGTGATCATAGCAGGAAATCTCATTGGGAGTGGCCAACACTGGCCTGATAGACAATTTTGGACCAGCGAAACTTTTGAGCGATGTTGTTTGAACCAGCAACCAACATAATAATGGATATGATGACATCACTTTGGTACCCCATTCGACATGATTATACGAGTTTAAAATGCAATTGTTTCATAGAATATGTAGAAGTAATGTTTGTCTGATGAATACAGTAAACAATTTTAACATGCCTTTGCCTTGTTACATACATTGTATGGAGATGTGCGTGTCTTCTATTCCTGAAAGGTTGTCTGTAAAATACTTCAAATATCCTGATTCCAGGAAGTTTTTCATGTTGTGGAACACAAAGATTGGTATGAAAATTATTTCCATTTCAGGCATGTTCAAGTGAAATTTTATGGCCAAATAACAATTCTGATGCTTTATTATAAGATACATGTACATGTACATCTAGATTTTTTCCCTCCTGGCATTTAAAAACTGCGTCAGTGACAGGATTTGATTTCAAATGAGTCATTTTGTAGTTAGGAATGTTCCTACATGGAAAGATGAATAAACTTCCATTTCAAAATGATGTTTCTTTACAAACTCTGGATCAAAGCTACACCAATCTGTATGCGGTTACACAAATACTTGGAATGATACAGAAGAGATAAAATTTGGAACATTTTGTTAAAACATTGGACATATACCAAATTAGACTGAAGTTCTTGGATATTTCTCCTTGTCACTGTGATGTTGATTTCCTGATTGGACTGAAAACAGGAGGAAGTTCAAGGTGCTGTTAGAAAATCAGCTGGCTCGCAGATCAGGGAAGAGCTCTGGGTCAAGCCAAACAGGGACTTCAACTGGGTCGAATGGTCAGAGAATAGCATGTAAGCACTGGGGACTGGAAAGACACAAAGATGAAGGGGGAATAGAGAGGTGTGGCTAGAGGTGGGGAGTCACGCTGAATGTGTGTTGGTCAGTGGGGAGATCTGAAAAGCAAAAACTTTATAAAGATTTTAAAGGGTTACTAAATTAGAAAAATAAGTTCCCACTAATCTACAGTATGTAAAATTATCCACTATAAACGAATTTCACATTCGTTTGCCGCAATAAAGTCTCATTTTGACGAAAATTTGAAAAAAACGCATGCCTCCAGTGACGTATGAGAAGTCAAAATTCCATAGATTGTATAGAAGTCAACAATTGCCCATTTTCGTAATGTATTCACAACTTTCCCCTAACTGTGTAGTAATGCGTTATTGCATTCACTGGTATCTTATCATTCAAATTCAATGGATGTAATGCACTTCGAATCTATGAGTTGTTGCTACTCAGACAAACCTCGGACAAGCTTTGGGGTTCCCAATGGTAACGTATTATTTGAATGGCATGAATAAAATATTTTCGCTGTTGGCATGTATGGCATTTTGACTTCTCATACGTCACTAGAGGCGTGCGTTTTTTCCAATTTTTCGTCAAAATGAGACTTTATTGCGCAAACGAATGTGAAATTCGTTATAAGCGGATAAACTTACATTGATTAGTGAGAACTTATTTTTATAATTTAGTAAGCCTTCAGTTAGAAATATTACTAAGTCATTTTTGTTCCTGTAGCCAAGAGACCGAGATCGCACATGGCAGTTTTCTGCTGCAAACAGTGTGTGAACAGAGGTCAGTGAATGTCCCTGGTAATGCAAGCAGAGTATGCGAGAACCGCACCCCTGTTGCTCGCTACAATACAGTATCTGAATGTAGACTATAGACTGAGTTTTGAGCGTAAACAAGAATAGTCTCCACTGTTTCTGAAAATGGTCATGAAGATATGACTGAAATTTCATACATGAAATTGTTACGGTATACTGCTCATCCATGCAGAATTTCATGACTTATGCAAAAGGGCTATATACCCTTGTCTTTAACCTATCTCAGCCTATAAAGTGATGCCTGCAAAACAGAATGAAGATCAGATTGTCATAAAATTTTATCTTGAGTTGAAAAGCCACTGAAAAGCAATTGATTCCATTTGACAAAGTGGAACATAATTTAGAGCTAATCCTTGGCTCTCTGTTTTGTTTTTGTTACTTGTAGATCCTGGCATGTCTTCCAGGGAAGGCTCGCAGGCATCCTCGCCGACCTCCAGCATGGGGTCAACGACCTCCGCATCCATGGACCACTCTGACGATGAAGGGTAGGCAGGGGTTGTGTCATGAGAAATATATTAGGATGTACAGGCTAAAAAGTGCAAGGTAACCCTTGTGATGAGCTGAATTGAATAAAAGTAGACTAATCAGTTACTGAGTTAGCAAAAGGTTGTGGACAATCTGTGACTAATTTGTACTAGCACTGAATAATCTGAAAAAGAATGAACAAACAAAGACACTGTCTTAGTCATGATGTAAGTTTCCAAACCTCTGATTACTGGAAGCACATTCATCAGATCATTACGCGCAAGGTTGTAGAAATATGCTACAAATTTGCACAACACTCTTCTGAAAAAGAATGAGCAAACATTGCCATTGTCTCTGTCGTAATGTAGTTTTCCAAACCTCTGTTTTGATTACAGGAAGTGGGTTCATCCGATCATTGTGAGCAAGGTTGTGAAAAATCTGTGTCAAATTTGCACCAAGTACTGAATCATTTGAAAAAGAATGAGCAAACACAAAATAATTGTCTCTGTCATGATGTGACCTGTGACTGAAGATCTCTAGGTACCAGGTTCAATCCCACCCATGGCAAGATACTTTATCCACATTGCTGCTCTCCACCCAGGAGAATAAATGGTTACCTGGTAGGAGGTGGACAATTATATGAATGATCTTGATATATACACCACATATATTTTATACATCATATGAAGAAAAAAATGTGTAGTTTTTCAAATATCTGTTGTGATTTTAGGAAACGTGTTCATCAGATCATTGTGAGCAAGGTTGCCGGGCTGGGTCTGCAGCTGTATGGAGGCAGTGATAGCCCAGACGGACCAGGGATCTTCATTGAGAAGGTCCTACCAGGAGGAGACTGCAACTTAGTGAGCACTCCTTCCTTCCTTCAATCTCTCCTTCCTTCCATCTCTCCTTCCATCTCTCCTCCCATCTCTCCTTTCATTTCTTTGTTCATCTGTCTGTTTTCAGCTGCTCTTAAATTTGGGTGTTGTGAATACATGTACTCATAGTATTCAATACTACGAGTATTTACAGTTTCGATTTGAATTATTTTGATTGAGTTCTGTGATTTTTCTTTTGTCTAACAGTAAAGGCCAGTATTCACTAAACCTGGACCAACTTTGTGCACTCCAAATAATACAACATGAAACAATGTTATCAATCGAAACCTGGACTAACTTTATGGGACCCCAGATAATACACCATGAAGCACTATTATTGATTCAATATTATTAACTTTGTCCTTAGAATCACTATGGTATATTGAGTTTGTCTACATAATGATTACAGGAAATCATTGAAATCATGGTCTACTGTTGTAATTTTGTGATGAAAATCAATGATATTGTGATAGTGACTAATTCAACAATTTGGAGGAAAAGCCCACATTATACTAAATGGTCAGTAGACTAACCTGAGTGATATATCAGATGTTGGCTTTGTTGCCGTAAATATCCCAGAATGTTTAAACCTCTGGGTTTCGGACTTTGGGTTTCGAACAAAAAGCTATTATTATTATTAAGTACTTATTTACATTCCCTCAGCACAGTGCAAACCCCCTTCAGTATGAACATTCTATGATGTTTCCTCTAGCGGCAGCCAACATCTATATGAAATAAACTTTGTATGTTTTGTGTCATTCCTTCAACATGTAGGACGGAAGAGTGAGAGCCCATGACCAGCTTGTAGCCATCAACGATCACACCTTTGACGGTCTGACTCAGAGAGAAGCTACAGCCATCATCACAAGAATAAGCCTCAGGTAATATATGCCCTGATGATCTCAAAGGATTCCAAACAACTGCATCACAGAATGCTTCCATTTTCTCTATCCACTCCTTCAGTTTGGTGCTATTGAAAAGAAATATGATAGAGTTCATAGCAGTTGTGTGACATGACAAAACTCAGGTTATAATGACAAATATATTCAAGTTTGAAATAAGAAAATATTGAAGAATAAAATGGAATAACCAACTGGTTGGTTTGAGTTTTGTAATAATATTTATAGATAGCAATGAAGGTACGTTCAAAACAGAAGTAGTTTGCACTGCCGATGGCGATGATGGCAATCAAATCTAGGCACTCACATGGTTTCTCCATTCTGACACAATAGCTGACCGCCCTTGTCTTTAATAATCATTACATAGTACCATTTATTTTGCTTTGTCGGAGGATGGAAACTATGAGAAAAACTACAGGGCGTAAGCGATAGTGTGACCATATCTGTGTGTACCTACCTTGACTGTAATCTGCTTGTTATTTGCAGGCCTGATCTGAACTCTGTGACCGTGTCCTACATCCCAAGCACCCGAACTCCAGTCAACAAGGACCGCAACCACACCCCTAGCTCGCACCCGTCTGGTGGTAGCCACACCCTTAGCTCTACCCAGCAGTCCCCTCACCCGCACTCCCACCACTCCTCCCCGCAACCTATTGGAAGGTTCCGCCCTGACTCACCAGGTCAAAGGTCGCTGCCTCAGCCTCCCATATCCCACTCCCCTCACAACATGAACTCTTACAGTCATGTCCCTCAAGATAGGATGCAGGGTCACTCCCCCATGGCACAGTCAAACATCCCGCAGCAATCCATGGGTGCCAGTCATTTGTCGGATGCTACCATGATGGGGAGAGGGGTGTTACCCGAGAGAAGATCCCCTGCTGCAGGGGAACCAGCTCCAAGCCCATCTATCATGCAGTTAGAGATGAACCCATATACACAAGGTTGGCCTGTGATGTATCTGCTGTTACACAATTAAAGGGCATATACTGTACAGGGAAGGCAACAAAACCTTCAAAATGTAATTGTTAGCAATCGTCTTGCCAATGGTCTTAAATTCATGTATTGTCTATTTTAGAAGCTTGCTGAAAGTTATTTGCCATTAAATGATCCACATATGGAGTAATTAATGATTAATGATTAAATCCTCAAAATGTTCGGCCAGAACTTTTTGAGGATTTGTGATTTAATCACTCATTACTGCAAATGTAGATCATTTGAGGGCAAATAACTTTCAGCAAGCTTCTAAAATAGACAATACATGAATCTAAGACCATTGGCAAGAAGATTGCTCACTATCACCTTTTGAAGTATTTTTGTCTTCCCTGTACAGTTAATTCCCTTTAATACTTCCTTTATGAAATGTTTGCAACTCTGGATTTTTTTAACAAAGCACAAATGTCTCAATATCCATTACAATGTCACAGAAATCCAATTGAGATCATGAAAGTTGTGATTTTATTTTTAGATTAATGGAAAGGGAAGCAATATATTTGATGTTGAATAGGTCAGTTCTGAGTTTGGCATCGATACCTTTTTTTTTTAGTTTTGAATGTCACAAAATGCATAACATAGAAGTACACAAATACACGCATAGACCTAGCTTTCCTTGGCACATTAAATTATTTACTTGGATGTCTGATGCCTGATCTATATGTTCACCATCTACTATTGTCATTCTTTTCATAATGAAAAGGCTTAGTTATGTTAAATGGATTATATAATTTCTTTGATGGTTTTGATATTGTTTATATTGTTGTATGAATTCTTACCTCATATCTATCAATAATTTTGTTGGTTCTGTTGTAGGAGGTCATCCTCACATGGCGCCACCCACTGCCATCCCTCCTCATCTGCAGAGGGGTGGGTACATGGAGCCAAAGATGACCTCAACACCGGAAGGGGCTACCATTAACGGTAGGTAGATGGAGGTAGAGATGGGAGGTGTGAGCGAGAGATAAAAAGCAAAACAGATCATCATTATGATGAAGTGGGTAGGAGATTAATGCTAGAAGTGGTTTTACAACCAAATGATTCAGAATTGAAGACATTTTTAGAGAAAATTTGCTTGCATCCTTGTTAAAACATTGATTTCATTCTGAATAATTGGCAAGTGTATTACAATGCTACCTGCATTAATCATGATAATGACATGATAACTGCAATATATATTTCTTTATCACAAAAATGTTGTGTATATATTATGTTTGGTATGGAACTTTTTAAAATATATACTTACATAAGTAATTTAGTGTGTTGCAGAACATTTTTCATGTAAGGTCACATATTTGACCATCACAAAAATGTTGTGTATATATTATGTTTGGTATGGAACTTTTTAAAATAAATACTTATGTAAGTAATTGAGTGTGTTGCAGAACATTTTTCATCTAAGGTCACATATTTGACCCCATCTCTACAGGTTTTCCACGTCGAGCGTCTTCAGTGCCCCTTCCACCTGGGAGTGACCCCTCCCCCGTCCTGCCCCCGTATAACCACAGCCACTATACCAGCCAGCCAATGGGTCACGCCCATTTCTCCCCCTCCCCTTCCCCCTCCCCAGTCCCCTCCTCTTACCCATCCTCCCCCGCTCACAGCCCCACCCCAATGTCCCACAGCAGGCGGCTGTCAATCGACCCCCAGATCAGACTTAAGATTGACAAACTGCAAGTGGTGAGTCCATACTGCAATCTGCTTTCAAAACTGCTCCTTTCAATGTAAGAAAGTATTCCATTTCATTTATTCAACCATGATAACAACAAAATAACAACAATAAAAGATATGTACATTAAGTAAATTGTTGGTATGGACACTTAGAAGCAACTCTGCTCATGAGCTGGGGGCCATCTTGAAAATCTTAAGTTTAAGTTTGTGACTGTATATGATACCTCATGAGAATAATTAATTTCAAAGACAAACAATGGGTAACAGGAGATATGTTGTCTTGATTTAAAGTTAATAGTACAAGACAAAATTACTCAATGAAACAATTCCCTTCAGTGAAAAAAGAATGGTAAAAGAAGCAATATTGTCCCTTTTGACAAATTCATTCTGTTACATTTAAGTGGTTTCAAAGAAGTTTCATCACATATCTCCAAGAATATGTACACTGAAATCATTGAAGATCTATGGAAACTGTAATCTATAAGTTTAATTTATCAGGCAAGAAATTATGGTTGTCTTTTGACTTCTAAGAGTAACACTGTATTTATTTGCTATCTCACACACTACTTGACAGATTTGTCTACCTTGTCTAAGATGTTGTTTGTTATTTTTCCTTCAGGCCCTAGAATACCTGGGCATTTGTCCGACCCCAGCTGAGAACCGAGAACTTGTGAGGAGACTAAGCATGGACAACCAAGGCATGGTGTCCTATGGAGGTAAGCCAAAATTGGCTTAAATTATTGATATCAAGGCATAGTGTCATATGGAAGTAAGTCAAAATGGGCTTAAAATATTGATATCAAGGCATAGTGTCATATGGAAGTAAGTCAAAATGGGCTTAAAATATTGATATCAAGGCATAGTGCCATATGGCAATAAGTCAAAATGGGCTTAAAATATTGATAACCAAGGCATGGTGCCATATGGAAGTAAGCCAAAATGGGCTTTAAATATGGAGGTAGACCAACATGTATTAGTAAAAGTGTAAAAAAACATGTAATAGTAAAAGTAAATCAAGACTGGCATAAGCAAAAATATATAATGTGTATGCATGAATGTGGGTCTTCATTGTTAGCCTCAGGCAATCTTTTCTCCAGATATTATCGGAAGATTAGCTACATCTGAAAAAAAAATAAATTGTGTTTTCAAGGTCAGAGCATGACTGTCACATCGCTTTTGTTCCAGACTTCGTTGCTGTTGCTAGGCAACTCTTCAAGCTGAAGCTGGATGACAGTAATGTGGGATCAGGAGTGATGAGCCATGGGGGGTATGATGTCCCAGACTTTGCTGAACCACTACCTTTCCAACCTCAGGTAACTGTTGGAGATACTAATCTCCAGTGTGTAGTTGAGTCCTTAAAGTTTGGATGTTTGTGATGATCCTTATTACATGTACATTTAATTTTACATTTTTATGTGTTTTATATTAATATTATATGATTATATAATTTTGAGCTCCATGTATATGTACAGTAATAGAATATTATCCATTTTTATAACATTTTGAGAGAGTGAGAGAAGTAAACATTGTATTGCATACTGTACAACTATACTATAATTTTAATAACATCCTCCAAGAATGGTATGAAATTGTGTAAATTTTAGATGTAAAAGGAAACAAACACGAAAACAAAATTCATAACTCTAACCATTACACACATTCAGATATCATGATATCTCAATCGATACTTCTTCCCTTGAGGAATATCTTTAGATCGTCTCCATCTCTTTCCGTCCCTCAAGGTCCCCACCCCTCCCCCTGTGCTACCACCACCGCCTGTCGCTCCCCCCATCCAGCTACCGTTTGCTGAGCTGGAGATTCTGAGGAGAGAGAGGGATGACGCTCGCAATGAGGCGGAGAAACTCAAGGTTTGCTAGCCCATTCACCTGTTAGAGATTCTGCCCTTGTGAACCCAGGGCCCTGTTGCATAAAACTTATCAGCAGTGGTAACTCTGCCTTCAATGGTACCTACCGTGGCAACACTGCTTGACAGCCAATCAACTTCAAGGATTCCATATAAGTTGCCACTGATAGCAAAGTTACTATCAATGGAAGTTTTATGCAGTGGGGTCCTGGGCCATGTTGCATGTAGGTTTACAATTATTGTAACTTACCACCAATGGTAACTGCCATGGCAACAGGTGTAATAATGAGAGCTTATTGGCTGTTGCCATGGTAGTTACCATTAATGGTAAGCTACAATAATGGAAAACCTATATGCAACATGGCCCTGGTCTAGTTAGGATGTCCAAATTTGCCATAGAATGTATAGGACACAAAAGATATGTGGCTTAATTGTGTCCTATACGGTATTTGAAGTTTATTCATAGCCTGTCGTCTATTGTCCAAACAGCAGATTGTATGGGAGTCATGCTGCTCAGTGTCTGAGTGGAAATAAGCCAGCATGCTGAAATGCGGGCTCAGTAAAGAAAATCTTAATAATTGTTAAACTGAACTTTGTGTACAGTAAATGTTGGTTAAAGTGCATCAATCATGTAATTTGGATTAAATGATAAGAGCAAGTCATTGTATGAAAGAGACACCTCTTTGATATATCTGAATTTCCTTACACAAAAAAATCCTTACTATTAGTATTACACATGTATATGTAAGCACACTACAGAGTGAGAAGTTGTACTTTTGTTTTCATTTGATTTCTTTTGTTCTTTCTATCCTTTTTCTTTATGGAACTTTAGTTCATTTTGCAGGAGAAGGAGCGGTCCTTTAGGTCTGTTGAAGAGCAACTGAGCAGGATAAGAAAGGTAAGGTGGACAAAATATAGATGGTAAATGCTCTCATAGTCTGAACATTGATGGATAGATATCATCAAGGCTCATAAGTCATTGGGCAAATTGAATTTCCTTAAGTATAAGAAAAGTGCCAGGATAGGTGTGTTGGAGTCAAACGATGGATGATAAAACAACCACATCACATCACATACACCTAAAATACCTTCCACCAAAATTTCATTTCACAGACCTCCAAAAATGACTTGAAAAATGACAATTGTTCCAATAATATGTGCTCATCATGCATGACTAGACAGATCAATTTCATTTTTACACAGAAGTCATTAATAAGTGTAGGAAAAAAAAAATATATTTTTTTTTTTGCTTAGGACCTGTTAAATAGTTGATTTTTGTCTCGCCCACCGGAGGTGAAGGCGAGACTAAGGGATCCAAATGGCGTCCGTCCGTCGTCCGTCCGTCCGTCGTCCGTCGTCCGTCACAAATGTTAAAGTTTACCTGCAAGACTCTCTTATGATCCATAACTTGGCAACTGTTACAGCAATGGCAGCCACACTTGGTTGATAGAAGCACTAGGGGTATCTTCATGTTATGGTGTTGTCAGAGGTCATGTGATGATGTCAAAGGTCATTTGAGGTCATATATTAAAGAGTATGTGCAAGACTCTCTTTTTCTATGTTAAAGTTTACCTGCAAGACTCTCTTTTGACAAATAACTTCACATAGGTTGCTTGGATTACAACCTAACTTGGGTCATAGATGCACTGGGGGTACCTTCATGTTATGGTACCGTTGGAGGTCACAGGATAAGGTCAAAGGTCATTTGAGGTCATACGTTAAAGTTTACCTGCAAGACTCTCTTTTGACAAATAACTTCACATCGGTTGCTTGGATTACAACCTAACTTGGGTCATAGATGCACTGGGGGTACCTTCATGTTATGGTACCGTTGGAGGTCACAGGATAAGGTCAAAGGTCATTTGAGGTCATACGTTAAAGTTTACCTGCAAGACTCTCTTTTGACAAATAACTTCACATGGGTTGCTTGGATTACAACCTAACTTGGGTCATAGATGCACTGGGGGTACCTTCATGTTATGGTGCCGTTGGAGGTCACAGGATAAGGTCAAAGGTCATTTGAGGTCATACGTTAAAGTTTACCTGCAAGACTCTCTTTTGACAAATAACTTCACATCGGTTGCTTGGATTACAACCTAACTTGGGTCATAGAGGGACTGGGGGTACCTTCATGTTATGGTGCTGTTGGAGGTCACAGGATAAGGTTAAAGGTCATTTGAGGTCATACGTTAAAGTTTACCTGCAAGACTCTCTTTTGACAAATAACTTCACATAGGTTGCTTGGATTACAACCTAACTTGGGTCATAGATGCACTGGGGGTACCTTCATGTTATGGTACCGTTGGAGGTCACAGGATAAGGTCAAAGGTCATTTGAGGTCATACGTTTAAGTTTACTTGCAAGACTCTCTTATCACAATTCTTTTGCGTAGCAACGGAGATCGCGATATTTCTGGTTATTTTCGCAAGTGGGCGAGACGCAATATTGCTAATGCCTTGTGTTTTAAAAGCTCACATCCTGCATTCATGAAGTCACTTCTTGTAATTGATAACCCTAATCCTAACCTTAACCCTCATGCAGGATGTGAGTTTATATGGTGCTTACCTTAGTTGTTACACAGAATAAATGTTCATGTCATCATCTCTGATTGTAGCAAGCGCAGTCAGCGATCGACGAGAGCCAAGCGCTGAGGTCCAGGGTCCATCTGGCTGAGGCGGCTCAACAAGAGGCCAGGAACATGGAGCTGGATTACGAGGAGGTGGTGATGATGCTGGAAGATGAACTGAAGAAACTCAGGAGTAAACTCAAGAAGATACCACAGCAGATGGCACCAGCTCCTCAACCACAGGTAGGACATGGTCTGTGTGGTGGTGATGTATGGATTATGAGGATTGTAGTGGTGACTATGGTAACAGAGATGAAGAGTGAGGTGGTGGTGATGCGTGGGGATGAATTGAACAAACTCAGGAGTAAGCTCAAGAAGATACCACAGCAGATGGCACCAGCTCCACCACCACAGGTAGGACATGGTCTGTGGTGATGATGTATGAGTTATGAGGATTGTAGTGGTGACTATGGTAACAGAGATGAAGAATGAGGTGGTGGTGATGCGTAGAGGATGAACTGAACAAACTCAGGAGTAAACTCAAGAAGATACCACAGCAGATGGCACCAGCTCCACAACCACAAGTAGGACATGGTCTGTGTGGTGATGATGTATGAACTATGAGGATTGTGGTGGTGCCTATGGTAACAGAGATGAAGAATGAGGTGGTGGTGATGCGTGGGGATGATCTGAATAAACTCAGGAGTAAGCTCAAGAAGATACCACAGCAGATGGCACCAGCTCCACAACCACAAGTAGGACATGGTCTGTGTGGTGGTGATGTATGAATTATGAGGATTGTGGTGGTGCTTATGGTAGCAGAGATGAATAATGAGGTGCTGGTGATGCGTAGAGGATGAACCGAATAAACTCAGGAGTAAACTCAAGAAGATACGACAGTAGATGGTGGTGATGGTATGGTGGGGGTAAAACAGTGACAGAGATTGTGATAGTGGTGGTGATGATGTTGTTGATGATTATAATTATGGTGCTATTGATGATGAGGAAATAATTATTATGACGACAAGAAGATGATGAAGCTAATAGAAGGGATGGTGAATGATGACGATGAAGGAAATTACAGGCATTATAATGATGAAAATGATGATGAAACTACTAGATAAGATGCTGATGGTGATGGTTATGTCAATTACAGTTGTAGTGATGAAGTCGATATCACTGATGGTAATGATGGCAATAAATATGATGTCGATGATGGAATTGGCAGTGCAGTTCAGGAGGAATGATGACTTCTGAAAGCTGAATCATGACAACTTTAAAACTAACTCATATCTATCTTTCAACCCTGATAATTCCAGCCTGAAGGCCCGGGAGTGAGGGAGCTGCAGAACAGACTCGCTGTCATGGGCTGTGAGCTACGCAAACTGGAAGCCAGCAAGAAGACCTATGAAGTCTCTACTGAGAAACTACTCCATTTTGCTGAAGTAAGGCATTTAAAAGTCATCACTTCCGTCATCCATTATGATAAGACAAATGTGTGTTCTCTAAATATCTTGACGAAATGAGTAGATATCTGTACCAGTTTATGTTGGAAGCTGTAATCATTTGAATTTGTGAGGACAATTTTTTTCTTATCTTGTATAACAGGTTGTGCCTACATGGGCAATGGTAAATATTGCAGTTTTATACCTCCACATGTCCTAAGATCTGCAATCAAGCCATTGCCCAAATGTTTGTTAATAGTTATTATTTAGCTAAGCATAATAAGAATACAAATATTCAAACTTCTTTAAAAAAGACAATAAATTTTAGGGTGTCATATGTTATTGAAGATGTTATACATGTGATGAATAGTGTTTCTTTATTTACCTTGTTGTCGACTATCCTTCTATTTAGATGGTTCATGAGCATCTGACAGAGGGACCAAATGGAACACTGAGGTGAGATTTTTGGCCTTTACATGTATGATGTTCCTTTGCCACAAATTTTATTAGAGCAACTTCTAAAATCTTGAGTCAATGCTTCATGTGTCACTGTATCATCTCATTTATACACTAGATATATGCGTGGATTGTTCAGAAAAACATTTTTTCTGGCTAAGAAATGGGTAAGATCAGTTTGACTGGTAGAGAGGCTCAAGAGGTAATCGCAGAATCTTGATTTGTATTGGGATGTAATAGTATCAGTATTTCCATATTTTCTTGTCTACATGCAGAAATATATTGAATGAATGAATAAATGAAAAGGGGCCACAACGTAAATATTCTTTTAACAGTATTGCTGTTAAAGCCATATGAAATATTTGTTTAATTTGCGTTCACTGTCTCTGACTATCTGACCAATGCAGGAACAAGGGGGAGAATGCCCGACGTGGCACCAACGGCTTCAGACCACCAGGCTATCTGGGCAAGCACAAAGGACCGGTCAATCTGGCCGCCGAGGCTCGGGACTCGGTCAAAGCGGTCAAGGCTCTGGTGGAGTCGGAACGTAAGAATTTGAACCCTCGTCCTACAGTACATGGTCCTGGATGAAGGCACAATTTTTGTGGGATTTTCCCTTTCACGTAGCATGCCGGTACCTTATCTTCTTGCAAGCACGTTCAAGGATGTCAATTATCACACTACAGGATGAGTCAGCTTTCTACCTAGCTTTAGTAGAACTGTCTAGGAAATTCAAACTTTGCATTACAAAATGTGTTTCTATGATAGTCCTAATGAAATCCAGGTAATTATTAGATCACATCCTGGTTGTCAGTGGTTTGAACTTGGTTTTCTGGACATGTATGAAACATGATGACCCCTTTTGCCTCATCAAACTGAATGAATTACTCTTTCCTTGCCTCATACAAATTCCTTGTCTAGCAATGTCTGTTTTCAGAATAGATAGTGATTTTCCTGCTCTGCTTTTCTTCTTGCAGCATTGCCACATGGTTGGGAGGAGGCCTACACTGCAGATGGAACAAAGTACTTCTTGAAGTGAGTCAAACTCCCAGCACCTTACATCACCATTATCAACATCATCTGTGTGGGAAGATTCTTCATGGGATGTGGTGAAACACGAAGATGGAAAATATGCCAAATCTTCTCAATCTGCATATGGTTTTGATAACACTATTAGAGATAGATACTCCACATATAAGTAATGTAAAACTTTAGGTTAGTAAGGGAAATAAGCAAATATGAACATTACTGTACAGAAAGAACAAAAACAAGCAGTTCTAGAGAAATTGGACTACTTCATTATCCATTGACATTCAAGGTCAACCAGGAGATATTGCCTGAGAACAGAGGGAAGATCATGTGAGAGCTCAGAATGTAATCAAATGTGATCAGAAATACGCTTATATGATAAGAAATTGATTTGCAACTTTATCCCATGAAGGGCCACTTGAATGAACAAAACTTCGAAAGATATTTTCATTGATTTGTGTTTTCAGTGTTTTTATCAGGATTTTGTGTTTCTTTTCAGTCATGTGACACAGTGTACCACCTGGATTCACCCTTCATCTGGAGTCAACCATCTTCCCAGTCTTCCGGAGAGAGACGACCTCCCTGAAACCAGAGCATGAAGTTGTCTGATGTACAGGAGATTCTCATGATACTGATTAAAAGGGCATATACTGTACTGGGAAGTCAAAAAAGCCTTCAGAAGGTAATCGTTAGCAATCTTCTTGCCAATGGTCTTAAATTAATGTATTTTCCATTTTAGAAGCTTGCTGAAAGTTATTTGCCCTTAAATGATCCACATTTGGAGAAATTAATGATTAATGATTAAATCCTCAAAATGTTCGGCCTGAACATTTTGTGGATTTGTGATTGAATCACTCATTACTCCAAATATGGATCATTTGAGGGCAAATAACTTTCAGCAAGCTTCTAAAATGGACAATACATTAATTTAAGACCATTGGCAAGAAGATTGCTAACGATTACTTTCTGAAGGCTTTTTTGCCTTCCCTGTACAGTATATGCCCTTTAAGGCAACAAAAACACTGTACACGACAGAGCATGAGGATTTCATTGGTGCATGGTCTTGTCTGTAGTCAACCATCTTCCTAGTCTCCTGGGGGGAGATGATCGATCTTCAGGAAACAAGAAAATGAAGCGGTCAGAAGTTCAGGAGATTTTCATGATACTGCTTTAATTAAAACAACACAGACACATTAGAAGATAGAGCCCCTAGACCACATTGGTGAAGGGTCTTGTCTGTAGTCAACCATCAACTGCATACGCCATATATTTTGTGGGGTTTTTATTTTTGCAAATTTTGCGAGTCAGGTGCTATTCGTGAATTTAACAACACACTAAAAATATGAATATGACATGCATGAGAACATGTACTACTAATGCTAGTGCTCCATGATCGCGAATTTACCACTCGCAAAATTGTTGAGAAGTCCTGATTCATGAAATATATAGGGTATACAGTATTCAGTCTCCCAGAGAAAGATGATCTTCAGGAAACAAGAACATGAAACGGTCTGAGCTCGGAGAGTTTCTCATGATAGTGATTTAAAACAACACAAACACAGAGCAAGACAGAGCACCCTGGACCACATGAATTCATATAATGGCAGAGTACAATGCAAGGCACCTCATTTCTCAATTGTCTTCCATTAACCCAGAAAGAAAGAGATGGAGTATTGCATCAGAAAATGTAGTACTCACAATCTGTGTATAAGCCAGTTTGGCATTACATTGTGCAGATTTCATTTAATGTTCCGAAGCAGGCTTTGTTGATGTGAGTAATGACATTTCCCATGCTGCCGTCTTAACAATAGAATTGCCTGCTTTTGCTGAGCGACATACAACATTTCAATGACGTGGGATTTATTGCAGGTATAGAAATCCAAGACTGCCGCAATTTGTATGCTCAGAAAAACTAGCTGTTGTTTATGTATGAGCATTTCTACATTTTTATACAGATGAGTATATGAATCGTGGCAGTCTTGGCTTTCCATACTCCCAAACAATCCGGCGTTGTTGAAATGTTGAATGTCGGTCAGCAAAAATTCACTCTTGAGGTGCACATGGAAGAATGTTCCTTCAGTGTCAGCTCAGGAATGGAAGGCCCATGTTGCATTTACCTGATGCCTGGTAACAATCATTACCATGATTGACCATCCTGTGAATTTATTCTTTAAATATTCCAGGAGTTGTGTATCCTTGTGTGTAGGAACCCAAGTTGATTGGGTGTATTGGTTATGTCATCACGTGTAATGTTCAACTTCCTTTAAACTGGCCATTAAAGGCACAGGCAACTGGGAGATACTGTAATGTGTGCGATTCCGTTAGCACCATTCAATCGTACACAAACCTCGTATGTCATGCCTGCTCTTCGGACTAGTCCAGCAATCTCCGAATGTATCCGAAAACGTCTGAAAGTGACGCAAAGGCCGAATTCAGAGGCTACACGTTCAGAAAATTTGCAGCCTGCGCTAGCGCTATCACAGGATGCGTGCGTGCTGGACTGCTCACTGAGCTAGACGAAGCATCACACTGAACGTCTAGCTCAGCTAGCTAGCCTGCCGCGTGGGCCGGGGCGAATTGCTTGCAAATACATGTACATGAATTACCAGTGGCTGGCCGCCTTATTTATGATCAACACCTTGGTGACACTGTACAATAGAATGTTCCATGCAGAGGTCATTTGGAGAATGCTAACAGATATTGAACATTTTATTGCCCCCTGATGCGTAATAAGAGTACAGATTTTTGACGTCATATGGGCATATTGTCAAGAAAAATGGCTCTAACCTATGTGGGTAGAGCAAGTAGCAGTGATCATAGCGGGGAATCACATTGGGAGTGCCTGACACTAGCCCGCTAGACTATGTGGACCAGCGAAAGTCTCACTCGAGGGATGTTTTTTTAGAACCAAAAGCTGATGTAACAATGGATATGACGACACCTTTTTGGTAGTTTAAAGGAGATATATAATCCTTATCTTGCCGACCAGTTTGATGCTTACGGTAATTTCATTCATGCTTATAATCCAGGTAGATATGAGAATTGTAGTGGCTACTTTTCAAGAAGAAAATAATTTTTCATTATAGTTCTTTTCTTTTGTACAAGAGCCTCATTTTTACATGTCAGAGTTTGAAGTTGCCTTGAGCAATGTGTAAGTTTCTTCAATGGTAGATTCATTTCTGATATGCCCAAGAGCCACCTTGAACATTGTAAATCTATCTCAAAACTAGAGCAATTCGACTGCCACGCAGTCGATAAATATGCCTCCGCCTCTTTGCTAGCTCTATTTAGATTATTTTCAGAAAATCTGTTTGTTTGGTTGGAAATGTTCCAGTTCCTATGTGAAATGAAAATACCATTTATTCTGTTTTTCTATGTTTAGCGAGGTTTGGCAATGTTCATTTGACCTTTGACCTCTTACTTCTTTGACTTCCAATCTAACCAGTCTGTCTAAATCCATCCCTGTATCCTTGTGATTCTTGTACATGTACCATGTTTTCTTGAAATGCATAATTGGATTGGGATTTATTGTGAAAAGTATCAATTTGGGGGCAATTTTCAGCACATTTTGGCAAAGTTCATAAACCTTTGACCTCTGACCTTTCAGGAATTTTACCCAAACTTTCACCAGTCTACCTTCATGAAGTGAGACATCTCTGTACCATGTTTGTTTAGATTGAATCATTAGATTTGGATTCAATGTGAAAAATAGCCAATTTTTGCAAAGTGCATTGACCTTTTACCTCTGACCTTTGAGAAATGTCACCAAAAATGTTACCAGTCTACCCCCAAGTAGTGATCCATCTTTGCACCATGTTTAGTTGGTAATGTACCATTGGACTTGGATTTACTTTGAAAAATATCACTTTGGGGGCAATTTTTAGGTAATTTTTTGGCAAAGTGCATTGGCCTTTGACCTCTGACCTTTGAGAAATTTCACCAAAAATGTCACCAGTCTCACCCTAAGTAGTGATCCATCTTTGCACCATGTTTAGTTGGTAATGTACCATTGAATTTGGATTTATTGTGAAAAATATAAAGTTTGGGGCAATTTTTAGCCAATTTTGGCAAAGTTCATTGACCTTTGACCTCTGACCTTGCAGGAATTTTACCAAAAATTTCATCAGTCTATCCCCAAGTAGTGATCCATCAGTGTACCATATTCAATGAGAACTACATCCTTGGACTTGGATTTATTGTGAAAAAGGTCAAATTTTTGCAATTTTTCACAAAGTTCATTGACCTTTGACCTCTAAACTTTCAGGAATTTTACCCAAAATGTCACCAGTCTACCTCCAAGTAGTGATCCATCTTTGTACCACGTTTGATGAGAATTGTATCCTTGGATTTGGATTTAATGTGAAAAAGGTCAATTTTGGCAATTTTTCACAATGTTCATTGACCTTTGACCTTTGACCTCAATCAGATTTAACCCCAATTTTACACACTTCATTGGTTTTATGCAATACACACATGTACCAAGTTTGAAGCAAATCTGGTTCACGGTTCTCAAGATATTGCCTAAACGGATTCGGGACGGACGGACGGACGGACGGACGGACAACCCGAAAGCATAATGCCTCCGGCCACTTCGTGGCGGAGGCATAAAAATAATCAAATCAAGTGAGTGCTAGGGTCGTCGAGACATCAAGAATGATGTTTACATGTGAGAGGTTTTATGGCCTGCATGACTAGTGAACAATGTAACGATAATTTCATGGGAATCTATCTATGTACACCAAAAACAGCCTTGATTATTCACCTTGATAGTTAGAGTGGCAAATCATGTAATAAAAGTGCATCATATCACCTTGATAGAATACCCTAAATTGAAATACTAAATGTAAGGGTTTGAGGAATTGTTCATGAAGAATTAACAAATGGCAAATATATTTTGACTTAGAACAGTGATTAATTCTTTGATGTGAAGTCCTGTGCAGTATCATGTGTCACTATTTCCCGATATATTTTATTTTTCCAATAATAAACATATGAACATTCTTGCCAATCTTTGGACCTCCCTATGCTTGTCACATTGAGATGTTCTTTACATGAAATGGCAGTCACATGTCATAAAATTTTACAAAATGAAGTTGTGGGTATGTTGTAAGATGCATGTAATACTATATAGCATTGAATGATAAAACCGAATTTGACGGCATCATGTATTCATGATATTAATTATACATCAATAATGAGAGTGCAAATTTGAAAATCAAAGGAAAGATTAACAGAGGTAAGTTTTTTCTATATTACATTGTAATGTAAAGAATAAAGCATTGAACATCTGTCAAATTCCAGTGATGTACTGTAATATCTTAATGCTACTTTGCACAGGCGAAGGAAGGGAAAGTGTTGGCTTTGTTTGAACAAATACATCAGTGCTAGTTCTACTAGTAACACAATGATATGTATTTGAAATGGCATGACAAATATATAACATTGTACATTAGATTATACATATGATTATCAAATAAAATTGTAAATCAGTACTTATTTAGCAACATATTTATCTTGTTTATCATGAATTTGATTACTTTAATATACAAGCAGTGTAAATATCCTCTAAAGAGGAAAGTTGGAAATGTATATATGGTGCCTTTGTTATTTATATATTTTTGACTCTTCATTTTGTGATACAGTAATTATGGAAATAAACTCATCTTTGTAAGAAACTAAATGTTGGCTCCTCTAGTTTGTAATTAGTACATGTATACCAATGTTCAGTGGAAGCTATCAGAGAATAGATGGATTCAGGCAAGCAGAATCAGCCAATTAGAAGATCAACTATTAGACCATTATGCAATACATATCAAAAGAAAATAACTGGTGGCCTTCAAGCAAATTTTGATCGTCAAAAGTAACCAAAGATTGCCTTGGGGTCATTTAAGCTTGTGGTTGTTTCAGTACTTCAAGGGTTTGCAATTGAACAGTGAAAATCTATCCTTGTTGGAAATGCAAGGGCAATAGTCTACATTCGTATACATATCGTATTATCCCTGTCGGTCAGGGATGCGCGCATAGTTCCCATTGAACGCATGCACTGTATAGAGTGGACCAATGCGGATCATAGTGCACAACGGTCTCTGGTTTGTAGGTTTTGGATGACCAGCCAAAAACCTCATAATCTAGCAATTGCTTTAATTTTGCTTAAAGTCAGTTTCCAGTTCTATTATTGGGAGGGAGTTGCTCCGTTACAGTATCTTCTTACATTTTCCGTGGTTATTACAAAATTTCATTTTTTCACTTGCAAAAGGGACATCTGTCTTTAATCACCAGCCCTATAATGTTCTTCAAAAGGCTATCAACTTGTGATGCTCGTTTTACTGTATCATTTTGCACACAAGGACAATGAAAATAATGAACATTACATCATAGCGTATCAACTAAATACCACACGAAGTCTCGTGATCAGCATTCAGTGCTTGAACTCATGATTTTAAACAATTCTCACAATTTCCTTCTAACACATGTATCAAATGCTTCTCAAACTTGCTGATTTCTTTTCTTCTTCATACATTTCCCATATTCAGGTTTTCATTTTCCTTTGAACATCGATACATTCAACCCTGAACTTAAATCACTTTGTCCCCATCTCTCTTCTCACATTGCACTGTGCACCTCTCACTTATGTGTTTTTCAACTCTTCCTCCTTCACTTTCTCTCTATTTCCTACCTCCCTATTTCCCCACTAACAGAAACATAGAGTTAACAAAAACACATCAATTCATCAAATTCAAGTCCATCAATTTCCACACAAAGAAAAGTCACAAACAGACAATGCCAATGTACATTGTATTTTACGAGATGTGAAAAATATAATTTCCATGTAATTTCAAGTTGATACACACTACATTAATATATAATTGTTCATAGTTGCACTGTATCTCCACTTGTACAGAGCAAGCAAATATCAATGAAATAATAAGAGATGCACAACGAGATATAACCTATTTATAATCATTAAAAGGGACAGGGGGCTAGAGGATAAGAGGATGGGTAATGTTAAATGCCAACTCAACAACATTAGAAATCATGAAATAAAGAAGAATTTGACACAGGGAAAAAAAAACCTTGGGCTCAGTCTATAAGACTCAAAGGCCCTGTCACATATTTACATTCTCATAGCAATCAAGGTTATTCAAATGCCTGGCACATTTCCTGCACCAAGTCCTAATATTTCTAGGTATAGAAAACAGTGTATACTGAAAACAAAACTGAAATGAATGCCAGTGCTCATGATTTCACACTTGCTAGTGCATTGCAGCTTTTTCCTTTCCTTCCTTTGAAGTTTCACTGACTGTCAAATATTTCATTCCCAAGCAAATAGCCTGTTTGCAGATGACCTCTCCGATATCAGCAAGTCGTTATATAAACATTTCAATTCTATGACACTGCAATTCTACGATACCACAATCATATGAATGCAATTGCCATATTGATTGGATTATCTGGACTGAATTTGACATGGAAGGATTCATTCAACAGATATGGCCACTGAATAGGGTTTGACTTCAGTGAGATAATTTTCTTACATATACAGTCAAACCTGTCTTAGTGGCCACCTGTCTATAGCAGCCAACCTATCTATAGTGGCCACTAAGATAATTCCCTTGGAGAGAGATCATGTGTTAAAGGTGATATTCATAGAAAATCCAAAAATATGAAGATGTTCATCTACAGGAAGCTTATAAGCCACACAATGAGCTCGGATGACATTCTAACAATATATCACTTTCCAAAAAGCAAAATTAGGGTGAAAACGATCACCGTATTCTCGGGGACAAATTTGACCTACTGTCATCCGAAACGGCCTTTAGGTCTGACGTAAGAAACGGGAGGCGTTATTGTGCATCACACATGCCAATCCGCAGCTTCTTTTCCGCCAGAAGCATCAGGCATTGTTAATGAAACTGTGATGGCAGTTGCTAGTGGATTAACAGGTGTGATACACAATGGTCATTGTGAAGCATATCCCGGCTGTGACGTACACACAACGCCACTTTCCCTTAGGCGATTTCGTAGGTCAGGAAGAGAGTCAATTTAGTGAAATTTGACTTTCATTAAACACATAACTGAACACTTTCATGGCATGTTAGCTGCATAAATTGCTTTAATAACTCATTCAATTATGAAATAAACTATATTTATTTGATTTTATTTCCTATGAATATCACCTTTAAAGAACCTGACTATAGCAGCCACCTGTCTATAAAGGCCACAATTTTTGTTTCCCTTGGGTGGCCACTATAGACAGGTTTCACTGTACATGTATCCTGTTAATGAACTGGAATGTATTTTGGAGCCACCCAACATAGCTAAAATTTACATTTTGGATACCCAAGTTGTCCAGGTTCAGGATCCTAGGAAAGTGCTACACACCAGGGCCATATATTCATGAAACCTTCCTAGCCTAGTTAGTCAATATATACACATATAGCCCTATGCATTTTAATAATTAGGTTGTTAAAGTTAGGTATGAATATAGTACCAGGAGAGTGTTTTACCAAGTTGTTAAAAAGCTGAGAACAACTTTATGCACGACTGGTGACCTGTTTTTTTGCTATATGAGACACCCCAATTTGTTCCAGTTTTAGCATAGCGGGAGTTGATTTCCAAAAATTCCTAATAAAATTTGACAAATCTTAAACTTAGTATTCAGACGATTGTTAGCAACAAGAAGTTTAATTTACAAAGATTAGTTTTCAACTTTAGCTGATTGATGGGAATCAAAGTGATTGAAAATCTGATCAAACACAAAAACAGGTCACCAGTTGTGCGTAAAGTTGTTTGTCCCATGGTGAAACATCCCAGGATAGCATTGTAAGGATCTTCTGCATTAAAATCAAGTATCCTGTATTATTAATTCACCTTTTCCTTACAATCATTGTTATTTTCCTCCCACTACTCACTAAGTGTCTTTTTCTTGGAAACTGAAGTACTGTACTAGCAATCAATGTGAGGGACTGTCCAGTTGACATCAAGATTTGAGACAGCAATGATACATACAAACATGATACATCCTCTTATGTACAGATTGGGTGTCTGAACTAGTCAATGACACATTCGCTTTACTCCACTTCTTGAAGAATTTTGGGTGTTCCCAAACATTCTTGAAGACTTGTATAAAAGAATGGTTACATTATATGTACATTCTCTCTCCTACACACAAGTTCTGAGTTCTTTCCCGTTTGTCAGTCCTGAATCTTTAAGATGCTCTTCTTCTCCAAGTCTTCCATCTCCTTCATCAAGGAAGCCACATTATACCTCAGCTCGTGGAACTTTGACACTGCAATCTGACATGGAGACAGGTAAAGAGAGTACCAAAGCATTATTTCATTTGAATTGGAAGAAATATTGATAAACTTAATAATATACATTGCTCAATCAAAGTCGTATGACATGAGATATTAATTTATTAATAATGGTATGATGCTAGTTATGCTGAATATGTTAAGATGAACTTATTCATAGTAAAAATTTAGAGGGATACATAACTTACATGAGAAACAAATCAATGATGTGAGCTGATCTTCCTCAAGGCAAAAAGTATAATGAACACTTTTGGGGGTGACAATGTATCATAAAGGTAAACAACTAAAAAAAAAATGAGTGTTTAGTAGAGCATATTTTATGGAAACAAACAAGATTGTGTCCAAGAACCAACTGCATTATGACTGTTAAAGATTCGACTTTTAATCCATTAACATTATAAAAAGAGAATAAATTCAGTGTGATTCCACTCACCTCAAAGGTCTGCACCGTTCCGTCACTCAGAATCATTTCGGCCATGATGGATGGCTCCAAAGACCTGCTCAAAGCACTGTCAAGAGAGGGCAGCAAACAGCAATGGTTGACTGTTATTTTCTGTCTTCAATTCAAGCATTTATAAAGAGAACTCCACTACAAGTCAGTTCTCAGCTCTTGTATTCTGTGTAAACTTCTTAGAGGTAAGAGGTAGCAGTAATAAAGATAACACAATCATGACCGATCTATTCTGCCATTATTATATGTTAAGGTCTTGTGTAATTTCAAACATACTTGATTATTAGAAAATGGTATAATTTTAAAAAGATTCCTTAACATGATCTTTAAGACAAATGAGAATAAAACCTGTGGTCATTGCACAGCAGCCGTTCCACTATTACAGGGCCTAAAATCCCTGGTAGTGACACAACCAGATACGGGTCATTCCGTAAATTAAATCCCTGCTATTTACACGATTAGATATGGGTAATTTCGTAAATAAGGGTACCGATTTGCGCATTTCTTTTGTCTGTTTTACACAAGAAATTACAAGCTATGTAAGCTATCTAAGCCAGTTCCCGATACCAGTTTTACATCATAATGTCATCTGCATACCCTCAAACAACAGTAAAGGTTAATATGCGAAGGAAGATGAAATATACCAGCCTCTATCAGCCAAAACAGCTCCGGATTCCTCACATAAGGGGGACACAAATCATTTCATAAATTGGTATCCTAATTTAAGGAAAGAAAGTACAGCAATTATGTCAACCAAGGGGGTATCTTTAAAGCCTGCAAAACAGGAATATACAACTGTTACACTCCCCACAGGCCCTACCATTTCGTCCTCCCCCAACCACACCTTGCCAATCATTTCTATAGTAATCCTTACCTGGTTGATATTGCGACATCCACCCTCCATCTGAAATTATCCAGCTTGGGGAATCGCACTCTTCCTTTATGCAATGCATCATCAATGGCTGCTCTCCTGAAAAACAGAACATTATTGGTGATATGTATTAATTAGCATAAATCATAAAAGATAACCAAGAAGCAACAATATTTATATTGACAATGATTGCACAATGCACAGCAAGTTAAATTCAAATGGATTCATACAAAAATAGAGAGACAAAATACATTTGGTGAGAATGCAGAGTCACTGTACATGCAGATGTACACTTACAGTAAGACTTACACACTGTATAGATTCAGAGTTGACTTAACATGATAAATGTCTTACTAATACCTACACTACAGCTCAAAAGAATTGGCACGGGTAAAGGGAAAGGGTAGAAAGGGAAGGAGCTGCAGTTTTAAACCGCCATATATTTTGTCCAGTTCAGCATGAAACACGATGCTGTTTAGGCTAAAGCATCGTGTTTCATGCTGAACTGAACAAAACATAAACCGCGGTTCAAAACTGCGGCTCCTTCCCTTTCCCTTTAACCGTGCCAATTCCTTTGAGCTGTAGTGTACATGTAGGAGGGCTCTTTCGGCAATTTGGGGGCTTCATCATGCCGAAGCTTGAATGTTGTTGTAATAATGTTTTTATGATGTATGTATGTCTAAGATGGTGAAAGATAAACATGTTAAAAATTCCTCATTTTTTATTTACATACAATTTTTTTTCATATTTTCCATCATCACCTACCATAAAATGTGCAAACACAATAATCAAACTGGAAATGGAAATGAAACATACATACTAACAAAAAAATAAGAACTCACTTTGGTCCATATACTGCACTTGCAAAGTCAGCTGCAAATTCTTGTGGAATCCTTAAAGTGAAGAAGTAACAAGAAAATAAACATCACACATTTAATACTCATTCATCTGTCTAGAATAGAAGAACAAACCATCTTATACTCATACATGTATCTATTCTGACTTAATTTCACAATAAATCACCACAGTATGGCACAAAATATTAAATGTGCACTGCTCATCAAGTTCAGAAAATCATTTTTATTTTGCATGTCACTTCAACAAAGAATTTTAGAGATACTATGATAAATGTCACAAGTTTGAAAATGGTGCAAAACCTTCATAATGTGGATCTCAAGATGTTTAAAATAGTTTTTGGTCCATGGACACTGTATCTTACTCAAATCTTCATGATATCCAGGCGTATCAAGAAGTATTCAAAGAACATATTATATTCGAGACAATATGGCAGGTTTAAGTTATGTCATCACTTCTTTACCCTATAAGGAATAGTACAGTGGTAGAGGCTTCATGTTCATTATACCACTTGACCTTTTTTTAAATAAGTTTAAAAAGCACTGAAATTACTTACTTCATTTCTGCTAAATCAGCCTTGAAGAGCTACAAAAAAAATAACACAAACAAAAGTTTCATTACAAATCATTTGAAATACATATTACAACCATTAGTTGCAAAACAGTCTACAGATTTTCATCTCTTCACTTCATTCCTGTCTTTCGTTTATATTTTCTCCTTTTCATCTGATCGTTGTATTAGAAAATCAACCTTCTCCTTCTTTATAAGTTCAGGCCACCTTCAGCTGTATTCTCGAACTGTTGAGGGCGTGGTGCGGGTAGGTACAGTGTCTCACTTCTTCTTCTCTATAAGTACCCATATTACAGTGTACATTCAGTAACCAAACTTCTATGATTCACAATAACTTACTTCTTGTTTTAGTGATGTTTGAGGTAGCCTGTAGGCTGCCCTTAAAATGCTCAGGACTCCAGAGTAGACAATGGCGAGAGATTCACATGACTGACCGCACTCATTGGCAAGATTGGGAATGAAGTCCTCCCCAATGGAACTGCCTTCAAAGGAAGACACAGCACCTGTGATAGACAGTGAGACAAAAAAAGTGTTGCATGTTCAATGGATATGATAATGTTTGTAGAAAGACACAAATACACAGTAACTATTTTCACATTATACAGATAGTACATGTAATTGTTAAAAAAAAATATTTAAATGAAGTGGTTATTAGTCATAGCTGTCATCGCGTTGTTGTAGCTATTAAAGTGGATACGTCTTTTGAATCATTCTAGCTACCTTTTTGAGGAGAGAATCTCAACAGCAGAGGTTATTGAGCATACCTCACTCAGCTCACTATACTTTCAATAATCAACTGTCCATGTATTACATTTACTGCCCTATGAGTTAAAGGGCATTGCCATAATTATGGGTTCACACATCCAGCATAAGCACAAATGTCAAACTTGAAAAAGTTGAGTTAATCAGTGATGATCAATGTCAAATTTCATCACAAAAATGAAGAAAATTGGCATCTAAAAAAAACACAGATTTGGGCAGAGCCTGAGCTGAGAGCAGATGAGGAAGCAAGATCAAATCACTGACTGCCTGTTCGATTAACAAATGATTTTCAAAATAATTAGCATTGCATTCATATGAACGCTCAATCAAGCAAATTGAATTGAAATGAAAAGGAAATGTTTGACGGTTGACAATGTTGACTCACGTTGACTGAGTGATTGAAATGCCTGCAGTCAACTTTCACTTTGCCATGGTCCAAACGTAACAAACGTAACCGATTGTCAATGTGCAACACAATGTGTTTATAGAATGAAACACAATTCAAATACACTAGCAATTATAAATTAAATTAATTGACATCTAGGAGTAGGACTACATGTAGGTGAGTCCATTCAGATCAGACATGGACGCAGTCATAAACACTACGTTAATGTAACACGATATAGCATACGTGGGACCAAAGAGTAACACAGAACATCGCTGACTATATATGCTTGTTTACCTTTGAGGAGCTCCCTAAACGTTGATTTCTCTGTAGTTTTTAACAACTTCACCATGGACTTAATCTCCTGTGGTATTCTCGATCCTACAAATAGTGTTCTGTCTCCCGCAAAACCTCCAGAATTACTCGAGGGGAGTGCCATCTTTCAAGAAAAAGTCAAGAGGCGTAGAGATGGCTATATTGGCCAAGACATCCCCCTCTTCAGTCAAAAATAATAGCCCAATTCCCCTTATCCCGCAGCGCTTTTGTTTCTGCCACGACATGCCGTCTCGATCTCACCAGGCCAGCGCGCAAGGCAGGAAGTTACTTGAGAAATAGTGCAAATTGACTTATTACCGGTAATCGACTTGTTAAGATTTGGATGATATGGCTCTCATATTTCATGACTTTCTTCGCCCATGTATTCTGATTCTGTTTTATTTTGCAAGTCAATTGTGCTCAGCCAGAGCAAAGGCTTCAAATGCTGTTGGTAAGTTTTGACATTCAATCCTAAACTAGACCGAAAAATCAGTCTCTGTGGCCGGTGTCACCGCTTCAGAATTCAGGTGACCACCCGCGTCAGATGCAATCCGTTGAGAATGAGATTGCATCTGACTCCTCTGAACGCCCCTACCTTTTCGGGTTATGTATGTCCACAAATGTAATTTCGGAGAATGCCCTGAATGAGATGGTTATTCTTGTCTATCCTAAACTCGACAAACGTGATACTATATCAGGCATGATCGAGCAAAAACTAGAGAAAAGAGATTGTGAGAGGGATGTTTGTGTGTGTGTGTGTGTGTGTGTGTAGGGGGGGGGGGGGGGGGTCATTGAAACCATTGTAGATGAGAGTTGCAGTGTGCAATCAAACCGTGAAACAGGTTACTTGCAATTTTGGGACAGCAAAATTGCTCTAAAAATTACAAATTTACCTTAGTAAACTCTACCCTACCCTTAGACTTAGCACCCTATCCGGTCAAACCCTATTCTGATCGGATCCTAACCCTAACCTAATTTTGTCGGATTTACGATGAGCGAAGAATTAAACCATCAAAGTGCAACAAAATGAGGAAAATCGCTGTCCAATGAAGTATAAAATACCCTTACTGCTCTATTTATGGGCGTAAGGTGAATTGCCTTTTTTTCCCCCTCGCATCTTTCACTTGATGTTGGATCATATTGTGGTTGGGATATATCCACCCTCTTCCCAGGACTCAAGGTTGAAATCTTATATGAAGAAGAGAAAGGACAATTATAGTTGCATCTTTTGTAGAATAAGAGCAAACATTAACTTATTTACAAACATGCAAATTAACAAGTCATGGTCAGTAGCATGCATGTAGGCTAAATGACCTCTTCAAGCATCAGCATCTAGCTTTTATCCAACATCTGGTCCTTGCACTTAAATGTGCATCCATCAAGCCTCGTGTCACCCCAAATTGTTAGCTTATTCAACTTACATGCAACTTACCTTAATTTTTCTACTTCTATAATTGCTCACTTAAATTACTGCTAATCCTAATTATATATTAAAGAGAGAGAGAGAGAGAGAGCGAGAGAGAGAGAGGGGGGAGGGGGATAGGTAGGGAGCGAGATAGGAGAGAGAATGTGTGAGAGAGAGAGAGAGAGAGAGAGAGAGAGAGAGAGAGAGGGGGGGAGGGGGATAGGTAGGGAGCAAGATAGGAGAGAGAATGTGTGAGAGAGAGAGAGAGAGAGAGAGAGAGAGAGATGGATATGAGAGAAGGAGAAAGAGAGAGATAGAGAGAGAGAGAGGAGAGAGAGAGAGAGAGGGGGGGGGGGGGGGGGAGCAGACAGCATTGACCACAACCAAACTGGTGTCTCCTAAACTTTGTACTTTGATTGCTTTCTATACTTTCTGAGTCTCGCCTAACAATAGACCCACTTCACATGTACCTCCTTGCTTGAACTAAATCACTGTAACACATATTCTTGAAGAGATCTCGGTAAAGTAGGGAGAGGGGTAGAGGAGAGAGAGAGAGAGAGAGAGAGAGAGAGAGAGAAGTGGATGTAAATCACATGTAGATCTACAACTCTTTCGTTTATATTTCTCTGCTCTCTGGGAGTAATATAAACCTCCCTTGTTTTGAACTTAAAACATGTGCTCGTACTGTCCTCCCAAACTCAGAATATCAGGGTGGGGGAAACTCTTTGCACTGAATACAAAGAGAAAGTGGTTTTGAAAGGAAAGGATTTGTACCATCTTATCGTTGAATAGAGCATTTTAATGCTCTTATTACCTAGTGGAGCAGATCGGCATGCACTTCCAAGAAGGAGAAAGTTGCTTGGACTCCTACATTGGGTTAATGGGGTGGCAGCATGTTTTGCGCAGGGACAGACTCCCATTCAAATTAGGTACTTTTGCATTATGTGGGCTCATTCTGGCATGTGTGCTAGGTGCAGGGATGAGAGAGGGGAGCAGAATAGTGTGGCTGGTCACCCAATTGTGGGTCTCAAAACTAAAGAAGCCCCTCCTTTTAACTGCATGTCTCTGTTCTGGGGAATAACTACAGATCAACGCACTGCACCCCTTCCCCACAATAGTGTTGGGGAAGGGGGAGGGGGGGGGGGGTGGTGGTACACCCCCATCTTTTTATGACCCTGCTTGTACTATAAACTCTTGATATTTTGCATTTTGGGACATGTTCATGTCTCATGATAGAATGGTCCATCCTCATTGATTATCATTCACAATTAAGCATCAACATCATGCAGTATTCAAATATAATCCCAGTCTGCATGTGTTGTTCCTCCTCCCAGGGAGGCCCAATGTCCTCTTCATCGTAGTCGATGACCTCCGCCCCTCGCTCAGCAGCTATGGAGGACCCATCATCAGCCCTAACGTCGATCAGCTGGCCGCCCAGTCATCCGTGTTCACCCATGCTATGGTTCAGGTACTGTACATACATAGATTGGCAACCGGCTCAATCCCATAGGCTAGCCACTAAGTTGTTATTGATGTGGAGCTTGGTACTGAGAGTGTTAACAAGTTTTTATCGGCCACAGCCGCCCAATTTCTTTTTAGCAAACCTTTTTCTTTTTTTACCTGTTTCTTCAAGATTTAACAGTGTTGAAGAAACAATGCATATATTTAACAAGTGAGATGTGAGTAAACTTCATAATCTAACAGTATCTTTATACTATGCCCGCATACAAACTCATACACCCCCACATACACATTTGTCCAGGAACATATTACAGAAAGGTCTTTGCAAGACTAGTACAAAACCTCAGTTACACTTTGGGGAATACACATTGATTATAGGTTTGCGAAATCATTTCATTTCATAATTCTGTATGAAACCTACATTTTGTTGTCAGATTGCAAAATTAATGAAAGAAGATAGAAGGTACATGATACCAAGTCTGTTAAAAAATACATTTTAATGATCAAGTGGATTGTCTTTGTAACGACGCTATTAACAGTAATGCCTGACCATGCCTAAGAATTATGAAGCTTGTTCTGTAGTTCGTTGATTGATTCTGAACTGTGTTAGCACCCTTACATCACAGAGGTCCCAGGTATGTCCATGAGGTGTTATGTGATCAAGCTAAATCAGCTGTAGGGTATACATGTATCTGTAATATCCATGTACTATTGTGCTTTGATGTAGCAAGCGGTATGCGGGCCAAGTCGCATTTCATTCCTGACCAGTCGCCGACCTGACACAACACTACTCTATGACTTTTACTCTTACTGGAGGACGCATGCCGGGAACTACACGACCCTGCCGCAACATTTCAAGGAGAATGGCTACTTTGCCGCGTCGGTCGGGAAGGTCTTTCACCCAGGTAAGGAGGGAGAATTCATACTACTTGCTGCTTGCACATTGATATTAACAGTTTACCAATCCTGCATTCTCTCCACTGGCTTCCAATACATCACCGTATATCTTTTAAAGTTCTTCTCTTTACATACAAAATTCTGAACAGTCAAGCCCCCGAGTATCTCGCAGATCTCATTTCTTTACGCTCCAGTACTTCCTCAAGACCTCTTCGTTCATCTTCTACAATGTAATTAACTATTGGATCTCATACTTCCACAAAATATGGTGATTGTGCTTTTTCTGTAATTGCCCCTTCTCTCTGGAATTCTCTACCTGTCCATATACATTGAGCCACTTCGTTGCATCAGTTTAAGACCCTACTGAAAACTTACCTTTTTAATAAATGATTCCCTGGAATATCCCAGTTTTGGGTTGGTCAGTGGAGGTGCACATCAATGTTGATTTTTAGTATCTACCCATTTATCATGTTGAATTTCTTAATTACACTCTACTTATGTTGGGATTGGGATGCTCCTTGAAATAATTTCACTCTTTTCACCATTACTGAAATCCAAAATGGCTTTTTTAATGAATTTGTGCCTTTCTACAGATAGTATTCGAAACATAATAACCATGCAATAATGATCTAACAAGAAATAATAATGATCTAATAAGAAACTGTTTAAAAGATAGTATGGATGAATCTTTTTTTGCAGGCCAGTTGTGCAAAGAATACGGTATAGTAAGCAAATAATCAGCGTTGGTGAGGGTGATGGGACGAACTATCACTTCCGAGGCGATCTGGATGTAGCTATCTTTCCGAAGCGCAGCTGAGGAAAGATAGCGTATACATTCAGATCGCCGAGGAAGTGATAGCTCGTCTCATTGCTTGAAACCAAAAGTTGATTATTTGCTTTATATTCCACATCTGAAACCAACTATCTATACCAAAAATGACAATTTGACGTAAAAAGGTAATGTTTACTTATCTCCATAACCCCGAGCCGCTGCCATGGGGAACACGCGTTAAGACGCGCATTAGGACGCGCATTAGGACGCGTATTAGGACGCGTGTTAGGACGCGCATTAGGACGCGCGTTAGGACGCGTTAGATGTCAAGTGATAGTCCGAGTGTAACGCACTTTTATTTCGCGCGTACTTAAAATATTAATCACGCATTAGGACTGTGAGGAGTGAAGAGATCAGCGAAACCAAAAAGTACTATCACCTAGAGTGTAACGAACTTTTATTCTCAGGTGATCTGATAGGAAAAACTACGCCTCATCACGTGATCAACTCTTGACCAATCATATAGCAACATTCTTAGTATGTGGAATATAAAAGATCATATCGCTTGATGTTATGAATGAATTCCCTTGGAATACAGGAGCTGGAAACTGACTTTGGTTTTCATTCTCTCTCCCTTTCTCTCCCTCTCTCTCCCTCTCTCTCTCTCTCTCACTCTTTCTCTCTCTCTCTCTCTCTCTCTCTCTCTCACTCTCTCTCTCTCTCTCTCTCTCTCTCTCATTCTTTTTTTCCCTCTACCTCCCCCAATCTCCCTTTTTCTCTACGGCTGTATGTATTCCTGTTCCTTGCTTTTCTGTCTCCCTCTCTGTTTCTATACTCTACGTTTGCCTGTCTATTTGTGTCTCGCACTCTTTGATGTATGTTGCAAAAAACTCCCATGGAAAACCGTTATCAAACCTTCCAGGAAAAGCGTCGAATGGGACGGACGACTACCCATACAGCTGGTCAGTTGAGGCGTGGCACCCACCCGCCCAAAAATACAAAAATGCAAAGGTCAGTGTGATCTCTTTCTGTCATCTGCGTGCAGACGTGGAGGTTTATTCTGGTTAAGACAGATATCTTGTTCCTACTCTCCTTCCTCCAGATTCTCCTCGATCTGCACCTATTTACCAAAATATATATCGTTGTTTCTTTCTATCGGTATCCATATTATGCTGCCCCCAAATAATATTTCAATCTGTCTGTTTTCTAGGTACCGGTACATAATTAAAGGTCTCATTAAAAACATTTTGAGCGTGCACCTCTTAAAGTGTAATCATGAATTCTTACATTGGTTCCTCAGTAACGAGCCTAATCTGTGTGAATATATCATGTTGATGATGTCACTGCCTCATGATTGATTTTCCTTAAGAAGAATGATTAGTTACAATGTTCCGCGAGTTGCAGCTACCATCTATACTAATAATTATTGGTTCGAGCTTTCTGACGGATGTGTCCCCTGATGGCGACTTTGGTGTACAGTGTACAGAGTTTAAAATGAATCACGTGTTTATTTTGTGTGGTATAAACGATCATACGACACATGATTCTCTGACGAATCGTATCGTATGTCATATAGTTTCCATTTTGATCTCTTCAGGTCTGCAAGCACATAGATGGCACGCTGCACATGGACATCATCTGTCCAGTCAACGTCACAGAGATGCCTTTGAAGAGTCTTCCGGACATCCAGAGCACGGACTACGCCCTCAGCCTTCTGCAGGATCTAGCCTCTGGCTCACCTCAGAATCGCCAGAAGAATCCAGCAGAGCCATTCTTCCTCGCGGTGGGGTATCACAAACCCCATGTCCCCTTCAAATATCCAGAGGAGTTCCGGTCCCTGTACCCCCTGGAATCAGTGGACATTGCTCCTAACCGGCATCTGCCACTGAAGCTGCCACCAGTGGCCTTTGAGCCATACTCCAGCCTGAGGCGGCGGGAAGACATCGGCGGACTCAATCTCAGTTTCCCATATGGTCCGGTGCCAGATGACTACCACGTGAGTCATCATCATCCTCTTTAATCCATGTGGTAATAAACGGAAGTGCCCTATCTTCATTCAGGCCCTGTCTTGCCTTGTCTTGCAATCGATATCAGTCATACCTCTATACATTACAGATAGGAAATTAGACTTGCAATCGATATCAGTCACACCTCTGTATGTTAGAGATTGGGGATTGGATTTGCGATCAATTTAGATCAGATGCAACACTTTTGATTGGGGCCCTGCCATGGCTTGGAAATTTTCATTAAAGCAGTACAAATATTTTGATGCATTAACTTTCCTACCTTAGCCTGGGCTCATAATACTCCTTAAGGAGGCTATTGTTTGGTAGTGATATTGAAGAAGTCACTTGTGAATTCTGGGAGTGGAATTATCACTTCAGATAGAAAGGAAATTGCATAATAGTACATGCAATATTTAACTCATTTGTTACGCCTACTGGTAAACAGCTTGACATCCTTTTTTATGAGAACTTCAAGCACAACTTAACACCAACTGATAGCCAGACGTTGCCAAGATCTGATTTTCAGAAAAAAAAAAAGATAGTTGGCTTGTCTTAATACTTTGCCCTCTTCTACTCTCTCTCTTCTATCACATGATTACACAGTACCTCCTACGTCAGAGTTACTATGCTGCTGCTACATACACAGACTACCAGATTGGCCGACTTCTAGCAGGACTAGAGGAGAACGGATTCGCCAACAACACAATCATTGTTTTCGTTGCTGATCATGGTAATTTATGACATCAAGTTGTTTAAGAATGACCTTTTCCATTAACCAATATTTTCTTAAGCCGAGATGTTTTTATGTCACTACAGACAAAATAGATCAGAAAAGATTGGTTTCTGCAGGTCAAGTGTTGTTATAGTTATTGTTACCAGGATCACAATGGTGATTACTTTGATTATTTCAATTATTATCGGGAGCTATGTTTATTGATCATCTGCAATGCTGGTCACATCTTATATTAAAAGTTATAAGAAATAGCTGAAGAAATATTGCAGACGAAATTGTTATTCAATCTTGTTTATTCTTTTTGCTCTTTTTTTCTATATTAGGCTGGGAATTGGGGGAACATTCAGAGTGGTGCAAATATTCAAACTTTGAGCTAGCTACCAGAGTTCCCCTCATGGTCCACGTTCCGGGCGTCACCGATAGTAAACGCAACCAGGCAACTCAAAATAGACACCACCAGCCCCGAAGGGGGGGAAAGAAATTCCCTCTCAGGAACCCCCTCAAGGAACGGAATCCCCATGCAGCGAGGAGCCAGTCCGATGGTCCGATGATAGCTGGTCAAATCGTTGATGAGTTTGTGGAGTTGGTCGACCTGTTTCCGACTCTCGCGGAGCTCGCGGGGTTGAGTGTTCCGGACACCTGTCCACCTGACCCCTTCAAGATTGACTTCTGTACTGAGGGGGCCAGTTTTGCGCCCCTTATATCCGTTGGACCCAGGAAGGAAGAAAGATCAAACTCCTACATCCGATGGAAGAACGCGACTTTCAGTCAGTATCCTCGCCCTGGTGATACGCCCACCGAAGAGAGCGACCTCCCCCATCTCGTCAACATCACAGTGATGGGATATTCCATGCGCACACATGACTACCACTTCACCGAGTGGATCGGGTTCAACCATACCTCGATGCGGGGGAACTGGAGTGATGTACATGCGAGGGAACTCTATGTCATGAGTTTGGACCCTGAGGAGAACAATAATGTAGCGGATGAGATGGAGTACAGCAACATTGTCCAAGATTTACATCTTAGGTTAGAGAGTGGATGGAGAGATTGTTTACCTATCTTTGGGAGAGACTGATTTCATGATGGATTACTGGCACTTTTCATCGTGCTCACTGTACAAGCAGATTTCTATGGATACCAGTAGTCATTACCTACAAGCCAAACTTGAAATAGTACTTACATCTGTAATTGTATGTTTAAGTATTTTGTCTTCCATTAGGTAATTCTTTATGTGCCACTGCTCGCATTTGTGCAGCATCAACAAAATATAGCTCTCAAAGAGCATGTTGTCTATTACAAAATAGTTAGAGATGCGATGATACGTTAGCCCTATGATAGCCCTTTACCGATATGAGTTGGGACTTCAAACTTGCTACACTGTACCTGTACACATGTTGTATGGTCAGTCTTTGTTTGTGGTGTGATTTGTGTGTGTTTGTGGAGCCTACTGTGCGTGTATGGGAAAATTTAGCACATCATGTCATTTCATCAGTAGCATGCATAAAGGTTGTCTTCAGTGTTTATGATATATTTCAACTTTTTAGGAACTTGATTACTGATTTTCTAGCCAGGATATCATTTAGAGTCAAGATGCAATATAATTTGGACATGTCACAGCCGTTTGTTCATTCTCCCCCTCCTCCCCCTTTATTGTCACTTATCTCAAACTGCCCAACTGGCAACATCTTGCTGCTGCAATTAGGATTGCTATCTGAAATAACGATTTCAAGAATTATTGCCACAAAGCTTATCCTATATCCAACTGCATTTAGTAGGTACTTTCCTACAATGTGTGTAAATAAATATAATTCAATTCGTGATTTATAATAATTCTTCTTTGATCATTTATCACTAAAATGAGTTTATATGCTTCCAAGAAAATTTTATTGTAAAAAGTATTATACAGGTAGTGTAACTGTCAAACCAGGAAATATTGAAAACAATAATGGCATTTTTTAACGGATGTCTACTTTAAATGTACCGTTCATCCATTGTGTAATCAATGGAATAATTATTTATCCAGTTTTAGTTTAGCTATACAAGAAGATGTCATGCTCTAATGTGTATGCACCTTTCATGGTTATGGTATGTATGTCCATATCTTTATCTTGCTAATAAAGTACTGCAATGTGTACGAATATAATTTTTATTGTTAAAATCTTGAATAAAACTATTGTCAAAAAATGTACATTATACAGGTACATTGGAGTATACTTGCCAAAAATATCAAATATTGAAAACAATCATGACATTTTTCTAACGGATGTCTACTTTTAATGTACTGTTCATACACTGTGCAATCAATATAATTATTTTTTATCCAGTTATAGTTTAGCTATACAAGAAGATTTCATGTTTTATATGTCTGTACGTTTCATGGTTGTGGTACATGTATGTCCATGTCTTAAACTCCTGATACATATGATTGTGAATGATAAAACCTGGAATAAAACTATTGTCTCAAAATGTACATTATACACATAGTTTAACTGCCGAAACATGAAATATTGAAAACAATCGTGCCATTTTGTAACGGAGATCTACTTTAAATGTACCGTTCGTCCATTGTGGAATCACAGTGTATGTACTGTTCATACACTGTGCAATCAATATAATTATTTTTTATCCAGTTATAGTTTAGCTATACAAGAAGATTTCATGTTTTATATGTCTGTACGTTTCATGGTTGTGGTACATGTATGTCCATGTCTTAAACTCCTGATACATATGATTGTGAATGATAAAACCTGGAATAAAACTATTGTCTCAAAATGTACATTATACACATAGTTTAACTGCCGAAACATGAAATATTGAAAACAATCGTGCCATTTTGTAACGGAGATCTACTTTAAATGTACCGTTCGTCCATTGTGGAATCAGTATAATTATTTTTATCCAGTTTTAGTTTAGTTATGCAAGAAAATGTTGCGCTCATTATATATGCACGTTTCATGGTTATGGTACATGTATGTCCATACCTATATCTTGCCGATATAGTACTGCAATATGTCTGAATATAATTGTAATGGTTAAAATCTGGAATAAAACAATTTTTGTAATTGTTCTACGGTAAAGTGTGCAACCTGCATTTGTTCATGTATTTTATTGAGTGTATGAAGTTTATATAACAATTTTTTATGATGGAAGTGGATGCAAAGGAATATACAATGAATCTAAACAAAACAGCAGCATCATTGATTATTTTTGGAGCAGCTCAATGGGTCATGAATGCGTTGTGCTTCGCGTATGTCGTTATGGGTTATAAGTAGACATTAACGCAACACGTTTACAGCGAGGAAAGTTAAATATTTGTTCACACAAAACCCTGGAAATAGGGACACGAAGTACCTGACTATGTACCGCTGTCTGATGTCCTGCAATTGTATATGGAAGCATATAAAATTGAATCAATATTATCATTGCTGACCGTACGCATTTCTAACTTGGAAACAGTCTAACTTGTAACATGTTTGCGAAGTGTACTTCGATCAAGAAGGATTTAGAGTTACACACGATTTGGGCATTTATAACCGATTGATACGATTTCTGAAGGCTCATAACCATCCGCAGATCACTACGAGGTCACACTAGCATGCCTGAAGGAAGTAGAATCTTTCCGGAGGTGTATAAACTGGGTCACTTTAAGGAAGGAAGCTTGTGATGACTTACTTACAGTAGTGTATTAAGTGTTAAGTGTCTACCCGTCCACCCCCCCCCCCCTGCTCTCTCTCTCCTACCTCCCCCCCCCCCCCCTCTTTGTCTTTCTTTTTGCCTAAAGCACGGTACACAGTTTTACTTTACACGTGGTTTGCGGGGCACACATACCCCCCCCCCCCCCAACACACACACACACACACACACACACACACACACACACACTCACACACACACACACACACTCACACACACACGTACACACACACATACACAAGCACACACACACACACAAACACACACACGCACACACACACATACACACGCACACATAATTATACATAATTGTCAACCTATGGAAAGCAGAGAAAGTAGGAGGTAGCCAGAATATAGGACACGAGATGAAAGAATTAACAAGAACATCGAAATTAGCTCTCAAAAAGTAAATCATAGTCGAATTTACGATTTGTTGACATTGTGCTTTAATGAAGAAAAAATGTGCATCGCTAAAAAAATTCATTTGTATAATTATTCATTGTTGTTTATGTAGACATCACCCGTAAATGTACATAGAAACAATTAGTCATTCTATCATATATCTTATTTAATCATTCAAGATTTATTTTCATATATATATATATATATAGAGTAGTCTCATTCAGAGCCCAAGTGAGAGCCCTGTAAGCATACAAATGTATTTGCTATACATAGTTTGAAACAACATTGAACAGATTCTGCTGCACTATTTCCTAGTCCATAATTGCCAGAATCTCGTGGTAGCTATTGGTATTGCCATTGGCAAACTACATACAAAATACGATACTGTTATCATAGTTATGATATAGAAAACTAATACAAAAATATTTTAAATAGAAATCCAGATACATTTTGATTTGTTATCCATAGATTTTGAAACGTCAATTTGAATAAACTTTAAATAAGTTTGTCTTTGGCATACCAGGCGAAATTTTTTCCTCATTCAATTTCGTTATTTTGTATGCAACTGTAAATACTTTGTTTGAAGGGATCTCTATCGTTTTTGTCATTCCAAAAGAAATTAAGATGTCAGTATGATATAGAAGAAACAATTAAGATACTGCAAGTTTATTTTATCTCTCGATAGAGGGAGACATTTAAAATTTATTTGAAATGTATGCTATTTTCCTTCTTGATTTCTATTGTATATTGTTCTTTAAATTGTTTATCAACCACGTGTACATTTATTTGTAATGCTTATGATGAGAGAGAACATTAAAGGGCATATACTGTACTGGGAAGGCAAAAAAGCTTCTTGCCAATGGTCTTAAATTCATGTATTGTCTATTTTAGAAGCTTGCTGAAAGTTATTTGCCCTTTAATGATCTACATTTGGAGTGATGAGTGATTAAATTACAAATCCTCAAAATGTTCGGCCCGAACATTCTGAGGATTTAATCATTATTCATTAATTACCCCATATGTGGATCATTTGAGGGCAAATGAATTTCAACAAGCTTCTAAAATAGACATTACATGAATTTAAGACCAATGGCAAGAAGATTGCTAAAAATTACATTTTGAAGGCTTTTTTGCCTTCCCAGTACAGTATATGCCCTTTAATACACCTTTTATTTGAAAAAAAAAATGCCACCGTTACATTTCTTATAAATGTACCATGAACTTCATTTTTTTTCTTGGAATGAAAGTCCTTCTCCCTCCTAATATGCCTTACACATGTACCAGAAAATGCTAAGCTATATAGGCGTCTTCTAGTCTTTGTACACGGGGAGACATTCTCGCCAACCTTTCTGCAGCTGCGTGCTCAAGCGTTGCAACACGTCCACGTAAGCGCTATTCCCGGCTAAATTCTGGTTCTGGTCGTAGTCGTAGTCATTCCGGTATAGTTCGACCGCCTTGACGTCCGTCCAGTTTCCTTGGAAGGTCGTGTGGTTGAAGCCGATCCACTCCGTGTAGTGGTAGTCGTGGGTCCTCATCGAGTAGCCCATGATCGTGATGTTGGCGAGATGCGGAACGTCGGTGCTCTTATCCGGCGTCACCCCCGGCCGAGGGTACTGGCTGAACGTCGCGTTCTTCCAGGCCGTGAAGGTCTTACCCGGTGTCGAGAGCAGGTGAAATTCGAGAGTATTCCCGTCCGCTCCACCCACCTCCTGCGCTTGGGCGCGGTGGGCCTCCAGGGCGCGTTGCGCGACTAGAGGCGCGAAGCTAACGCCTTCCGCGCAGAAGTCCACGTCCTTCGAGCTGGGTGGGCAGATCGGTGGCACTTCGATTCCCGCGAGGTCGGACAACGTTGGGAAGATGTCGACGAGTTCAACGAAGTCGGTTATCTCCACTCCATTCTGACGCGACGTCCTCCTTGGTGTATGTCGTCTACCCGGCTCTGTGCCGACCCGACTCCTCCCTGTCCCGACGGAGTTCGAGTAATAAAAATAGCGCTTTAAGGCCTCTTTCGACCACATTCTATTTTTCGTCACCGGTTGCGTTTTTGAAGTATTCTTCTTGGCGGATTGCTGGAGCGGGTTAATGACGGGGAACTTTCTGGCCGGCCAGGCCGGGGCTGGAAGGTGCCCGTCAGTCATACCAGGCACGTGAAGCAGCAGAGGGACCCGCGTCGCCAGCTCGAAGTTGGAGAACTTGCACCACTCACTCAGGTGAGGATGGGGAGAGGTGAGGATGAGGTGAGGATATGATAGGATGAGAGAAAGATAGATCACACAGAGGAGTAAATACAGAATGAGATAAGTGGATAAATATGGACAATGAGAGAAAAAGGAAAGTATGGTGAAATACGAGGAGGTTTATGAACAAGAGGGTCGAGCGAGGAGAAAATGACAGCAAGTATGTATGTAGGGAAAGAGATAAAGAAACTGATTTAGATGTTAAGAAGTTTTTCGTTTTCGTTTTCGTTTTGATTTCCGTATTTCCGTTCATTCCTTACGACACAATTAAACTAAGAGTATTTATAATTTCATGGAATCCAAAGGTCTATGGTCCACCATAAACAAGTGGACTATTTAGTGCTATATAGGATGACTTTGAACGTACTTTTTAAATTCGGGTCATTTCATTTCTCCCTCGGTATAAATTCAAGATCTGAAGGCCACCGCACTCAACACAATTCCGCCACGATTCTCCAGATTTTTCTGGCCTGCGACTCGAAATGTGACGTCACATTTTTGCACAAATCCGATGATCGGGGCCTAGCGATTCAGCCAGTTGCAGAGTCTTACTATAATCAGATCGTGTGGTATGCGGTGACCTTAACGGAGAGGTATAGGATTTAATGTTCTTCATGTATTTCGTTATTTTTTCAAACATGTTGTTCATAATTTGTATAAAATCATGCCCGAGAAGGGTTTTGAGCATACCATGGTCGCCGACTACTAAAACGATGGTGTTGTTTGCAAAGCCAGCATCTTCCAATGCGTGAAGGACTCGCCCGATTTGATGGTCCATGTAAGTCGACGCCGCGTAGTAGCTCTGACGCATGGGGCCCTGAGAAACAACCATACCACAACATTATGGAGGAAGGATAGACGGGATAGAATACAAGGCATTAGCAATATTGTGTCTCGCCCACTTGCGAAAATAACCAGAAATATCGCGATCTCCGTTGCTACGCAAAAGAAAACTGAAACAAACAAATAAGCAACTTTAAACAGACAACATCAAAATCAGGTGCAAAATAGTGACTTTGAATAAATTTGCATAAATGTGCATGAGTAATGTTTGCCTAAATCTACATCAGTAATGCTCACACATGCTCACACAATTCTGTGCACAAGTTAGGAAGCCTTCACCAAGAGTCTTGCAAGTAAACTTTAATGTATGACCTCAAATGACCTTTGACCTTATCATGTGACCTCTTACAGCACAATAACATGCAGGTGCCCCCAGTGCATCCATCATCCAAGTTTGATTGCCATTGTAGCAACATGTGATGAGTTATGTGTGATAAGAAAGTAAACTTTAACGTATGACCTCAAATGACCTTTGACCTTATCCTGTGACCTCCAACGGTACCACAACATGAAGGTACCCCCAGTGCATCTATGACCCAAGTTAGGTTGTAATCCAAGCAACCTATGTGAAGTTATTTGTCAAAAGAGAGTCTTGCAGGTAAACTTTAACATATGACCTCAAATGACCTTTGACCTTATCCTGCGACCTCCAACAGCACCATAACATGTAGGTATCCCCAGTGCATCTATGACCCAAGTTAGGTTGTAATCCAAGCAACCCATGTGAAGTTATTTGTCAAAAGAGTCTTGCAGGTAAACTTTAACGTATGACCTCAAATGACCTTTGACCTTATCCTGTGACCTCCAACGCCACCATAACATGAAGGTACCCCCAGTGCATCTATGACCCAAGTTAGGTTGTAATCCAAGCAACCCATGTGAAGTTATTTGTCAAAAGAGAGTCTTGCAGGTAAACTTTAACGTATGACCTCAAATGACCTTTGACCTTATCCTGTGACCTCCAACGGTACCATAACATGAAGGTACCCCCAGTGCATCTATGACCCAAGTTAGGTTGTAATCCAAGCAACCCATGTGAAGTTATTTGTCAAAAGAGAGTCTTGCAGGTAAACTTTAACGTATGACCTCAAATGACCTTTGACCTTATCCTGTGACCTCCAACAGCACCATTTCATGAAGGTACCCCCAGTGCATCTATGACCCAAGTAAGGTTGTAATCCAAGCAACCTATGTGAAGTTATTTGTCAAAAGAGAGTCTTGCAGGTAAACTTTAACGTATGACCTCAAATGACCTTTGACCTTATCCTGTGACCTCCAACGCCACCATAACATGAAGGTACCCCCAGTGCATCTATGACCCAAGTTAGGTTGTAATCCAAGCAACCCATGTGAAGTTATGGATCATAAGAGAGTCTTGCAGGTAAACTTTAACATTTGTGACGGACGACGGACGACGGACGGACGACGGACGGACGCCATTTGGATCCCTTAGTCTCGCCTTCACCTCCGGTGGGCGAGACAAAAAGCAAGTAGTGGAAACAACATTTTAAGAACTATGAAAGAACAAAAGCCAGCCTCATCTATTCCCACCACGCGGTGCGGTAATATGAACGCAAAAAAGTGAGTCTATGTAACTTTTAAATGCAATGTGAATATTCTAACGTTTTTGTATGATCGAACAACTTTGTAAGCAATTGTGAATAGGTTTTGGAATAGTCCTATGTTGTAATTGATGGGTATGTACTATGATTTGAATCAATTTCACTGCGCGGTGCACAGGGTAGATTGTTCCCTATATGCGATATTGAGAATAAGCCATTTCTTAATTGTAATATGCCCATGAGCATTGCTGGTATAAATGACCTCGGGTCAATTGTACTACTCAAGGAGTAAATGGAAATTAACTACATGGTCGACCACGTTCATACCCATCATGCAGATACGCTTTTCAGCTCTGAGAAGGTAGTGAAAGAACATTCCGCCATGGGCACCTGCTTCTATCATGTCTATTGTTGTTATGGGCACGCTGTAAAAAAATCTCTTTACATCCATCATCTAGCTATAACACAGCTTCATGAACAAATCCCAGTCCACATTCTCGTAATATTTGATTCAGTGGATTGTCCCAGCATGATGTAACTACGATCGGGCTAATTCGATGAAGCATTGGCTTACGTGATAGCTTAGCGGTATGGTTCCCATGGGAAAAAGGATATGCAGCGCTTTCACATCTTCCCGCAGTCTAAACGAATGGTAGTCATTCCAGGCCACGAGCGGCATATCTTCGGGCCTATTTGGATTATCGGCGATCTCTACCGAGTCCAGCGGGTACAGGGCTTCGTAAGCCTTCGGATACTTCCACGGAATGTGCGGCTTCCGGAAACCGACGCCGAGAAAGAACGGAGAACTTGCCGCTTCACTTTGAGAATCTGTGTATTGTAAGATACGGAACAGATGTAGTAATTGGTCGCATAATCGGAGTTTTACACAATGAATACTTCCATGTTCAAGATACGAATACACACATTTTTTGCTGAGAAATGCGCTTAAGCAGAGGTGTATAAGGATTAGGAGTAAGAATACGCTTAGGATTAGGGCTAAACCAGTTTACGATTAGAGCAAGGGCTTTGGTTAAATTTGTAGTTCAATAGACCATTTATGTTATATAAGTAAATCTGATCTACGTACATGTAATTAAAGTAATATGTTACTAATGGTAACCCTAAAGCTTGTCCGAGGTTTGTCCGAGTAGCAACAACAATGTGCGTGCCATCCTTTGAAGCTGAATCACAAAATAGAGATGATAACACGTCACAATGCAGTTAGGGGGGAAGATGTGAAAACATTACGAAAACGGCTTAATATTGCAATAGCACACAAAATGTGAATCAACCATAATCTTCTTCATTTGTGAGCCACTGACAGTTCTGGTCTTTGTCACCTTGTGGCTGTGTCTGGTTTGAGTCGTTCGGTCGTCGTGCCTGGGCGGCTCGTCGCCTGTCAGCCAGACTCTGGAGGATCTGCTCGGCTCGCTGGGCTGCCTGTATGTCGGGGAGGGTGCCCTCAGGCATCGCCCCCAGGTCGACCGGGCACATCACGTTATCGTGGAGGGTCCCGTCCAAGTTGGGACAAAGCTTCGTTTGAGAATGGGAGAACCAGAGAGATGGTGAGTGAAAGCTGCGATGAGAGGGCACGAGTGCATGGGGCGAGGGTTGGGGGGGGGGGGGATGAAGAGTTACCAGCTTGGTCCAATAAGTTCACGTTCCATTAAACCCTTTATTCATCACGTTGCCAATCAAACAAAGTGTAGGCCTATTATCTGTATACATGTACTTGTCTTTTTTTTGTCTTTTTTTTTTTAATGGTATAGAGGGTCTTTCCCATCGCAGTCCGGAGACTGAATTACGAGGGATGTTACAATGTGAGCCCTGGTCGCTGGATACAAGAACATATCATGCACACATATGTGCACCATCTCCACTCCCTGGGGAGTATTCCTTGCCCGCTGCACGATATCGGCGCTGGGTCAAGATCATTCACGTAATCATCCACCTCCTACCAGGTACCCATTTATACTCCTGGGTGAAGAGCAGCAATGTGGATAAAGTATCTTTCTGAAGGACACAAGTGCCATGGGTGGGATTGAACCTGGGACCCATGGCACTTGTGTCCTTCAGCAAGATACTTTATCCACATTTTTTCTTTGATCATTTTTCTTTGGGAGTGACTTGGGAGCAGTGAGTAAGTGTGTGATAGCGCATTGAAGAAGGAGACATATTACACAGAGGAAGAAGCAAGACAGAAAAAAGACAAGAAGATGTTAATAAAAAAAAGACCAACGATAACCACCTGCTCATGGCGTTACATAACACCTGTAAATTTAGCATCTCACATCTCTCATTTTGACGAAAATGTGAAAAACAACGCACGCCTCCAGTGACGTCAGAGAAGTCAGAATTCTGGTACAGAAGTCAACAATAGCCCATTTTCGTAATGTATTCACAACTTTCCCCCTAACTGCGAAGTAACGCGTTATTGCATTCACCTGTATCTTGTCATTCAGATTAAATGGATGGAATGCACTTTGAATCTATTAGTTGTTGCTACTCGGACAAACCTCGGACAAGCTTTTGGGTTTCCATTGGTAACGTATTGTTTGAATGGCGTGAATAAAATATTTTATTCACGCCGTTGGCGCTATGGTATTTTGACTTCTCTGACGTCACTGGACGTTCACCTTTGATCTGATATACTGCTCCGTTGACGGATGGTAGGCGGGCACGGACCAGCTGTGAGGGTAGTCGTCCGTGTAACCACTGGGCAAACCTGCAAGAATGTAACCATGGCAACAGAACGAGCATCCAAGTACGTGTACAAGTATAGTCATGATGGTCGTGGTTACTTGGAACATGGTCTTTTGTTACGTGAACAAAATCTAAACGGGACGCTTTAAAATTCGGTACGCAAAACAAAAGACCATTCTCAAAGCAGGTAGAATAGATTGTTCCAAGGTGGTAGTGATTGCATTGTCTTCTTACCCCAGCCATCTACCCATTCTAGGGATTTCGTCGGTAGGAATAGTTTTAAAAGAGGGAGACCTGACCATAGACATCGCGATACTATTCGTTTTCAATATGTAGCCATTTGTCATTGTGACATTTGCCCTGGACTGTCTTTGATTATATTTATGGTTTCTTTACAATATTTAGTCAGGCCAAGTAGCAGTTAACCGTCTTAGTTTATTAAAAGTTACCACTACATTGAACGATGTACTGCTTTGTTACGCGCGATCATAAAATGAGAGAAAATTTACAGACAGCGAGTGTAGTGTGAATGCGCCCTTAAATCGATTTCCTCCCTCCTTACCTGGGTGAAAGACCTTCCCGACTGACGCGGCGAAGTAGCCGTTCTCCTTGAAGTGTTGCGGCAGGGTCGTGAAGTTCCCCGCTGCGTCACGCCAGTACGAGCCGAAGTCGTACAGGCGGGTGGTGTCAGGGCGCCGACCCGTCAGGAACGACGTTCGACTTGGGGCACACAGGGATTGCTGCCAGACCAATCCAAATAATAGGTGATCACTTTGTCATTCATTCATACAACAACACATTCTCTGCCAGACTCATCACTGTCCCATGAAAGTGGTGTGTGTTACCAGTACACAACATGCCTCAATGGCGCATCAACAATTCATAGATTAATTGATTTGTTTATTCATATATTATGTTAATGTTTTTATTCTTGTATTCATTTACCTAGCCATAGACTGTATCTATTTACCTACAATCATAATTATTTTCATTTAAAAATTCATTCTATTATTTATACATTAATTCCTTGATTAATTTCGTACTCACTCATTTCCGTTAATTACAACAACTTTGGACTCTTTAACGAGATCACCGATATGCATTTTCAATCAGGATATAGAACTTACAAACAATATAATTTAGAAAGGACTGGTATTAAGATATTGTATAAACACTCATTTACACCACTTGAATGATAATGATGGTTAAATACAAGCCACTTGCAAGTATTTATTGTAATCACAGCGGGGATATCACTAGAATGGTTTCTGTCGCTTTACTTTGTATGTTAATATTGTAAGCTTAGTTTGATGTTTAAAGCTGAGTGGGTTTCCACACCTACTCATACAATGATGACATGGTATTCAATTTAAAACACAAATGGAGTAGCTAGTGAGTTGATATAAAAAGACATGCCGGAAGTATTTTGTGCTCTGTACAAGGCAGCTTCATTTCCGTCATTTCAGATCATTTTATCTCGACTCTTGTCTAGACCCTAGCTACATGGGTCATGGTAACGTACTTTATTTCTTGTAATTCAATCACAAAAAAATATCGAAAGATATTGCCTAAGTCCCACTCCTTCTCTCTCTCTCTCTCTCTCTCTCTCTCTCTCTCTCTTCCCTTTTCTCTCTGTCTCTCTGTCTCTCTCTCTTCCCTTTTCCCTCTGTCAAGCCCGTGAAAAACAAATTCAATTGTGATTTTAAAAGCAGTCCTAGATTTTGAAAGGACCACAGAATAAGGGGTAGTAGTAAGTCCATGCATCAAAATACCTGGACCATGGCGTTAGTGAAGAGGGCTGACTTGGCTGCTAGCTGGTCGATGTTGGGAGAAATGATGGGGCCGCCATAGCAACCCAGGGAAGCACGCAGATCATCCACCACGATTAACAGCACGTTTGGTCTCTCATCGTTGGCAGCTATGTGAAAAGACAATCAGTGGATTACTCAGATACGCGTTCGTTTGGACGTGTAGTATGGCCTTTAAATGTAAACATGTCCCTTAACTCTCCCTGTGCGATGTCATATTATGTTACCTTATGGGATTTGTGTGTATTAGTGAGTCGTGTGAGTTAGAAATTTAATCATGTTAATATCATGACTATGGAATGGTCCTCTCTAACTACTAATGAAAACGAACATGTTTGCATCATGTTACTTAATCATTAGAGTATGTATATAAATATACTTTGTGAAGATAGGCCTATATAGTTTTTGACAGAAAACGTCACTATAAACAGATAAACAAACGACTACCGTATAGGCACCACTGGCAAGATCGTCTGCTATAAGCCGTAATAAATCATGTTAGCTCTGAAGATGTAAAAAGGCCTAATGTTTGCATCATAGAGTTAACATATACTACATTGTAGACGAACGAAGTAATAATGTTCACATACTTGAGAAGACATAATAAAAATATACTAGAATATAGAATGCAGTTACCTTGGATAGAGGCGAACCCAAAACATAGCCACAATATCCAGACCAAAGTCCGCGGGATGTAACCGTGACTTGATGCCATTGCTATCCTTTGCGAAATGCGCTCCAGGAAGCAACCCGCTGAATTTTTAATAATAGGCTACTGTTGTGGTAGGTACATGATGTAGACGATACTTAGTAAGCCTAGAGCTTAGTTTCGGATCCATGCTAGTAGAGTGCAGTTGTTGTTGTTTGGTAGTTTCGATGCCGTTTGATCATTATGAAAAGCGATGCTTTGAAGAAGTCTCTTTCACATCTCAGTATAGGAGATTAAAGATGAGGTTTATGGTAGCGATAGAATCAAGGAGATAGACAATGGTACTTGTATCTCTTTGTTAAATTACAGGAGGGATGGGGAATGGGGAGCGGGAGGGGGTGACGAACCTCCCCCCTCCCCCCCCCCCCCCCCCCCACACACACACGCACACAATAGCACATTCACACGAGCACGGTTTTCATCATCTATCAGATAAAGTTGTGGACCGTCTTGGGATTTACAACTTACTACACGGAACTATTGTATTAATTTGCCGCTGCGGGGAAAACGCTATCACGTGACTATAAAGGCAGCGGCACACCGCTTCCGTGTGTGAGTTCAACTTTAATGATTTGGTACAGAAATCGTAACAATTACTTTCGGTAAGAGGAGAGAGAGCAGCATCGACAAATAGTTTTACTTAATTTATCTTAATTTGTACTAAAATATCAATATATTTTATTTGTTTATGGAATCAAGGATAAAGATCATTGAACAAAAATACATGTATATGTGTGTGTGTATGTGTGTCAGTGTGTGTTTGTGTGCGTGTGTGTGTGTGTGTGTGTGTGTGTGTGTGTGTGTGTGCGTTGGGCCGGGGGGGGGGGGGGGCGGCGTTGGCCAAGTAACCCCTTCAGCCGAATTTTGATAATTTTTATGTCATCCGTTTTGGACATCGGGTCTGACGCGCTTACTGTTAGAGGCAATTACGTTCATCGCAAGGAACGCCCGTATGAAGAGTGAAACATTCCTTGAAAAATATTTCCTTCACGTTTTTTTATCTAATTCATTCATGAGCAAGACGTCAGGAAAAACAGTATTTTGAAGACGAAGAATAACAAGGTAATGTGAGGTTAATGGACAGTTTGTTTATCATACTAATCCATGTATTTATAGATTGAATTGAATCAAGCTGAGTATAATTCAAACCCGAATTCACGTACATACACACTCCGCATTCTGTTTCCAGTTTGAAGCCCGCGTTCACATAAAAGACAATCGCATATGTACACAATTTTGTTGAGAAAGCAGCTACACATGGGGGCGTGCCTGGTGGAAGTGAATCCTTTTGTTTAAACGTGTATGAATATGTTTTTTTTTCAATTAAAAACAGGTGGAATCATTTATTATCTCTTGTCAAAAATATTGAACCAAAAATTTAAAAATTAACAACATGGGACTCCTATACGTGAACATGTTCATATTTTCTTTCCTGCCCTCCGGCCCTCTTGACTTTAAATAGTTATTGTATATACATGTATGTACTTGGATTGTAACAGTTTAAAAATGTGTCAAGGAAAGAAAGGCCACACTATCTTCACAAAAAATCTTTGGCATATTTATGAGAAGAGCTTTCATTTTGGATAAGAAAATGTAGAAGAAAGCCAGTACTATGATGAGGCCTCTATAATCAGCCTCCTTTGTACATGTAACTGCACAATGATCAGTGTATGAATATGTTGTACTAGGGTAAGCCCAGCGTTCGCTCGTGTTAAAGGCTGTAAATTGCCGTAGAGCGAGCAGCTCGTTAATATATCAATACAACAGCAGGCTTTCCATAATTTCCGTATCACGTGAGGTTGTTGTGTCCCGGGGCAGTGCTGTCGAACGAACCAGCGGAGCCAGGCCGCTATACATATAGCCGTAACATCGTCTTGTGGGTAACTATTATACGTCATGTATATGCATGTGATTATGTTCTTTCTTTACTCTGCATTTCGAGGCTTTTCCCGCGAACCTATGAGCTGATTTTTGATCGTCTTTACAGTATATTTCTTCATAAAGATATCACTGGACTCGTGCACCATGGAGTCAGTCCGTAATAGCTCCATGCATTCGTTTTACACTGCAAATCTGCAAATTTCAAACTATACGAACTATATGAGCACAGTCTTAAACACATGAAAGATAAACGCAGGACTGCGTATAATGATATACTGTACATTTAAGATTAAAATGATCAAAGATCAAACTTATTATTCTGATATTCAGGAATGATATGATATTATGTGAATGATATTGGGAATTTTAAAATAAAACAGTTATAGAAAGTAACGTGAATGTAGAGAGCAGACAGCATGACTAAGCTAGTTGAGTTGAGTAGCAAATGCCGTGGTTCCTGTTCGTCTTAATAAATGAAGCATATTTATTGACCAGTACGTGCACCGTGCACACGCCTATTGTGATAATATTATTATATATGTATACACGGTGTAATATTTGCAGGCGGTATGGACGCGCGTATACGATATGTCTGCTAGGTATATGAGCCAGCATATTTTGATACGGAATTGTTATGTCACCGGGTCATTGTCTAATAGGTAAAAGCTATGTTTATGAGAAGTGATCGGATCGTTCTCGAATCATGAGAAGCACGAAAGCTACCGAGTGAGGGTGGTATTGATTCCAGGGTAGAAGCATAAAGCCACGACTGGAATTATGTGACCGAGGAGGGGAACATTGACTTAGATATGCCTTCTCCTAGCTACGTCAATCCATATCAGCGAAACATGCGATAAAACTGTGAGACATAAATCTGTCAAAACACCGTCATGATTATCCGACAATCACATATCCTATATGACAACAACCAAATATAAGTGTCTTGAAATTTAGAAAGAACATCGCGATACCAAAAGCATCGATGCGTGTATGATCAGCCTGGAGTTGAAAGAGCAAGCATATTTGCCCGGTCGTGCTGCTATATGATCACGCTAAATGGTTATCAAATTTTACGTTCTTCCTTCGACATATCCGTCATAACAGGCTCCATTATTTCTGTGTGCCCATCACGTTCAACGCCATTGCGGGGTTTACGCGACAACGACAATGGACGTGATAGAGAGGTGTCGATTCGTGTTGTTGATTGTACTGCTGCTACTTCAACAACTTGCACACAATCATGGAGCCTGGGGTAAGAACATGATTAAACCTTTACTGCCATGTGTTCACGTATGATGATATCACAGATCAGTATTTTACCATACAGGAAGGGCTGATACAGCGACAAGATATATATGTTCTATAGCTAACCTGCCTACTCCGCCCATGACTCTCATATCGGTGGTATTATGGAAATATTAATTCTATTTTTATGGAATTATATCAAGAGTATTGAATTTAACATGTCGATATCCGTGTATATAATTTTTCCCGGGAAGGCTCATTACCCCCCCCCCCCCACACACACACACATGCACACACTATCCCCTTTTTTGCATTGGTGGTCTATATAGAGAGACGCCTTGTTATTTTAATTTTGTCTGGACAGTTGCTGCTGGGAACGCAACGACAAATTCAACGCCAGTTATTGTACCAAATATTTTGGTCACGAGATTTTCCTCATAACCTCGTGATGCGAAGGGGAAAAAAGGAAAGAGTATTTAACCGCGGTACGCTACAAAACTCAGTCATGCCTGTTAATCAGGTCATATATGAAACAGATTAGAGTCTTTGAAACTGGTAAAATGTATTTGTTATGATATATTGTGGAAAGACATGGCATATTAGAATCTGATGCTATATAAACATAAAAAGACAGTGGGGCCTCTTGTTAAGAGCAAAGTCCAATCTTGCATTGGGAAATATACTATGTATTTTTTTTTAAAGAAGAAATCAATATAATGTGCTGTTGCTGATGCAGAGGGAGTATGGGTAGGTATAATAATAAATATATGAAAAACGGTGACTATAAAGATATGCTGAATATCAATAGAAAATGAGATTTTACTTGCTTAAAACTGAACATGGAATTGAATTTATCTGCCGTACTCCATTTTTCCCGATGGAAATCATGTGTATTGCCAGTACAACTATGCCCCAATGGTACATAAATAGTTTAAAATTGTTAAATGGACCAATAAGATAAAGCCAAACCCGGTCCCTGGCATTCTTCTTCCTCTGTGTGTAGCTGCCAACGATGAGAAACTCAACGTGCTGTTCATCGTGGTGGATGATCTGCGTGCTTCCCTGGGTTGCTATGGCGGCCCCATCATTTCTCCCAACATCGACCAGCTAGCAGCCAAGTCAGCCCTCTTCACTAACGCCATGGTCCAGGTAAGCCAAAAGAAAGTTGAAACTGCTTAAATTGATGATAGCTCAAAATGTTAAAAAATTCAAACAATTAAAAAAAGCTCAAAATTTGAATCTGCTGGAGCTGAACGATGTCTAGTTATGCAGCACAAGCTCTGCGAAATACCATCAATTATGACTTTTCCAATAATCCTTAAAATATTCTGTTAGATTTTCACTTGCAATTAGCTATAATCCAACACTTTTCATGACATGTCAACAAATTTAAAATATCATAAAATGTTGGAAGGATTATTACAAAATCATTGATGAAATATCATAAGAATGTACAGTTTTAGTTTAAATCGCGTGATACCTTTTTCCCTTTTTTTGGTGGTGGTGGTGGTAATGTTTTAGGGAGGGGGGCGGGGTCAACTTTTTGTCCCCCTCACGTAAAATTATGAATAGCGGGGCTCGGGGAGGGGATGCTCAACGACACATTGAATCATTGTTTCCCTGGAAACCGTGAATATTCATTCGAGCTACGACTCCTGTAACCTACGAACACTATTGCTATCAAATAACGTGACTCACCGAGTTCTTAATGATTAAAATGAAGGCAGTGTGCATAGTTTGCATAACCCATATTCTACCATCACCCTGACTCATAATAGCGCAAACTCCGACGGTAATATGAGGACACCCCCCCCCCCCCCCCCTCCTCCTTAGTCTTTAGCTTAAACATATTCTGGTATTGGTTCCGTCTCTGATAAAGCAATTGTTTTCCGTACAATAGTGATAAACATTATTTAAAGTAAAGTATACATGACAAATGTTCTATAAATAAAATGTGAAAGTAGAATAAGTCTATGTCTAGAAAAAGTAATATCCGAAGAGCACACTGTTTAATTCTTCGCTGAATAATATTATCATTTTAAGCAATTATAATAATGTGACTTAATGATGAAGAAGCCAATTCGTTTAGATTGTTGCATTGCAAGAATCGCAATACAAAGCCATGCTTTCGCTACATATACCAACCCCCAAATATTGATCTTAAAGTCTCGGCCTATTTCGTTGTGTCGTTGCAGCAATCAGTGTGCGCGCCAAGTCGCACGTCTTTCCTGACGGGTCGGCGACCAGACACGACGCGACTCTACGACTTCGGCTCTTACTGGCGGACGCACGCCGGGAACTACACGACTCTGCCACAACACTTCAAGGAGAACGGCTACTTCGCCGCCTCGGTCGGCAAAGTCTTCCATCCTGGTAGCTATTATGTTCTTTACTTACCCAGCCACTCCCCCCCCCCCCCCTTCCCCCTCTCTCTTTCTCTCTCCTGAACAAAGAATTAACCGATGTGCTATCTTGACAATATAACATAAGGATCATTCACATTTGAAGTAATGACATAACAGTGGTGACTACACCAAATGCATAGGCCTACTATTCATATTTTCAGCATTAATTTTCTTTCTTTTTCATAAGCGATTAAAAAATTGACCAGGAAACTTGCTTGATTGCTATTAGTTTTTGATTGTGGAGAAAAAGTGGCTATCGCTGTTTGATTGATTTTGGTTAAATATTGTATTATTACAAATATACTAATATAATTCACAGCATTTGACGTTCGAATATCCGTGATAACCAGTGATTGTTTATGTTTCACCCCCTTGGCAGGTATAACGTGTGGTGGACATGATGACTACCCGTACAGTTGGTCAGTTCCGGCTTATCACCCATCCACCGAGGCCTACATTACCGCCAAGGTAAGGTTTAAACCTTAATACAATCAATCAATGTCAACATGGTCAATAGGAACATGAATGAACAACATCAAGAAAACTACAACGACTTATTTAAATGAGGACTATGTTATCGACGATTTCCCTAAGAATGATATTAAGAATGTACTTGGTGGCACATACAGTTCCATGTTGGAGATATAAGCTAGGGCATAAAATTTAAATAAAATTCAAGTGAATGAATGAAACCTCCAAAGAAGAGTGGTTTAATAAATATTTCGGTCACAGACTTTATCAAGCATCATTCTTGATAAAGGCCTATGACTGAAATGTTTAGCATAGTTATCTTCTCTGGCCTTTTTATTGATTTGTTTGTGTGTGTTATATCTCTGTATATTCTTTAATAGTGCATGATGGTTTAAAATTGCACTGCTGTCGAAGAGCTGAACTGAGTTGAACTGTAACATGGTGTGTGAATATTCTTCTCTGCAGGTCTGTCCAACTATTGACGGTACGCTACAGAACAATGTCATGTGTCCCGTGACCGTCAGCGACATGCCCGAGAAAACCCTGCCAGACCTCCAGGCCTTCGACCGCGCCTCCACCATCCTCAGAAACCTTTCCCAAGGAGGAGGAGCCATGAAGCCGCCTTTCTTCCTGGCGGTCGGCTACCGCAAGCCGCACATCCCCTGGAAGTACCCACGGGATTTCAAATCGCTGTACCCGATCGAATCCGTGTCCATCGCGTCCAACCCGTTCCGGTCGCCCACCCAGCCCGAGGTGGCCTATGAGGACTACTACACTTTGCGGTTGAGGGATGACATCCATGCACTCAACCTGAGTTTTCCCTACGGCACCATCCCTCTAGATTATCATGTAAATAATCTAACGTCTGCTGGCATTATTATCATGTGATTCTCTCTTCTTGAAATCAGCGCAAAACTTCCAATGGGACAACTCAGCACCCCCCCCCCCCCTACCCCACACCCGGTCATACTGGCTGCCCTCATTTTGCCATATTTTGGCCTGATACCACTTTTTTGTTCACCATTTAATGTCACCATACAAATCCTTAAAAAGGATTACAGATATAAAAACAGGAATGTAAATGTGAACCGATCATACTGCACATCTCCAGAGTAATAGAGTTGTTTGTAATTATTTCAAGGAACATCAATTTTGTCCGGTGAATTTGCCATCTCTTTGAGAGACTTGGACGGGGATCTCCAGTGATAAGTAGGTCGATTTTATGAACGGTAAACAGAAAATGTGAGACAAAATGAGAATTGCCACCTTTTCAGTCAAAACACAACCTCCTACCTATAAGATCTAAACATCAAGAACATCATTGATGTTCTTGATATACCATCCATCTTGTTCTTGACTCATTCCTGTTACTTTACAGGCTCCAATGCGACAAAACTACTACGCAGCTGTGTCTTACACCGACTACATGGTGGGACAACTTCTCCAAACGCTTGACGAAACGGGCTTCTCCAATAACACGATCGTCGTCCTGTTCGGAGATCACGGTTAGTTGAATCACCCATTATTTTTTCGCAGGAATAAAGTTCATATTTGATCTATTTCTAACTTATTGTTGATTGGCACTTTATGGTTCTCTGAACGACGTGTTTGGTTAATACTTTTTACTTTCTCTGTCCTCGTGTAATACCCTGTGTTGCAATTGACATGGGACTCTCAACCAATGGAACTGAAAAGATGTAGGCTACAAATGCTGATTTCATAGTTTCGATTTCTTTTTCATGCAGGATGGCAGCTCGGGGAGCACGCTGAGTGGTGCAAGTTTTCTAATTTCGAGCTCGCCACGCGAGTTCCCCTTGTAGTCCACGTTCCTGGAGTGACAGACAAACCAAGTTCATCAAGGACAGCCAGAAAGTATCCGCTGAGGAACCCCCTCAAGATGCATAGGGATCAGATAATGGGCAGACGTTCGAGTGGAGCATTACAGAAAGAGTCAAAGACGGTTGACGAGTTAGTGGAGCTTGTTGACCTGTTCCCGACGCTGTCCGACCTCGCTGGTCTCAGCGTTCCGCCAGTGTGTCCACCGCAGCCTTTCAACGTCACGTTTTGCTCGGAAGGCTTCAGCTTCGCGCCCCTCATAAGCCCTGCTCCGACAGAGTCCAACGCCATTGATGGGAGAGCGTCGCGTCGAGTCGCGTCGGGATCTACTGCGTACACTCGGTGGAAGAACGCAACGTTTAGCCAGTATCCGCGACCAGGTGTAAAAGTGAACAAAGATACGGACCTTCCCAGTCTTAAACTCATCACGGTGATGGGCTATTCCATGAGGACACATGACTATCATTACACAGAGTGGATCGGCTTCAATCCCAAAACTTTCGAAGCAGACTGGAATGATGTGAAGGCCACGGAGCTGTACTTCAACGACGCAGACCCAGACCAGAACAACAACCTGGCGGGTCGCCTGCAGTACCAGGACCTAGTCCAGCTACTCAGCTCCCAGCTGCAGAGGGGATGGCGAGATAGCCTTCCCATCCCTGCAACACAGTTCTGAATCAACTGAAGTTATTAAAGCTATGACTATGATATAATCATCAAAAAAAAATGCAATGTAGGGGGAAAGTTGAAGGCAATGATGGGTAAACAAAAGTTTCAACTTACCATTATTTACGCGTGTGTAAAAGCGATGAGCGCAATGCCACATTCTCAAACAAAGTATCTGATTACAACTCAATTTAATACTAGTAGATACTCCACAGTTACTTATAAAAGTAATAAATACTCTTTTTTTACTTAAGGCATATGCATCACGGACTGGGCGTTGTCAAAGTTGAACATCATATCTTGGCCCTGTCTCATAATCGCAACTTGACTTGCAATTAATATCACCCTTAACTCTGTATATGAGAGAGAAGGGATTTGACTTGCGATCGATTCAGATCAATCACAAGTCGCAACTTTTTTTAAGACTGGACCCTGACCTCCTAAAGTGGAGACTGAGATCAAGATACAAAGTTCAACATGACAATGTTGGACATTTTTGTTAAGTCCAAGTTTATACTGCTCGAAAGAATATGACAAATTAAAGTTTGCCAATACATTCCGAATCTATGCATATAATGACTCCCACCACCCATTATACAATAGATGCTGATACACATTTCGATTATTTCAATGTTGTACTATGAATGGATGTTTGTAAACTGTGGTCTCTAGTCATGAAAACGAATTAAATGTTCTATTAAAGTATGATAAGAATGAAATAAAAATTTTGACTATTTTGTTGTAAATTGAACACTGTTGTATCTTTTTCTTGGTGAAGGTTCAGTTCTGTCACTGTCACTGCCAAAACTATTGCAACAAAATGGGGAAAAATTCAAATATTCCTTTGGATCAGACTAAAATACCGAAATTTAATAGGATTATTTTCAGATTCACAACCGGCATTCGGATAAAGTATTTTCAATACAAAGTTTTCAATAGAATTGTGTTTAATGATATTTTATTCAAACTAGACATCACCAATACTGAGTGCTGTACATTTTATTATACTGTAAAGAAAACAATTCAACACTTATTTTACTTTTGTAATTTTAGTAGAAATATTTGGAGTAAAATGGAAATGTGGATATCATCTCCTATGTTTACTCTTGAATTTACTCCACAGAATATTTGTTTTTGCACATAAAGAAAAGTGAAATGGTGTCTTGAATTGTAATAAATTTTAGTAAAACAGCAATTATACTTCTCGAGGTTGAACAAGACTGTACCAGATTTTAAGAAGATTCAGAAGGTAATACAAATTTATTATTTAGATTAATGTTACATTTATGAAATGAAAGGGAAAAAGAAAGATTTTACTTTGAAATGTAGTATGTTGAAACATTTGTTTGAATAATGTATATGATTTGACTTCTGATGTCATTTTTTGTAAATAAACTTGCCCATTGAGGCAAATAACTGGGATTGTCTTTGTTAATGTGTGATCGTAAAGAAAGTAGATTGATATTCTCCTATCATTTGTTATTTTTTTATACACTGAGGTGCATTATATATATATTCTTATATCATGTTTATGAATTCTGAGAAGTAAATGTTCAACATTGCAGGGTGTAGTGGTAAAGTTGTGTTAAAATGTTCGTTCTTTATGTAAACAATCATCATTCATCACGTGTCATAACACACTATAGATTAGTGTTGTCATTTGAAATACAGACTGCTTTCTTTGATGAATGGTATCATCTTGTACGTATGGCATCGAATCACTTGCGACTCGATATTAAAACAAGCATATGCAATCAATGTTTGAATTCCTCCCCGTTTTCGTCAATGTCTGCCGTACGTGAATGAGAGGGCGAAGGTGGGGACGGGGGCGGGTACAGGGACGGGAGCGGGAGAATTTTTTTTGTTTTTTATTCCTTCATATTTTGTTTTGGTGAATTCCATTTCTGGTGAATAATTTATGTCCTTTCATTGTTTATCATCCATCTCTCCATGCACTAACACCTATTCCGACACTCAACCCATTGTTCTGGTTAAGTGAGCACCGTTTAACAAAATACTCCTTCCTCTTGAGTTTGAAACTTTTAAAAGCCCTTCTTTGTGTGAAAAAATAAAGCGTACAAGAAATACCAAAATGTACTGCTAAAACGGAATAAACAATTACCCTATTGAAATATGACGTTTTGCCTTTAAAATTAGCCCACTCATGCATGACTGATTGGATTAATGTGAGTTTTACACAAACGTTAGTCAGTATGTTAAAGAATTGTGGTGAACTATTTTGTCCAAAACCTCTTCGATAAAAAGTTATACTATTTTGCTTAGGGGAACTTACTTTTTTGTGTGTTTAGATATGCCCTCTCCTAGCTAGCTACGTCAATCCTTATAACAACGACACCGCTAACACTATTAGACATATCAACCTAGCTGTCAAAACACCACATGATTATCCGAAAATCACATATCCTATATAAATTATAACCTAATTAAATATGAGTCCCTCGATATTGGTAAGAATGTCACGAGACCAAAAGCATCGATGCGTGTATGATCAGCCTGGAGTTGAAAGAGCCAGCATAATTCCCCGGTCGTGCTGGTATGATCACGCTAAAATGGTTATCAAATATTACGTTCTTCCTTCGACATATCCGTCATAACAGGCTCCATTCTTACTGTGTGGCCATCACGTTCAACGCCATTGCGGGGTTTAGGCGACAACGACAATGGACGTGATAGAGAGGTTTCGATTCGTGTTGTTGATCGTGCTGCTGCTACTTCAACAACTTGCACACAAGCATGCAGCCTGGGGTAAGTACACCATTAACTCACTACGAGCCACATTTGTATTTATTCACACATTATCACATAGAGAAGCATTTTACATGGTACTGAAAGGGTTGGTATAGCGACGATGTAGATATGATCTGGATACTAACCAAGCCTACTCCGTCTATAGCTGTCCTTTCGGTTGTATCAGGGAGATATTCGTTTGAGATTTTGCTGGCGGAATTATATCAACAGTATTGGCATTGACATTTCTATATCCGTTTAAGGCTGATAAAAATCGTTACCAATATTGTCGTTACAGACCGATAGTCATATCAAATTGTTGGATTCAATGAGGAAAAGTGGGTTCAAAGTAATCATACTCGTATTGCAAAGCCACCCACCCCCACCCCCACTGTTGGACTGCTTTTCTATATAGAGACGCCATGTTGTTTTAATTTTGACTGAACAGTTGCTGCCGTAAACGCAACGACAAATTCATTGTTCGTAATCATTGTAATTGTCATGGTAATTTTGGTCACGAGATTTTCCTCATAACCTCGTGATACACTGACAAAGAAAGGGGGTATTCAACCGCGGTACGCTACAATATTCATTCATACCTGTTCATCGGGTCATGAATAGAAGAGATTACTTTGAATATGTATTTGTTTTGATATACTGTGGAAAACATGGTACATCCAGGTGACATTAGAATCCGAGGTATACACACATAACAATACAGTGGGCCCTCTTGTTAAGAGCAAAGTCCAATCTTGCATTGGGAAATTATACTGTGTTATTCATTTCTCAAAAAGAAAGTAATATGATGTTCTGTTGCTGATGCAGTGGGGTTAGGTGCATTAATGATAATTGTAAGTTGTAAATCCCAAAATAAATTAAAAGCGGTGCATATAAATTCGCGGAATAGCAACAAAAATGAGAGTTTCCTTTTTTCAATCATAATTGACTGTATGTGCTGGATTTCATACTGCCCTGTGGAAAACGATGTGTACTACCAGTACAATTATGCCTCAATAGCGCCATTCTCATTGGGCTTAAAAAATCGAGAAGTTGTAAAATCTCGAAGTTAGGGTGAAAGTTGCCTAGCAACCGTACCAACAGCCGAATAGTCCTATTGTCCCTGTCCCCTAACTACTCGACTTGTCTAACTTCTCGATTTTTAAGCCCAGTGACAATGACAACATGTTAAATGGACCAGTAGATAAAGCATAAACATTCTTCTTCATCTGTGTAGCTGCCAACGATGAGAAACGTAACGTGCTGTTCATCGTGGTGGATGATCTGCGTGCTTCCCTGGGTTGCTATGGCGGCCCCATCATTTCTCCCAACATCGACCAGCTAGCAGCCAAGTCAGCCCTCTTCACTAACGCCATGGTCCAGGTACGCTATAATATAGGTTAATAATATAGCTATACTTTAATCCATAATTACTCAATGTCTCACCAGACACCATCAAAAGACAGTTGGAACTGTTTCATTTGGTGAAAGCTTAAAAATTAGAGTTCGAACCAGGTTGACACATTGCGAAGCTGAAGGTTGTCTAGTTATCCAGCTTGAGCCCTGTGAAATGTTATCAATCATCATTTTTGCAATAATCCTTTTGGTATTCAACTAGATTTTTACCTGCAATTTGCTAAAACAAACACTTTTTATGGTATCAATAAATTGAAAGTATTGAGATATATTGGAAGGATTATTACAAAAATAGTAATGAAATTTCATAGAACCTGCGCTTGAAAATGTAAAATACCTCAACCTGACAATGTGTACGTTTTAGCTTGAATCGGGCTTTTGTACATGCAGCTCACGTGAAGTTATGAATGTCGGGGCCCGGGGAGGTGCTGCATAACGACACCCTGAATCACTGTTTCCTTGGGAACCGTCAATATTCATTCAAGCTACGCCTGTCTCATGTACTTACAGTATTGCTAATTTACACACCGAGTTCGTGTATATGACCCATATTCTACCATGACTCATACGAGTGCTAACATCAAAGGCTCTATGAGGACACTGCCCCCCCCCCCCCCCCCCCTTTGTCTAAAGATTAACGTTCTGGATATGCCTGTGATAAAGCAATTGTTTTCGTAACAATACTAAAAAAAAAAAACATTTTTGAAAGTAAAGTATCATAATATACATGAAAAATGTTCTATAAATGAAATGTGTAAGTATAATTATTCCATGCAGAGAATTGTTTCAATTCTTTTCCTAAATATAAGTTTGGATAAAACAACCATTTTATTGAATGGCTTATTTCAATACTGAAGAAACCAATGTTTAGATTGTCCGATTGTCAAGATATACAAAAGCCATGGTTTCGCTGCATATCAGCCTCGCAGATATTAATCGTGATGTCTCCTTTCAAGCCGGGCTTCTCCTATTTCGTTGTGTCGTTGCAGCAATCAGTGTGCGCGCCAAGTCGCACGTCTTTCCTGACGGGTCGGCGACCAGACACGACGCGACTCTACGACTTCGGCTCTTACTGGCGGACTCACGCCGGGAACTACACGACTCTGCCGCAACACTTCAAGGAGAACGGCTACTTCGCCGCCTCGGTCGGCAAAGTTTTCCATCCTGGTAGCTATTCCGTTCATTGTATATTCATCCCCTCTTACCCCTCCCACTCTCCCTTTCTCTCTCTCTCTCTTTCCTCCTGCCCCCTCTCCTCCTGCCCCCTTTCTCTTGAACGAAGAATTAATCACTGTGCTATCTTAAATTTATAAGATTACACAAATACCATTCATACTTTAAGTAATCAAAGGCATAACAGTAGTGACCACGTCTTATACATGTATATGTTTTCATCATTGTTTTTCTGTCCATTTCTTAAATGATGAAAGCATTGGTCACTTTATTTGATTTTGCTATTGCTTTTGGATTGTGGATCCCAAAAGTGGCTTTCGCTGTGCTGCATTGCTGTAGTTCTAATATTGTATTATTACAAATGTGATACAATATACTCACATAATTCACAACAGTTGGTGTTCGAATATCCGTGATAACCAGTGATTGTTTATGTTTCACCCCCTTGGCAGGTGTAACGTGTGGTGGACATGATGACTACCCGTACAGTTGGTCAGTCCCGGCTTATCACCCATCCACGGAGGCCTACATTTCCGCCAAGGTATGGTTTAAACGTTAATGCAATCAACCAATGACAACATAGTCACTGAAAACATAAATAAATAAATAAACAACATCAAGAAAACTGCATCGACATCAACTAATCTAAATGACGACAATGATATCGAGGATTTCCCTAAGAAATGATCTTAAAGACATAAAAACATATTCTGTAGGTTGTGTGGCGCTGAAAATGTAGATAAAGATACATACAAATGAATATAAGAGTAGTTTAGTCAATTTTTCGGTCACAGACTTCAACAATATCCGGCGTTTTCATTCATTCGTTTGTATCTGTATATTCTTTGCATGATGGCTTAAACTTGCTCTCTTGTCGAAGAGCTGAACTGAACTGTAGCATGGTGGGTGAATATTCTTGAACTCTGCAGGTCTGTCCAACTATAGACGGTACGCTACAGAACAATGTCATGTGTCCCGTGACCGTCAGCGAAATGCCCGAGAAAACCCTGCCAGACCTCCAGGCCTTCGACCGCGCCTCGGCCATCCTCAGAAACCTTTCCCAAGGAGGAGCAGCCATGAAGCCGCCTTTCTTCCTGGCGGTCGGCTACCGCAAGCCGCACATCCCCTGGAAGTACCCGCGGGAGTTCCAATCGCTGTACCCGATCGAATCCGTGTCGATCGCGTCCAACCCGTTCCGGTCGCCCACCCAGCCCGAGGTGGCCTATGAGGACTACTCCTCTCTGCGGATGAGGGATGACATCCATGCACTCAACCTGAGTTTCCCCTACGGAACCATCCCTCTAGATTATCACGTAAATAATTCTGCTGGCATTAATTATTATCATATGATTCTCTCTTCTTGAAATCAGCGCAAAACTACCAATAGGACAACTCAGCCTCCCCCCCCCCCCCCTCAGCCATACTGACTGCCCCCTTATTGCCATATTTTTTTGGCTTGATACCACTTTTTGTTCACCATTACGTGTCGCCACACGAATTCTTAAAAAGGATTACAAATATTAAAAAAAAGGACTGTGATCCATACCGAACACGCAATGTGTTGTACTGTACTGGTCGTACGGCTAAGTTTCACCACATCCCCAGAGGAATAGAGTCGTTTGTAATTATTTCAAGGAACATCAATATTTTCCCGTGTAATAGCCATCTCTTGAAGACGCATGGACGGTGGTAAAGTATGTCAATTTTATGAACGGTAAGCAGAAAATACGAGACAAAATGAGAATCGCCACCTCTCCAGTCAAAACACAACTTCACACCTAATACGCTCTAAACATTAAGAAAATAATATGGTTTATTGGTGGGTTTTTTTGACATGCCATCCATTTTGTTCTTGACTCGTTCCTGTTACTTTACAGGCTCCAATGCGACAAAACTACTACGCATCCGTGTCTTACACCGACTACATGGTGGGACAACTTCTCCAAACACTGGACGAAACGGGCTTCTCCAATAACACGATCGTCGTCCTGTTCGGTGATCACGGTTAGTTGAATTACCCATTATTTGTTCGCAGGAATAAAGTTAATTTGACCGATTTCTAACTTATTCTTGAACCATGTGTTTGGTTGATACTTTTTTTACTCTCCCTGTCCTTGGTTAATACTATGTGTTGCGATTAATATGGGATTCTCAACCGATGGAACTAAAAGGATATAATGGACTTTGTGGTACATGTACAAAATTATGCTGATTTCATAGTTTCGATTGGGTCTTTTCCTTTTATGCAGGATGGGAGCTCGGGGAGCATGCTGAGTGGTGCAAGTATTCTAATTTCGAGCTCGCCACGCGAGTTCCCCTTGTAGTCCACGTTCCTGGAGTGACAGACAAACCAAGTTCATCAAGAACAGTCAGAAAATATCCACTAAAGAACCCCCTCAAGATGCATAGGGATCAGATCCTGGGCAGACGTTCGAGTGGAGCATTACAGAAAGAGTCAAAGACAGTCGACGAGTTAGTGGAGCTTGTTGACCTGTTCCCGACGCTGTCCGACCTCGCTGGTCTCAGCGTTCCGCCAGTGTGTCCACCGCAGCCTTTCAACGTCACGTTTTGCTCGGAAGGCTACAGCTTCGCGCCCCTCATCAGCTCTGCTCCGACAGAGTCCAACGCCATCGATGCGAGAGCGTCGCGTCGAGTCGCGTCGGGATCTACTGCGTACACTCGGTGGAAGAACGCAACTTTCAGCCAGTATCCGCGACCAGGCGTAAAAGCGAACAAACATACGGACCTACCCAGTCTTAATCTCATCACGGTTATGGGCTATTCCATGAGGACACATGACTATCACTACACAGAGTGGATCGGCTTTAATCCCAAAACTTTCGAAGCAGACTGGAATGATGTGAAGGCCACGGAGCTGTACTTCAACGACGCAGACCCAGACCAGAACAACAACCTGGCGGGTCGCCTGCAGTACCAGGACCTAGTCCAGCTACTCAGCTCCCAGCTGCAGCGGGGATGGCGAGATAGCCTACCTGTCCCTGCAACAAAGCTCTGAATCAACTGAAGTTATTAAAGCAATGACGATGATATAATCATCAAAGAAATGCAATGTAGGGGGAAAAATTTGAAGGCAATAATGGGTAAAAAGAAGTTTCAACTTACCATTATTATGCGTGTGTACAAGCGATGAGCGCAATGCCACATTCTCAAACAAGGTGTCGGGTTACATCTCCATTTAATACTAGTAGATACTCCACAGTTACTTAAAAAGTAATACATATGTTCCGAATGAATATGACAAATCAAACCTAACCAAAACATTCCGAATCTAAGAATGTACTGGCTCCCACCACCCAATACCTTATACATGTTATATACCATAGGTACTAATGCACATTTCGATTATTTAAATGTTGTACTATGAAAGGATGTTTGTACACTGTGGTCTGTATTCATGAACACGAATCAAATGTTCTTTAAAAGCATGATAACAATAGAATTAACAATTTCCCCATAAATTTAATAAAATGACCCCACCTATTACAATAGAACAATTCTTATAACCATCTATGTCTTTTTCCAGCATATATTATCTTATAAACCTTATAATATCTTGTTTATTTCGGTGCATTGGTTCACACCATTTAAGTAGTTAAACAGAACAAAGCTTTTTATTTTTGTCTTCGTGTAAAATGCGCAAACTGTCTTTCTCCTGTTTTTGTAAACCATGGTATTAAGGTCTGTAAGTGCGTCGATTCTCTGTTGTTAATCATAACTGGGATTGTTTTGTTAATATGTGATACTAAAGGAAGTGGATTGATATTCTCCTAGCATATGTTATTTTTTATACAGTATTTGATGTGAATTATGTACATATTTTTTTTTATCATGTTTGTGGCTTCTCAGAAGTAAATGTTTAACATTGCAGAGAGTACTGGTAAAGTTATGATATAGTATTTTTTCTTCATGTAAACATGTATTATTAATAATGCGTCGTAACACATTGGAGATTAGTTTTGTTGTTTGAAATACAGACTGTTTTTATGATTAATTGTATCACCTAGTACGTATGACATCAAATCACTTGTGACTCGATATTAAAACAAGCAAATGCAATCAATGTTTGAATATTTCCCCGTGTTCGTCAATGTGTGTCTGTGTCTGTGTCTGTGTCTGTGTGAATGAGAGGGCGGAGGTGGGGACGGGGGCGGTGGCGGGGACGGGGACGGGGGTAGGGTAGGTGTATGTGTAGAATACAGCCAAATTGTAGGATAAATTTTTTTTTTTAATGGAGACAGGTTTATTGAAATTCCTGATACATTCTAGGCTATCATAATGGCGTGTTCGCGATCTTTATGAAGCGCGCATCTCCTCGTGAGGCACAAGGCCCAGTCACGATGAAAATGAGTAAGCGGTATTGGTCACAAATCAAGCTTGCTTTCAAGTAAAAACCTTACCAAAGAATACAAAAAGTGAGCCACGTTTACAATTAAATTCGGGATGAGAAACGTCTTTTCTCTCCCAAGCTAAAAGAAAAATTTTATCTTCATTTTTCTACGTAGCAAAATAAGAAGACATTTGCATAAACATAATGTGGTATTGAAAACTTTAATGCTTAAATTTCAGCTTAACAGACGATACGAAATACATTATAGCTTAATTGAAGAAAAAAACGTATCCGTTGTCTGTTTTCCGTTTTCTCTTCGTTTTTCTTCAATTTCAGGTTTTTATGAATGTCTACGTAGCAAAATAAGAAGGCATTTGTCATAAACATATGGTATTGAAACTTTAATGCTTAAATTCAGCTTAACAAACGATACGAAAGAAATTACAGCTTATTTGAAGAAAAAAAAAAGTATCAGTTGTATGCCAAAGGTGATCATGAAAGGCCCGTGTCACACACACATACATGCACATCTCATTGATTTTTTAGTTTGTTTTATTCATCATTTCATTAAAGACGTGTTACATTAACACACACTTAACATATATAACATATTTATAATATTCAGCATTCATCACTTATTTTTTTAAAAATAGTTTGAACCTGCAAATGAAACATACGCATATTCATTTAAAAATCATACGCACATACACACGCAAAGGCATACATGCACGCGAAAGAAGGAAATACCAGAATATCATATCTTTATGATCATAGACAAACAGAACAAAATTTATACAAAGCTAGATTAACACAATTACTAGAATACATTAAGAAATTTGTTCCTGACCATATTTGATGGTTCATAGTTCGATTTTCCAACATTATTGATTATTCAAAAATATTTCAAAGCAAGGTGATATGCAGCCAGTGGAAACCAGCAAAAATATGACTCGAGTATTATACACAAATTGTACAAAGTAATCATATTACGCTGTTATCAAATAAGTATAAAATAAGCTCTACAAATATTTACCCTGCTTAGAATGGAATGTTCGTTCCATTTCAACAATATTCTAACATCTTCAATGAAAAAAGTTGCGTTCGGAATTATTTTATAGAGGCTAACTCAAACGACTATGTTGCTCCAAAAAATAAATGTTTTCTCCATATTGTATGCAAGTTTAAGGACCTCTAACTAATTTTGAAATCGTGGACTGATGAAGTCACACTCATTTGCATGATCCATTGCTTCATATGTGTTCTATCCATTACCACATCAGTGGTAATAAGTAAGACTGTTCATCGAACGATTTTTTGAATTTCAAGAATTACGTTAGTTTGAGGAAAACACACAGAATAAACCATACCTAATAACAAAATATGTATCGTTTTAGATGAATCATCGTAAACACATAAAGGTTGCTTTGGAACGATTACAGTATATCAGCTAGCCAAACGTTGATTCGAAGAAAAATATGTCATTGCCACACTGTCTTCCCTTGACCAAATACATTATTTTATTGACCATTACTCTAAGACAGGCAGGCTATCTCGCCATCCCCGCTGCAGCTGGAAGCTGAGTAGCTGGACTAGGTCCTGGTACTGCAGGCGACCCGCTAAGTTGTTGTTCTGGTCTGGGTCTGCGTCGTTGAAGTACAGCTCCGTGGCCTTCACATCATTCCAGTCTGCTTCGAAAGTTTTGGGATTGAAGCCGATCCACTCTGTGTAGTGATAGTCATGTGTCCTCATGGAATAGCCCATCACTGTGATGAGCTTAAGACTGGGAAGGTCCGTATCTTTGTTCGCCTTTACGCCTGGCCGCGGATACTGGCTGAACGTTGCGTTCTTCCACCGACTGTACGCAGTAGGTCCCGACGCGACTCGACGCGACGCTCTCGCATCGATGGCGTTGGACTCTGTGGGAGCAGAGCTGATGAGGGGCGCGAAGCTGTAGCCTTCCGAGCAAAACGTGACGTTGAAAGGCTGCGGTGGACACACTGGCGGAACGCTGAGACCGGCGAGGTCGGACAGCGTCGGGAACAGGTCAACAAGCTCCACGAACTCGTCGACCGTCTTTGACTCTTTCTGTAATGCTCCACTCGAACGTCTGCCCATTATCTGATCCCTATGCATCTTGAGGGGGTTCCTCAGAGGATACTTTCTGGCTGTCCTTGATGAACTTGGTTTGTCTGTCACTCCAGGAACGTGGACTACAAGGGGTACCCGCGTGGCGAGCTCGAAATTAGAATACTTGCACCACTCAGCGTGCTCCCCGAGCTGCCAACCTGCAAAAGAAGAAGTTTTTGATACAATTATCAAGTGTAATATTCCACTGAATAGTAAAAGTAAGCCTTTCCATTCAGAAGATTCGGAATCACTCGATTTTATATAGCTTGTAATTCCTTGAAAATCATAACAAGTTGGTTTTCCTGTTTAACACTTTAATGTACCTCCAGTTCCACGCCTATGTTAGACTTGCATCAGAATTTGAAGATCTTTAACAATTAATGTGCTGTTCTGCACAACACAAAAGTTAATGATTGTATGTACGATGTACTCTCATATCAAATTTGAAACCGGGGACGGTGGTATTTTTCTTTCTCCAAACATATTTGATAAAATTTTTACAACTAAAGTCGACCAAACATTTATGGAATTAAGAACGATCTTGATAAATCTTGCCGAAATGCCACGATTCCCAATTACAAGCAATTCACCTTTTTTTTCAACTTGGACAGTGTCTTAGGTCAAACTGAAATAATGTGCTCCACTGTTTGAGTGAGCATAACTTTATAACTGGCATCATCTAACTCTGGGCAATCTTGAATGCGATATATATATATATATATATATATATATATATATATATATATATATATAAGAATAAGAATACTACATTTTTTCGGCATTACCAATTTTTCCAAAGGGTAGATAGCTCTGGGGAGCCTTGATTTAAGCTACGCCTACCATTGTTCTCTTCATCCATTTCTTTCACAAAATATTTAAATAAAAGAGTTGCCAAAGCTGTTGTATATGTATAATTTCTCACATTTACATACTTTCTCCCATACGTGTACTGCATCAAAGAAATAGCTTTGATCCAGCTGAGGCATGGCGGCTTGTCATTGTTCAAAACCCACCTACACCCAACAAAGGAAATTATAATTTTTATAGTGTCGAGAATTTGTCAATCTGACGGTCGATCGGATCGGGGTCGCCTTAGCCACTAACCCGTCTCTGTGGTCTAGTGGTTAAGGCACCGGCGTTCAAAGCTGGGGGCCCGGGTTCCATTCCCGGCAGAGACATTTTTTCGGCATTACCAATTTTTCCAAAGGGTAGATAGCTCTGGGGAGCCTTGATTTAAGCTACGCCTACCATTGTTCTCTTCATCCATTTCTTTCACAATATATATATATATATATATATATATATATATATCCACTTGGGGAAGTCATGAGATAAAAGTTAAGGGATAGTTGTGATGAAGGGTAAGGTACACGTGATATTGAAGAATCGTTCTGCCGTAATTCGTTTGATTTCAGAAACACGTAAAGAAATCATCTTAAAAATGATACCAACATTGAAAAGGAGCATGCTACTCCTAATGACGGCAGAATAGTTCTGCCTCAATTCTTTTTCTTACTCTTCAGCCTACTCAACCCCATCATGCCCACCGCAGGAGGAAGACCTCTTCAACAACTTTCCATTTTGATCTATCTAGAGCTGTTCTCTGCCAAAAAATGCCGTTTGTGCTGTTAAATCAGACCTCTATCTTCTGCTTTGTCTACCTATTTTTCTGGTTAGGTGCCTAGGAGTCCAGACTGAAATTTTGTCCATTAATTTTCTTACCTCCTGGCTAGATGTCCTGCCCTTCTACATTTCTTTGATTTGATGGTCAACATTATATTCTGCACTCCTGATTTCTGTCTTACATGTCTTAGGTCTATATTTGTCATCATGTACTTTTTGATACACCTAGTATATTATTCTTTCCATTGCTCGTTCTGTCACTCTAAGTCTTTTCTCCAAACGCTTGGTGGTTGTCCAGGTTTCAGCTCCATTGATTACTGGTCACACAACCTTTACCACAAAGTGGGCAAGACAGTCTTACTAACCGTGATCACCGAACAGGACGACGATCGTGTTGTTGGAGAAGCCAGTTTCGTCCAGCGTTTCGAGAAGCTGTCCAACCATGTAGTCGGTGAAAGACACGGATGCGTAGTAGTTCTGTCGCATCGGGGCCTGTTCAATTGAGGAGATACACATCACCAGAGTTTGAATGAGCAGATTAAGAAAGTCATTCTGCCTGAAAGTATCATGGCATTTGAGCCTGGTGAAACATTTGAGTATAACATAATAATTGTATATGTTACTGGCGAACGCAACGTATCACATTATTAAAAAATTCCCCATGTGACTTTAAAAGCATGAAAAGAGCTAGCTCGAATGAATTGCATCAATTTTTTGCGTAAGTAAAAGAGCGCACAATGGTGGCAGAAGAAATCACCCGATTGCTCCCTTTCCTGGGAGAAATTCCTGTTAATCTAAGCACCGATGAATACTAGTGCATTGTTGCACATATTTTCAAGCTTTGCGATCGCCCATCATTTCATCTGTTGCCATGGCAAAGTAAGTTACAATAATTAGAAACTTATATCATGACATTGAGAAAGGGGGAATCGACTTCCCCCCGGGGTCGACTTACATGAACATCCAGAGGGATGGTGCCGTAGGGAAAGCTCATGTTCAGTGCCTGGAGGTCATCATGTTGCCGTAGCGTATTGTAATCCTCGTACGCCACCTCGGGCTGGGTGGGCGACCGGAACGGGTTGGACGCGATGGACACGGATTCGATTGGGTACAGCGACTGGAACTCCCGCGGGTACTTCCAGGGGATGTGCGGCTTGCGGTAGCCGACCGCCAGGAAGAAAGGCGGTTTCATGGCTCCTCCTCCTTGGGAAAGGTTTCTGAGGATGGCGGAGGCGCGGTCGAAGGCCTGGAGGTCTGGCAAAGATTTCTCGGGCATGTCGCTGACGGTCACGGGGCACATGACATTTTTGTGGAGCTTGCCGTCAATACCCGGACAGACCTGCATAGAAGAATATTCACACACCTTGTTACTCGCGTTCAAGTTCAGCCCTCCGGCGGTAATTTGTGCAATTCTAACCATTTATTTCATTATTAAAGAATATACAAAGAAAATATACATACGTCCTAATCTCTTCCTGACCAATGCCCATGGACCTATTATTGACACCAAAACATTCCTAAGACATCCTAAGACATCGATGGCATTGCCGGCATTCGAATAAGTTGTTATTGTTGCCGTACTTTTCTTAATGTTGTTCATTTATGTTTCAATTTGATCAAGGTCTGCGTGAAAGAGCAGCCTTCCTGATTAAAAGGGCTATCCTGCTTAGAATAAATCGTGAAATGAAAATGACATGACCATCTTACCTTCGCTTGTAAGTATTTTTCGGTGGATGGGTGATAAGCTTGAACTGACCAACTGTACGGGTAGTCGTCATTGCCACCACATGTTCTGCCTTTCAAGATGATACAAGACAATAACAAAGAAGTACATTGGTATAGATGTCAGTATATGTACATGTATAAGGATATTACAAATTAGTACGATTGTCATTACTGTCTTGTAAATCTATGTTTTGAGATGAACAACTTGCAGGAAACCAGTTACAAACCATGCGCGTGTCGAAATTGTCGCAGTCATCGATGTGATTGTACATTTGTTGTAGGTCATCACCGCATAAATGCATGGATATACAAAAAATATGAACAAGAATCAAAGGCGAAGTTCCCAGAATGCCTACCTGGATGGAAGACTTTGCCGACCGAGGCGGCGAAGTAGCCGTTCTCCTTGAAGTGTTGTGGCAGGGTCGTGTAGTTCCCGGCGTGAGTCCGCCAGTAAGAGCCGAAGTCGTAGAGTCGCGTCGTGTCTGGTCGCCGACCCGTCAGGAAAGACGTGCGACTTGGCGCGCACACAGATTGCTGCAGATTCAGAGAACACCGCGGAAAGAGTTAGAGTTGACGGCGACATAAAACGTACTAGAGAACCAACTGGATTACCATGATTTGTTACATCATGCAGTAAAAAGGGGAAATCAATACGTCATGTTAAATAATGCAAATACTAATATTTCTTTTGAAAAAGATCAAAGTGGAGTATAAATCGTGTCGCATAGGTCTATTAATGTTTACACGTTTACTTTGAGAATTATATGGAATAGATCTTTTTTTTTTTATGAAAGAAGAAACAAAAGAGGAACATCCCAGTGCATTTTTGTTCAGCAAAGACACCCCCGCTCCTCACCTCTAGCTCCTAAAGCAGCTTTTGATTAATACAAGTCTGACAGTGACTTGTTACCTTTGACAAAATACACATTTATCTGTCAATATAATGTTTATATTTCACGAGTCTAATTTTTCGCAAATCAGGACTTTTTGACAATTTCGCGAGTGGTTAAATTCGCGATCGTGGAGTACTACTATAGTATTGTGCTCGAGCACGTCGTATTCATACTTTTGTGTGTTGTTCAATTCGCGAATAGTCCAGCCTCGCGAAATTCGCGTAAAAAAACCCGCGAAACATAGGGCGTATACAGTATGTACTTTATTTATCATTGTAAATAGAATAAGAATGTAATAGGGCTGAAAAGGGGTCCATGGTTATGATCCTCTACAAAAATTATCTCTTCCGCATGCGTGAGCTAGATGACCTACCTGGACCATGGCGTTAGTGAAGAGGGCTGACTTGGCTGCTAGCTGGTCGATGTTGGGAGAAATGATGGGGCCGCCATAGCAACCCAGGGAAGCACGCAGATCATCCACCACGATGAACAGCACGTTGGGTCTCTCATTATTTTGAGCTACACATGTGAGGAAAGTAAACGAAAAATCAATATTCCGTTAAATTGGGTTAATGAAATATTTACTCGCCATGAAACCAGGCTGAGAGTGACATCAGGAATTCTTATGATTATTCTGGAGACTCCTCTTATTCTTATCTTTTTAAGATATGTTTTTATTGTTTTCACTCAAATCAATTGAACAAATCATTCTTAATTAAACTTGATACACTGTACATTGATATGTACTCAAATAAAAAAAAATACCGATTAACTGAAAGCAGCCATTGAGCATTGAAAATGTATCGATGAGCACAATATTTCAGAATTTTGTATTTCGAAACGTAGACTGAAAACCATTCTACTCTAACATGTTGATAAATTTGAAAAATGTTAGCTGAGAGAGAACAATAAGGAATATATATTTTGTATTGTATCTTGTTCATCGAATACATATCCATCACGTGTATACAAGACATAGTATTATATATTTGTAATGTTTTTTTTGGCTGTGAGCAGGTGAGGGAATATTAATAAAGAGCATTAGTTTTTATTTGATATTTCTCATGCTGTATTGGTGTATCATTGGCTGTATTATTGGTGCATTGCTGTATTCTATGTCATTTTTCACCGTTTAGTTATGATATTTCATGAACTGGATCTATACCCTATGTTGTACTGTGATTATTACAGAATTGTATTTTGCCCAAGAGCGGAAATCGCTCCCCGAAGGTGGAAGGGGGGTGGGGGTGATAATTTTTTTTCCAGAATGTTTTATCCCGCCTACTCTCTGGAAGTGCCCTCAGTGAGGGGGTAGGGGGGGGGGGTGGCGTTTTTCTCCATAATTTTTATCCTGCTTAATCTCTTTAAAGTGCTCTCAGTGTGTGTGTATGTGGGGGGGGGGGCAGGACCAAAAAATAGTGGGGGGACATTTGATATTGTGGGGGTACAGGACCGAAAATAGTGGGGGACATTTGATATTGTGTCCCCCCTCTTCGAATCCGCCCACGATTCTTCTTCTTCTTCTTCTTCGGATTTCCGCCCACGATTAATTTGCCTAATTGCACAATGGATACTGAAAAGAGACAGACTATACGGTCTAGACTCCATGACGTACCGTGTGCTGAGCCGTGGTAGATGAACAGGAGCAGCACGAAGAGGAGTGTACGATGGGCCATTTTTGTTGTCGATGCTTACCTGTGAGTAGTTTATTAAGAGTGTAAGAAATTGCATTCAGAATTTATCGATATGGATCAATGCATGATGTCAATGAAACGTCATGAGAAAATAATGAGTACCGGTAGGTGGTATTATGAATAGTACACACCCCTGCTCTGTTGAAATACATGAATACATGGGCCCCTATCTCTCTCTCTCTCTCTCTCTCTCTCTCTCTCTCTCTCTCTTTTTCTCTCTCTATCTCTATATGTCTTTGTCTGTCTGCCCACCCAACCCCACCCCCTCTCTGTCTCAAGTTGTGTCTCGATCTGTCTGTCTCTGTCTGTTTGTCTCTTTCTATTTCTCTCCAGCCCTCTGCATAGCTCCCCCCTCTCTCTCTTTCTCTCTCTCTCTCTCTCTCTCTCTCTCATATTATATTCACATAATTTCTATATGTGTCATATTCGTATTCGCGCTATATATAGCCTATGATACTGATTAAACATGCCGTGGAAATCATTTAAGATCATTTCATCGTTTGATATCAACACATTATAAGCGTGTCAGATTGTCAATGCATTCACATGATTGTAATCAGCTCGCATGCATGTGACACCCGGTCCAACGACCTGGAAGAATACGATGAAATCTACTCGTTAACCATTCACTGCAAACAGTGAACCGGAGATAAGGCGGCGTAATAAACAATAATCCATACATGGATTGAACTTCCGTGTTATGATTATGCTTCTGTGAATGCATGCTCGGGTTGCGGCGCCTGTATACAAACGCACTGCACTGGGCCCGTGACCGCGATTTGTATGAACGGCCGTCCACAGTGCAGTACACAGCCATAGCATGGTAACCCCATAGCATAGGGATGAACTTACGATTTAGCTGTGACTCGATCCAGGGTGACAACAACTGCGGGCTGTACGATCGCAACGCCGCGCCACAAAGCGCAAGGATGGATCGCCTGATTTTGTTCGTACTCGTTGTCCTGCTCGCTTTGGAGACGGTTTACGGAGGTAACATTTATAAGCTTCGCCGGTTCATACAGCATATTTGATGTCAAACCCTGTGTAAAGTGAATGCCCTTTCGAGCAAAATACAGTCAGTAGCTTGTGCTATTGATTGATCGAAAGATGTATGTATACTCGTCTCGGCATGCATCAGTGATTTTCGATAAAAGCAAAAAATGCATGCTAGCCAGTAAGCCCCCATACAGTCGGTCAATCATCACACTTTCTAATACGAGTACTGATTACAGGTGAATGTATAACACGTCGTTATCAGACAGGGTGTCTTAAGTTAATGTAGCTCTATGGGTAGGCCCTACAAATGTGGTGGTTAACAACTTGGTGATGCATGTAGTGCTATGTGCCTAGTGGGGATTTGGAAGTGGGTGCATTACTGCGACCAGTCCGCTCACGCGGGAACAGTCCAGGGGCGACGTGGTGCTTATGACGGACTGTACATAGCTGGTGATTATTTTTTATAAAGTGTGGTGGTGCATTGTGGAAGAGGTAGGGATGCTGTGGTGGTAGGATAATTTTGTTAGAAGTTTATACTTTTTTCACTGTGTTCATCTTTTTTTCTTAGATTTGGCCAAGGTCCAATTTGAGCGTTCCAAATTTGTATTTTAATTCTCCCTATCGCATATAGCTCTCAGAATCTGAACGTGTGTGGCGCTCTAATTTTTTTACCTTTGATTCTTGGGATATGAGCTTCCGGTCCACGAACGTTCGGCAACCCCGTACATGTACAATAGGGGACCAGGGTATCCAACTAATTTGATTAATTTTAACCCTAAACCTAACCCTGACCCTAACACTAACCCTAAACCTAATTCTAAACCTAACCCTGACCCTAACCATAACCCTAGACAAAATGTTCGCTGCTTAATTCATCAAACAAGGTGATTTCTAGGTCACTTTCTGTCGACGACAAACTCTTACCGGAAGTATACGTCCCAAGAGCAATCGATCAGATATCGGTATCGCGAGGTGATATCGCTTGATATCAGCTATATGCGATAGGGAGAATTGCTGTCTTATTGTTTGTTAACATCTCCAACTAAGGTTAAATTTTGGAAGTATGACCTGAATCAGAGAGGTAGCTTGTTTGCAAAAGGGGTTTATAGATCCACTTTAGTTTAGACCATTCTGAGGAAATCTATTTTTTTATTCTTGGCCCATATTGCAATATTCTTATGCGAAACTAAATTGTCATACCCTACCTTATTGTGAACATAAAATTGGGTATAAAAGAAATGTACCTGTTGTCATATTTTTAAAACATTTTCCCCCCAAAATTACCTTAGTTTGTGGATCTAGCCCCAAACTAGAATGGATCCAACCCCTTTTGAAAAAGAAGTGATTTTTCTTTGCCATTTTTGTTCACTTTTTAATGGGAATTTCAACCTTTCTTTGGTATCATCTTATAGAGCTTCAGTCAAACCTGTCTTAGCGGCCACCTAGCTGTCTCTAGCAGCCAACCTGTCTGCCACCAAAAAAATTCCCCCGGAGAGAGATCATGTGTTAAAGAACCTGTCTATAGCAGCCACCTGTCTATAAAGGCCACAATTTTTGTTTCCTTTGGATGGCTACTATAGACAGGTTTCACAGTACTTCAAATCTATAAATTGGGACCAAAAAAAAAATCAAATTTATTGATGAAAAATGGATCTAATGCCTTTTGCAAATGAGCTCTTCAAATTTAGTTTGTACCACACACAGATACTATTTGAAACATACACTACAGCTCAAAGGAATTGGCATGGGCAAAGGAAAAGGGAAGAAAGGGAAGTACAGGCCTGCAGTTTTGAACCGGGGTGTATTTTTGTCCAGTTCAGCATGAAACCTGATGCTTTTTAGGCTATAGCACCATGTTTCATGCTTAACTGGACAAAAAATCATGGTTTAAAACTGCGGCTCCTTTCCTTTCTTCCCTTTCCCTTTCCCTATGCCAATTCCTTTGAGCTGTAGTGTATGTATTTTTGGGGGGTGGGCCCAGGGGAGGGAAGGGGGGCTAGTGCATTCATTAGCTAATGCACTTGTCATTTGCAAGACGCACCTCTTGACCCCCGGGGGTGGTGCGTCATATGGTTGTGTCATGTTCCCCAGAATTGTGACGCACATACGTCATGGACGCATATGTGCGTCATATATTAAGTCACTTTACAATGTTGCATCATTTGGTATATCAATGGGACCACACTCTTCTCAGAGCTTGTCTTAAGGTGCGTCATTGGCTCGTCATTTTCATGAAATGGTGTTTCATATGTTTGACTCAGATGAACGCCGATGTAAGTAATGGTGTGTCACTTTCTGTGATGGAGGGTGTGTCGTATCAAAATGTATGACTCACATCTGTACAATGACGCACCATCCCCGGGGGTCAAGAGGTGCGTCTTGCAAATGGCAAAATTGTGCATAAGTCTATTGTTTGCATCCACCCTGTTTTAGTGTCAGTTTTCATATATTGGTTATTCACTAACCACAAACTTCGTCCATATAGTTATAAGCAATTAAAAAATGACTGAAAGATGTGTGCTTGAGTTGCCCTGGTTCTATAACCATGAAAACATAAGCACAAAATATGACCTCTTAACTTTTAAAAGTGACCTAATTGAGATATTTCCTTTCCTCATTTTTTGATAGATGCAGCTGCGCAACGGCCAAATGTCCTGTTCATGGTATCGGATGATCTGCGAGCATCTCTGGGTTGCTATGGAGGACCTATCATCTCACCAAACATTGATCAGCTTGCCTCTCAGTCGGCTGTCTTCTGGAACGCCCATGTACAGGTAATGATCTACTGATTAACTCTTTTTGTGCCATGTGCATATTATTCACCTGTAATGCACACAAGCAAGAGGAAGACAGAGAACCAAATGGAGGGACGGACATCAAGAAATGATCAGCAACTTGTTATATGGAAACAGAGAGCTGCACAAAGTGGAGAGCCATGGTGGCCATGAAACCTATGCATCAAAGATGGCACATGATGATGACGATGATGATGATGATGATGATGATGATGATGATGATGATGATGCATGTACACAAATCTCAGAATGCATCATTGAGCTTCTCAGGCACAAGAAGGGTTAATATATAGGCCTGGGGGGCATTTCAAGTTGTCTTTCTCCTACAGTTACCATAGTAACAATCAGAGCTAGTACCTCTCAGCCAATCAAAACTGAGGATTTCACTGAAGTTATCAGCACTGACTATTTAGTCAGTGATGACAACTTTCATGAAATGCCCTCCTGAATCCTTTTCCTGTTGGGACACTGGTACGGGTGTGTGTGTGTGTGTGGGGGGGGGGGGGGGTGGAGAGACTGCAGTATGCTTGTTCATTAACTCAAATTGTCAAACATGTCATAATTTGGCTGCAATGTTGGTTTCTCAATTTCATTTTTCCCTTTCCTTTAATTTCCTCAATACCTGCACTCAGCAAGCTGTGTGTGGACCGAGCCGAATTTCCTTTCTAACGGGGCGCAGACCAGATACCACAAAGCTCTACGACTTTGGCTCATATTGGCGGACGTTTGCTGGAAACTACACCACCATCCCTCAACACTTCAAGAACAATGGTTACTATACAGCCTCTGTGGGCAAGGTCTTTCATCCTGGTAAGATAATTGAAGGGAAGATTGGCGGTTCAATTGTCATATGATCAAAACATGCATTTCAGCTATGTATGGTATGCAGTTGTATGAACATAAATAAATGAATAGTACCGATACTCCACCATTCCAGAGCTACCAAGTCTCATGCATTCAGGGTCCATCTCACAATCTCACGTATCGGGACCCGACAGAAAAAATATAAAAAAGTAGCATGATTTGCTATACACTTGCACTGGCCGCCTTCACACGAGCCGTCTATCGGCCTGGCATGCGCACGCAAGACAAATCGAGAGTGCATTCAGCGAACAGTTCAGCAGACTTGTACTTTGCACATACATGTGATACGATGAATCGCGCGCGCGCATTGCATGGTTTTGTACGTATGGCCATGCCGAGACGCCGAGTCATGAAAATCTCATGCATACAATTTTGTTGAAATTGGCATCTCTGCCATTCACCGCCTCAAAATGAAATTATATCATTGATAATGATAACATTAGTCCACATTGTAAAGAGTTTAAACATTTTTATAGATATTGGTACTCTCTCATTTGATATTTTTTTATAGATTGAATCATTGAACTGTGATGAAGATGTGTAGTTTTTTCTGTGTTCCATAACAGCAGCAGTAGGACAAGTAGAGAAAAAAGCACTGCCAACTTCTAGTCCATGGTGACTTATTTTTTCTAGTTAATACAAAAGGGTTAAAATAATATTTTCAATGAGTCATCAGGTCATATCGACACGACAGCATAGCAAATGTACACCACAGCTCAAAGGAATTGACATCAGGTAAAGGGAACTGGAAGAAAGGGGAGGAGCCGCAGTTTTGAACCGCAGATTATTTTGTCCAGTTCAGCATGAAACACGGTGCTTTTTAGGCTAAAGCATCTTGTTTCATGCTGAACTGGACAAAATATACCATGGTTTAAAACTACAGCTCCTTCTCTTTCTTCCCTTTCCCTTTACCCAATGCCAATTTCTTTGAGCTGTAGTGTATTTTTTCCAGTAAATACAAAATGGTTAAATTAATAGGTTCAATGAGTTGTCAGGTCATATTGACATGACAGCATAGCAAATGTACATAGTTTGAACTTAAATGGCAATTGTATGTCCTTACATTCCAGGTACACCTTCAAATAACACTGATGATTATCCGTACAGCTGGTCCATTCCCCCATATCACCCATCCACTGAGCAGTATATATTTGCCAAGGTAGGTTGAGAAGAAGTACTGCTTCACTGATGACAGGATAACAAATGCCCTTCAAACAAGAGGAATTCAAATAAATGCAATAAGAATATCCATTTATTAAAGAGCTTTCTAATTACGCTGATACACTATTTTATTTTAATATGTTGTTTATCTTTACCTTAAAAGTGTTCTTTTTAATGTACTTCAGTGTCAAGAGTATAAAATATTGCATCCACAGATCCATTGTCTTATTTTCATGTCAAGATGTATTAATATTGGAAAGTACTTTTTGTGTGCCACATTAAGTAGTTCATTCAAATATGAACACTGTAGTGATGATGCTCATTTGTGCCGATGAAGCATTATTGGTATACAGTGAAATCTGATATCTTGACCAACTTTATAGAAATACTAACTGCCTATGATGAATATATTGTTAATTTCCCTTGAACAATTTTATTCCCTAAACCCTGTATTTAAAGGGATAGTTCACCCTGAGGTATGTTGGCTTCAATCATAGCTGAAACATGAAAAAACAAATATTAGTGAAGGTTGGACGAAATATGTTGTGTGCTGTATGATTCCATAAATTGCTCTTTTTCTGTTTTTGACAACAGAATATGAAAGAGATATGTGTGTAAAACTGTGTTTTTAATGATGTATCAAATGCACAGGTAAAAGGATGCATATGTAAAATAACAAGGGTGAGCACCTCGCACATGACGTCACAAAATGAGAACTTTAAAAGATCACAGCTTTCTTATCCTTTCACAGATTTTCATCAGACCTTCACTGATATGTTCTTTCATATGTCAGCTTTCATTGAAACCAACGTAATTTCAGGGTAAACTATCCCTTTAAGTAACCTATACACATAGACCACCTGCTCGTGAAGACCACATATTTTACTCTCCCTTGAGTGATCGTTCTATACAGGTTTGACTGTACCAGTGTTCTGACCCTACTTCTTCTCATGCATAGGTTTGTCCTAACGTGGACGGCACGCTGCACAACAATGTCATCTGCCCTGTCGATGTGAGCAAGATGCCGGAGCAGTCCCTGCCAGACCTGCAAACTGTGGACAGAGCCAAAGAAATCTTGAGGAACCTCTCCGCAGCAAGGTCAGCAAGTAAACGGTAGGGATACATGCATTTGTCACTGCCTAAGATAGGCTGTTCCATTTGCAAAAGTTGTGAAACTGGGCAGGAATCAGCAGTATATGTTAACAATAACGTGTATGAAATCTCATCATAGCTTCACAAAAATTTTCAGAAAAATTAAAAAACTGTCCTTGTTTAAGTTTGAACTGCAGCAAGCAGAGTCAGCATTCTTAATCCCTCTCAGCATTTGCAAAAGTCGTGAAATCACGATCAGGAATCAGCAGTATATCGTAACAATACTGTGTATGAAATCTCACCATCATAGCTTCACAAACATTTTCAGAAAAAGTAAAAAAAAACTGTCCTTGTTTGTGTTTGAAATGTCGTCATCACAGTCTGCATTCATTATCCCTCTCAGCACGCTATGTGGGCCTTGCTTTCATTGAATGCATGCATTGTGGTGCGGATCATGGCGCATAGTGGTCTCCGGTGTCTAGGCTATAAGTTTCGGATGACCATCCCCAACCTCCTCAATATCTTCTGATCGCTATAATATCATGTGAAGTCAGTTTCGAGGACTATTTTTGGGAGGGAAATTGTATTACATTATCTTCTTCCATTTTCTGTGGTTTTTATGAAATGTTTTTTTTTTACATGCAAAATAGACACCTGTCTTAATCTGTGGGATGCCTCTGTTTTATATTAGAAGTACAATTTAGAGATCATTATTGATGAGCTAATGAGCTGTTTGTGCTGTTTAAAATTCAAGGTGGTACAGGGAAACCCCGTTATAACGAGGGGGACGGGACCCACACTTTTTCCTCGCTATAGCCGAATGCTCGCTATACCAGTACATGATCAAAACATACAGAAACAAATGCATCTATAGGACTACACAAACAATAACATATTTACCGCTAGGACTGCAGTATTTAAATGGCTTTGCACGCATTCTAAACTGAATTCATTAGCTAGAAATTCACTAAAATATCTTACAGCACAGTTGAAAATGTAAATAAATGACACTTCCAACGACTCCGTTTACCGACAAATGAAGCAGTGGGGAGGCCCAGTTACCCGACCACGCCTGCTGTCATGACGGCGTGTAAGCAATGATCATTGAACGCTATCTTCATGCATGAGCGGCCGCAGTCGTACAGGCGCGGTGTCACATGTGTTTAGAGGCTCTTGCCATGTGCTTGCGTGGCTGTGTTGATGGTTGGGCGCAGGGGGGTGCAGTACCTAGAGCCGTAGAGAGATACGGCTCTGGCAGTACCGCACGCGCGTAAATGTATGTGTGGTTGTGTGTGTGTGTTTGTGGATTCTTGCACAGTGTGTGTGATCAGCGTTTAACAGCGCGAAGAAAATAGCTTGTGCTGTTGTTGCGTTTCCCTCGCTGAGCGGCGTGGCTGAAGGGAATGCTCGTAATAGCAGAGTCAATTTCTTTTCTTTTTCTTTATTCTTGGGCTGAGAATTTGCCTCGCTATAGCAGAAATTTCGCTATAGCCGATCTCATTCTATGAAAACAGAATGCACGGAGGTCTGTGGAAGAACAATCGGGACCCAAGAAATGTCCTCGTAATAGCAGGGTTCTCGCTATACCCGTGCTCGTTATAACGGGGTTTCCCTGTAGTAAGGGGGGGGGGAAGGAGGGCGCATCACTTCCCAAAAAACAGCGTTTCATTTTTTCTTCATCCTGTTCTCTAATAAAAGAAATAAGAAAAAGATTCAATTTAAATTTGCTTTAAGTATATAATTTTTTGCAGGTACGAGTGAATTTGCACCAAAATACTTGAGAGAACCAGACCTATATTACAGCTGCGCTCATATATGGTAATTCATATATTTATACATGCTTAATGGTTGCAGTGATTTATAGGAGAAATTTTGATTGTTTGACTTCATATTTTGTTCCGTTCCTGTTGTACATATTGCTTGCTTGATGTGATCATTCCCGAAATGACCTATAATCCCCAATACATAGGCAAGGCTCCTCCTCCCGCGATGAGGAATCCTCCGCCCCCTCTGACGCCCCCTTCTTCCTGGCAGTGGGCTTCCGAAAGCCCCACCTCAACTGGAAGTACCCTCGGGAGTTCCGTGACCTCTACCCCCTGGAGGACGTGGATGTCGCCCCCAATCGTCAGATCCCGGCCAAGCTGCCCAGCGTGGCGTGGGAGGATTTCTTCACGGCCAGACAGAGGGACGACATGAAGGCCCTCAACATGAGTTTCCCGTACGGCCTTATACCAGATGACCATCATGTAAGTTCTCTCCAGAGGGAGTAAAAAGAACAGCGGCGTAACTGCAGCCTTCATTCATCAGTTGGATAATATCATATCTTCCCTAGCTTGGCCATTCCTGTATTGAACGGGGGCACAGGATATGTGATGTGTCATTTAATTACACGGAGACTAGGACAGTGCCTTCCAGTCCCGAACGAGCAGGAATCATTTATTGCTTTAGATTATCGGCGCTTACTGTGCCCTGAAGAAAACAATAAGATTGTGACCCCCTGGGGATTAGTTTTCTTAGGATGTTGTATCTTACGGCAATGTGCAAATGGATTTTTTTTTTATGCCTCCGCCATGAAGTGGCCAGAGGCATTATGTTTTTGGGTTGTCCGTCTGTCCGTCCCGAATCCGTTTAGGCAATATCTTGAGAACCGTGAACCAGATTTGCTTCAAACTTGGTACATGTGTGTATTGCATAAAACCAATGAAGTGTGTAAAACTGGGGTCAAATCTGATTAAGGTCAAAGGTCAATGAACATTGTGAAAAATTGCCCAAAATTCACCTTTTTCACATCCAAGGATACAATTCTCATCAAACATGGTACAAAGATGGATCACTACTTGGAGGTAGACTGGCGACATTTTGGGTAAAATTCCTGAAAGGTTAGAGGTCAAAGGTCAATGAACTTTGTGAAAAATTGCAAAAATTTGACCTTTTTCACAATAAATCCAAGTCCAAGGATGTAGTTCTCATTAAACATGGTACAAGGATGGATCACTACTTGGGGATAGACTGATGAAATTTTTGGTAAAATTCCTTACAGGTCAGAGGTCAAAGGTTTATGAACTTTGCCAAAATGTGCTGAAAATTGCCCCCAAATTGATACTTTTCACAATAAATCCCAATCCAATTATGCATTTCAAGAAAACATGGATACAAGGATGGATTTAGACAGACTGGTTAGATTGGAAGTCACAGAAGTAAGAGGTCAAAGGTCAAATGATCATTGCCAAACTTCGCTAAACGTGGAAAAACAGAATAAATGGTATTTTCATTTCACATAGGAATTCACTAGAACATTCCCAACCAAACAAACAGATTTTCTGAAAAAAATCTAAATAGAGCTAGCAAAGAGGCGGAGGCCTATTTATCGACTGCGTGGCAGTCGATTTTGCTCTAGTTTTTAATATTTATTTAATATGAACAATGTCTATTCTATCAGTAAGGTCTCTTACCATTTTGAGCCTCTTGGCATTTTTTAGCAGCACCTTGGAAGGATTCTTGAAACTAAAAGTAAATAGATTTCACTGAAAACCTAAGCTGTAACCTAAAATCATGAATATTAAACCCAATTCTAACCCTTAATGTTCACTTTGAGCTAGCCAGTTAAATTTAGTACCAAGTACACGTTTTCTTAACATAGTATAACATTATACAAGCATACTTGAGCTTCCTTTACACATTTTTTCATGGATGAAGTCCATGTTGCATATAAGTTAGAACTTACAATCAATAGTAAGTACCATGACAATAGCCAATGAGCTCTCATTATTGCACCTGTTGCCATGTTAGTTACCATTGATGGTAAGTTACAATAATTAAAAACAAATATGCAACATGGCCCTGGAGTCCTGGGCCCCATTGCATAAAACTTAAATTGTAACTCCGCCCCCAATGGTAACTACCAAGGCAACACCGCTCAACAGCCAATCAAATTCAACTTTTCCATAGAAGTTGCCATTGAGTTACCATCAATGGTTAGTGTGATACAACAGGGCTCTGATTGTGAAAATGTTCCCTTTTTCCAGGCCCTCATGAGGCAGAGCTACTACGCAGCGTCGACCTTTGTGGACTATCAGCTGGGGCAGGTCCTAGAGGCGTTAGAGGATGCTGGGTTTGCTAACAATACAATCATCTCATTTGTCGGAGATCATGGTGAGATGTGTAAAGGGGCAGGTTATACAGATACTGAGCTGCTTTTAAAAGATGCTGAGAAATCAGTGTAATTTTGAGCAAAATCTGACAAGGGATAAATAGTTATGGCAATTTAAATGTCTGAAATTGGCATGTCATGGTCGATAAAATGCATTGTATCCAATCGGTAAAAGCACCTCTAATCCTCTCTGAATCAAATACACATGTATGCAGTAGTTGTTGGTTGTTCCATGTATCTTATCAAGAGAGAAGGAAGTTTGGTAAGTAGTGTTTTTAGCTAGCAACCAAACTTTTATAGTCACCATATGACAAGTTTTTACCTAGATTCATGCATTTTGAACCAAAGTTTCATTTTTGAGATTGTCCCACGATATTACTACTTGCCTCCTATGCCCTCACTGTGCAGGTTGGCAGCTGGGGGAGCATGGTGAGTGGTGCAAGTACTCCAACTTTGAGGTGGCCACCAGAGTTCCCCTGATCGTCCACATGCCTGGACTCACCGACGCCAAGAAGCTGTCACCGTTGTCAAAGAGAAAGTTTCCCTTCCAGGACCCCTTCAAGTTGCAGGGAATGTCAGACCAGTCACCCCGACAAAAGAATACAAAGTCTGTCAGAGCAAGCCATGATTATAGTAAAGATGCTACTGGTACTAAATCCAATAGTAGTAGGCCTTCAAAATCCTCACCTGGATTAATCGTGGAATTTACAGAACTTGTAGACTTGTTTCCCAGCCTTTCCGAGCTAGCAGGTTTGCAAGTTCCTCCAATCTGCCCGGACAAACCGTTTAACGTTGAATTCTGCACAGAGGGAAATAGCTTTGTGCCATTGATGAAGGCACATAGTAGGAGAAGCGGCTCGCGAGCAGGGAAGACGTTCCAGCGTTGGAAGAACGCAACCTTCAGTCAATACCCGCGTCCGGGGCTAACACCAGATGTGTACACCGACCTTCCGAACCTGGCAATCATCACCGTCATGGGCTACTCCATGATGACACGGGAGTACCGCTACACGGAGTGGGTGGGGTTTAACGGAACCACAGTGCAAGCTGATTGGTCGGACGTGAAGGCGAGGGAGCTATATATCAGGTGGGAGGATCCGGATGAGGACAACAATGTGGCAGATGACAGCAAGTATGCAGATGACATTAAGGAGCTGAGTCAGCAGTTGCGGAATGGCTGGAGATTTTGCCAGCCTGTCATTTGAAGAAGATCTGGGGCCTGTATCACACAGACTTGCAATCGATCATAATTTTTGTGTGATAGATATTACAAGATATACAGAAGTTGCAACAAAAATAAATTATAACTTTCAATTCCTGTTGATCGTGTCAATCACATGATTTGTCTGTTGATTTAATGATAGATATCTATCATATAATCCGTATCACAAAGAGGTTGTACTCAAAGTCAATTGTAACTTGCATTCAAATATAAATGTAGCTTGTGTAGTTCGCAACTATGTAATTAATTGCAAAAATATTCATTGGTGAGGACTTGTTGTAGATACAATGTAGCAGGGATATTTTGTGACAGGGAGAGTTGTAATAGATAACTACAAACTCTTTTTGATACGGGCCCAAACTGTGGGAAACAATCTTTTTATATATGATGGCAGCAAAATTTCAGCCATCCTTACTGAAGCAGTACTAATTTACAGCAATGTCTTTCAGCAGGAACTGTGTCATGATAAATATGTAGGTCATGTAGAAACTAGAAAGTAGAATATGTGTCTCCATCAGAGTTTGGTGCAATTCATTCTAAAACAAAAGGTGTTGCATGTTATTGAAGAAATTGTTTACCATTTTATTGAAATATTATATCTGAAATAGTGTGTTGTCATATTGTGCAATTCGCTTTTATACGAACAACTCTTTATATGCAAATACATGTAGATACCCTCAACAAAATATGTTACTGTCATTATTTGCACCAGCAATTTACACTGACTCAACCTGTATAGCAGTCTTTTGTCTGCCACAGAATGACCAAAAATTATGTCAACCACACAAACTCTCTAAATGAATATATAGCCCCATTTACACTTGATTTTTGATAGGTACTGCGCATGTCCACTAGTCATCCAAAGGAGACTGGCACGCTGCATGGTTATTATGACGTCATAAGTGGAGCGTTATTGTCATTGTCATCACGCATTGTTAAATGCACGCATAATTTTACAGAGAAAGATCAAAGTCAACCCGTCAGGAGTGCTCAAGTCACGTGGCAAAAAAATCACAATTTTTCTACGCTCGCCATTTACACTGGCAAGCTTTGCGATTTTTCACGTGATGTTTAAAAAAATCACACACCGGGAAGTGATTTTTCTGGCGCGATGTTTTGGTTGTTTGGATGTACAGTTGGGCCTGAGATCAACGTCACAGCTGATTGCAATCATTTGCAGTCAGACTGCAGTAAATGTATGGAGCTGATTGCATTTGATTGCAATCAGCTGTGACGTTGATCTCAGGCTCTACTGTAAGTTGCCTAGCAACTTACACCCAAAGATCTTGATCTTAGGAAAATCACAATTTTTGCTTGCCAGTGTGAATGGGCCTTTTGTTCAGTTTGGAAGATATGAGATTTCATTATTTTTTATTCCATATGTCTTTACAGTCTCTGCATTCATTACTCTTTGGTTTTTCATTGCTTTTGCCAAGTATAATCAGATACCTCACCGAGTGAGAAAGTAATAATTAAGTGGTACATGTATATATTCATCAGTATCTTGATTAACTTTGTGATGCTTACATAGATTTTTATATTCAATGATCAGTCTCATGAATGTTTTGTCATTTGTATTCATTCACCTCTCATGTGATGAGAGATGTATGATTTATATATGTTGTTGTATTAGATCTACTGTATTAAGAAATATATTTTGTGGTACTAAGAGCATACATGTATTGCATGAATTCTGAAATGACTTAATTTCCTTGTCACATACATATATTTTGATTTGTCAGTTAGATTGAGGTGCTCAAACTTTGAAATATTTTCCACGGGGGCACCTCTACAAATACATGTAGCCCCCTAAAACTTGGTATATTCTTTAGTACACCTTGAAGTACACCTTGAAGTTCAGTTGGTTTTAATAAAAGCATAAACATATTAGTGAAGGTTTGATGAAAATCTTTCAAATTTTTTTAAAAGTTAATTTTGACTTTGTGATGTCACGTGCCAAATGCTCTCCCATATGTTGTAAACTAATTCTATTGAAAATGTTCATTTTCTCAAAAGGATATGCATCATTTCATTTGTGCATTTGATGTATCATTAGATGCACATTTTAAACTAACCTTCTTGAAAAAGATTGATTCCTTCATGAAAAACAGAAAAGGAGCAAGATATGAAACCATACAGCACACAGCATAATATGAGTGCACCTCACGTCATTGTAGTGTATTGAACTACGTGATTGCTATGATAAATTGCACATCCATATTACATGTATCCTTATATTATATTCCTTTAAGTTCCAACCATGCCCTGCATATAACATTTTCACTTTGTACTTCGCTCTGTCTCAAAATTTTTGTTCTCTTATTCCCGCATTCCTCTTTAGGTATTCATTTGACCATAGCATCCTGCCACTGGTCACTCCCAGACCCTTGCTTCTCTCACCCCAAATCTCCTTGTACCAACCAGTACTATTGATGACTACTGATGGAAATTAAAGTATTCCAGAATTGAAACACTTGCAGTTTATACACCAAGCAGACAAGTCACTCTTGTCTCTGTATCTTGTGTATTCTCTTTATGTACCTAACCCAACACATGAAAGTCGCAAAATGCGAATCTTAAAAGATCATAACTTCCTTATCATTTGACAGACATTTGTCAATCCTTCACTTATGCTTCCTTCATGTTTCTATTTTTATTAAAACTAACTTTACTTCAGGGTGGACTTTCCCTTTAAAATAGCAATCCTGCATATGCAACGGTCAATGGAACAAAACACTACACCCTGTATTATCAAGTACAATATTATGGGAACTTACAAGTCATAACCGACATTTGACACAATTAGATTGAATTTTACATTGTTAATTTTGATTTGATATTTTATAGGATTGTCTCATTCTCCAGACTCTGTCAACTTCATTTTGAATAGCACAATCTACAAGATTCCATCAGATGAATGATGTTAATGGGAACATCTTTTTTTTTGCCAGCTTTGTGACTTGATATGACGGTGTAAGAAAAGGGAAGGAGAAAACAAGCGGAGCCCGATGGGCAAACTGCACATAGTATGTCATGTTTCAATATGAGCTTGTTTGACCTTTTTATGTCCTCCTTGTAGTTCTTACAATGTTTTACAGAAATTGGTAATGTTTCCAAGAAGAATACCTTACATGTTTATTTTTCTAAAATGTGACCTGAATGAAAAAACCTTAATGAAATAAAAAATGCATAATAACAATTTTCTCTGTTGACTCTATGGATTGATCATTCTGTGTTGCTCTCATCAAATTTGTATTAGATTAGCATAGACTCTGGAAATAAGAATATGCAATGAAAGAAACAATAAACCTATTTGTAAATCCAGAAATGTGTATATTTTATTTTCAATAAAATCACACACATGGATACAGAATACCAGTACAGTACATGTACTTCAAAACAATGAATAGACTAATAGAGCCAAATATAATCAAAAACATTATTTTTCTGAATTGCTGTTTTGGTCAGCTTGCTCAAGCACCAATGTTGACCATTCAAAGAATACATGTATGGCATAAAACAAACCAATTTTTTTAAATAAATGTATATGCCAATTTCATGGAGGATTTTCAAATCAGTTGATTACATTCACTTTGAAGCCTGGCTGTTGGCACTTTGTCCAAATGGCAACAAAAAGTGATTCAGATATTGTATTCAATGAAACAAAATTACAAGGGACATATCAATGTAATGACTTAATTGTTACTCGGCAGTCGAAAGTAAAGTTCCAATAATGTGCATAGATATGGAAATGGTTTATAGCTAGTCGCACTATCATTCAATTGAAGTGACTAGGAATCTGATCAACGTGATTGTGTCCCCTAGTCACACATTTCTTATTGGATTAAGAATAGAAATAAACTACAACAAACGAGTTGCTTTTCAAGTTTTACATCTCTTAAGGTCACCTCAAGAAGTATATTGTGTTCATTGGCTTTAAATGTACAAAATGATCAATTTGTGAAACAATATATACTATTCAAGATATCGGTACTCAAGGATTAACAGGTTATTCAGGACCAAAGTTAAATTATGACATTGCAAGAAGGTTTACAACATAACCAACATTGTGAATGAGTACCTACAGCTATTATAGATATCAATTTGAACATAGATAAAGTTAGTCCCCCTTCCATATCTTTGCATGGTGACCAGTAAGCATATAGAGTGACATGTCATTGTTCAAAATAAAAAACGCTATTTACACAAGCCAGCTGCATACCAGAAGCATAAGAAGTGCATAACTTTCATAAAATGGCGGACAAACCTACTTTCTTGACTTAACAAAAAAAAATGTCTTAAAAGTCTTTCACCATGATGAAGTGACAAAATGAAATGCATGAACACTGGGAGATAGCTCCCTGTTTTATTTATTCTCACAAGGTAAAAAAAGAAAAATCATTTTCAGGGGCTATTTTTCAACCATGGTGTCATGAAACAGAAACCCTCGACCATGTTGAGTACAATACCACAATGGGGATTTTGTTTACTTCACAGGGGCTCATTAGTTATTCATAGAGGCTTTTTTTTGCTTTGCGGGGGCTATAAACACCCCAAGCCCTCATTTTATCTTTTCCCTGATCCTCATAATCTATGAATGACCAGTGCAAGGACTGCGTCAAGTCACTAATATCAATGTGGAGAAACCTGTGATGACAAAATACTGCCTTCTTTCCAGTACTATAATAGCAAAGATTTGCATTCATTTTAACCTTTGTATCAACATTAAAATACAGCCATGCTTAATATCTGATGGAAACATACATGTCAGGATTTTAATTGAAGTTATTATATAGTTTGATGAAGTTATAGGTTGATTTTGTGATGATGGACCACACTCACATGTTCACACCTCCATTATAAACAACAAATTGTTTTTCATCAATCCAGTGATATTTTGCCCCTCCAAAATCTTGAATGAAAGTTTTGGAATCCATGGACAAACACACCAGGTCCCTGGTTTATAAAAAAATTGTGATACACCACAACTTGACTTGTGATTGATGTAAATCACAATTCTGTACATTACAGATAGGGAATAGGACTTGCGATCGATTCAAGTCAATTGCAACTCTTGATGAGACAGGGCCCAAAAGTGGGCCTCTTGTTTCCAGATACTACACCAGCGATAGATGATGTCATCTCTCATGAACTGTGCCTCTCCTTCCACATTCTGAGTTCACCAGGTTTGAGGGACTGATCCACTCCGCTGACGGGGGTGTCATCGTAGGGAGAGATGATGTAGCCATTCTCGTAGAGAAATACCTTCTTGCAGGTCTCGAACGTCATGAACATTAGCCCTGCGTATGGAGCAATCTGGAGCAAAATCCAAAACACAACATTGAAGACGATAGATTAAAACCAGAACAGCAGTTTTACTTTTGGAGTTGATTCAGTTTACCAGTAAAATTAATCTGCAGGTGCAATCCCTTTAAAGAAAAAGCCTATCAGTGAGCTGGCTGCATATGACATACAGATTTAGTCTGCACAATGCATTCTACCCATTGCTCACATTTCGATTTTCAAGCTTCGTGAACTCTGGTCCATTTAGGACATCAACATTTGCCCCGGAACTGCAGTAACCAAAGGGATGTGGCTTAATTGCTTCCAATCAGGAATGTGAAGTTTATTCATTGCCAGAAGTCTCTTGTCCATACAGCAGTTTTCTCAGGAGTTGCGCTGCTCAGTATCCGAATGAACAAAATCAAGAGGGCAGATATATGGGCTCAGTAAGGATCAGGTTGAATAAGAACAAAACCCCTCAAAGCAAGTTGATTGGTGTAAAAACAGACAAATCAGTGAGGCACATTGAGGGAAAGTTTGAGCAACACCAGACAAGGATGAGAGTTTGAAAATCTAAATAACATCACAAATTTCACATTTTTGCAAGTGATGATACTTGGCAGTCACTTACACGAGGCCGGCCCTTGTCATGAATGAGTTTAGTTTATCTTTATTGAATACAGTATATGCCAAGAGGAAGTTACCTTGCAGAGGTTTGCTGCATTGCCTCGCCATAGCCCACTCCATCCATACATTTCTTTTGTCTTTATGAAGCATCCCACCATGCCTTTGAATTTGATGTCCACGCCCCCTCCGTCCTTCATTACTCGACTTTGTGCCTGATCAGAAACAAAGAAAACAAACAAACCTGGTCACTCATTGACATTGTTTAATAGTAGGCTACAATATGAGGCTATTATGTCCTGTCAAACATTCAAACAAAGTACTTGCATTAACCATCAATCTCGCTTTTAAGTCAAAAAGACTCAAAGTCGAAATGATACAGTGGAATTTCCTGCAAAAATATAAATAAAAACAAAAGATAATAGGCATGGAGTACATTATCTGAAAGAAGTCCACTTTCAATCACAATTTGAAATGTCTCCTTCCCTCTCCATATAGCCATCTGTGCCCTGTTGCCTAAAACTTATTAACTACCCATGGTAACATAGCTTGACAGCCAATCAAATTCAAGGTTCGCATGGTGGTTGCCATTGGTATCCAAGTTACCATCAATGGTATCTTTTATGCAATGCACAGGACCCTGATGCTACTACTATTGCCTGGTATGCAGGCGCTCCTCCTGCAATAAAGAAAAAAACTAAATGAAAGTCAGAAAGAAGGGAAAATACACTGCAATACAAAGGAAAAAGGAAGAAAGGGAAGGAGCCTCAGTTTTAAACTGTGGTATATTTTGTCCAGTTTAGCATGAAACATGATGCTTTAGCCTAAAAAGCATCATGTTTCATGCTGAACTGGACAAAAAAAAACACAATTTAAAACTGTGGGTCCTTCCCTTTCTTCCCTTTCCCTTTCCCTATGCCAATTCCTTTGAGCTGGAGTGTACCTGTAGTTTCTTTCTGATGGTGTCAAAGGGGTATGAGATGGTCTGGGCTACGGCTCCTGCCAGGCAACCATTGACGAAGCTCTCCAGAGGAGTCAACGTGTAGCGCGGCTTGGTCCACAGCATGTCCAGGAGCTCGTACATGGCAAATGTCCCTGCTGTGAAGGGTACAGCACCTACAACACCAAGAATAAAGTTATCTTACATGGAGCGATGTGAATGAATCGTAGCTCTTTGTGATACAGACCCCAGGTGTAACATAATACCATTTTGTGATTAAATCTATAAATGTGATACTCTTTCAATCATATCATAAAAGATAATCTGACCTATGCATGGTTTAAAAATAATATTTCCTTCTCCCTCTAAAGACATTTTTTAAAGCAGTTCTAGATCACTGTTCATGTACATTATTTATGCTTAAAGATAGCCCGTCCCTTTTTCAGATAACCACAAAATCATCGAAACATTGGCAAAACATGTAGAGAAGTGTTAGCAAGTTCTATATTCACAATTTGAAACTGATACGTAGTGTAAAATTCAAATAATGCACGTAAACAACGTCTGATTAATAGTCTTTACCTCATGCTCTTAGCAGTTTGTGTTGAAATATCTGCATTATTGATTAATCTGTTTATCAAATTATAAACGCATTATGAAAAAAAAAATGTTCTATAGAAGGAATCATCTCCAAAGTTTGGTAATTCCTCATAAAATTAGGATGTCACACACGCATAATAACCACATAGAAACTGTAACAAAGACTAATACTTTTTTCGTAGTACGAAAAAAGTCGGTTTGAAATTTAACGGCTGAAATTTTGTACATATATACAGAAAGCTTCAACATGCTATATTCTTAGAAATGGTCTTGAATCACACTTTCTTCAATTTACGATCGTGATAGACGATTTCAAATTTTAAGCTTGCAAAAGGGACGGACAATCTTTAACACACTTTCATACCAATCTGAATTTTTAAAAAAATTGATTTCCAAATGACAATATGAAATGTTTAAGGTAGACATGTTAGATACCGAAATGTGGTAGTAATCAAGTAGTTTATTAAAATGATACTGATGATTGGTTACTGGTATCTTAACAATTTACCTGTTTATATTATGCATCATTCAAAAACACATTAACAACTTGGAATTCATGACTTTGACTTTGTAACTTTGGCTCTTTTAGTTTTGGAGAGTGATTCTTCAACTTGCCTAACAATGATGTGTACATTCCCTTGTAAAATGCCAACAAGCCTTCCTCCTTCAAAATGAGCCGAAATGCATGGATGATTCCCTTGTATCTCCTCCTTGTCGGGTCTGATGGTTGCACAATCAGTCTAGTCTTCACCATGTCCGTCGGATACGTCACAATCGTAGCCGCCATGCCGCCAAAGGCCCCGGCGAGCATCGCTCTCGGCGCCGTCAGCCGTCCGGTGTCGTCTGCTAGCAAAATTTTGCACTTGGAGAACGCCATGAACTGGACGGCACTAAATGGACTTAATCGCAAACAACCCATCAGATTTCCTCTCCAAAATGCTCTGATCCCATGTGTTGAGTAAATGTTGGCACAAGATCGCAAGACTCCATGATGGCGCGTTTCTTTTGTGCCAACTTGCATCCGAACTTTTACGACATCGATGGGAGAGGTGAGCGTGCGACTGACCAGCCCTGCCGCAGCACCACACGATAAGTTCTGCAGGTAGCTCAGACGATTGTCTCGACCTCCTCGAACCATCTCGATTTCGATTTCTGTCGCTCAAACTAGAACCCGAATAGTACTTGTCCATAGATAAGCATGTCCACACCTGTTCATCTAAACATATTTGGTTCAGAAAGTGACAATTTAGTCACGATCTACCTGTGGTCTAATCGTAATTTACAAATTCGGGCAGGGCAGCTCTCCCTCTGACTGTCAAACACACTGTACCGTGCCGTGGTTATTGCATAATGTTGTGGATCGTTAGGCTCGTCAAGTAGATTAACTCACATTCATTAGGGAGCCAACGAATTGATGAAAAAAATGAACATAATGAGAAGTTGATTATTCTATCGAATAATTTATGTGTTATTTTAAAAAGTGATATTCATTTTTATATAATCTTCTCGGTAAAATCTAAAAATCTGAACTTATCCTTTTTTCATATTTTGGATATTTTGCACAGAAATCCATTTCGACAACATGGCAGCGCCCGGAGGAGACGGTCTGCCAGTCGTGGCATGCCAGAGCGCAATCGAGGTTTGTTTTGTCAGTTTATACAAGTGTGAAATTATGTTACAATTTAAGCCACGTATTTTGTATTTTGTTATTTCTGGAAACAAAATTGATGTAATTTCTTGGGCCTGTATTGGAATCACAGTTTCCATTCTGTCCCATATGCTTGAACTCGTGTTGGTATACAGGAAGTATATTACACATGCAACAGGTATGTGTTGGTTGCACTAGCCTTAGCTGGCACTGCCGTTCCACGTATCTCCTGATCTTGGCATAGCCAAGATAGTCGTAAAATTAGTCTCAAGGCAAAGGCCAGGGCCGGCCCAGACCGAGGGCTTATTTCCACCATATCATGCAAGTACTGGTTTATCATGAAAAGTTGTCACTGATAGAACATCTATTATTATTCACAATAGTCAATACTAGCTGCCTTTCATTTTTTAAATGCAAAATCGATTACTGAAATTAAAACACAACTTTTCTAGTTCAAATCATGTTAACTTCTTCTTCTTCTTCTTCTTCTTCTCCCTCCGCTGTTTCGGAGATCAGTGCTTGGGTATGCACACGTGTAAGTCAGGATAGTTGGTAAAACAGAGAGTTTAGTGGAGCATGGATGCTCGCATAACGTGGAGCTTGTATAAGAAATTCAGTATCATTGTATTCAAGCGATCGATGAGTGAGGGCTGGATACGAGTGTTTGGTAGTACCAGGCATGCTGTTGTGAAGTTGTGGGGTTCTGAGAGGGCAAAGGACTGGGTGAGGACTTGAGAGAGCCCTAATTCCTCTAGCTTTTTGCAGAAGGTCTGGCGGTGTGACCTTAGTGCTCTGCACACTGCCACAAAGTGTATCTCATGTGATACAGTGAGCAACTGTCATGATGACACAACTACAAGATGAACATCTGAGGCTCTTCACCATACACATAAGAATTCTTAACTGATAGTCTAAGACTTAAAAAATGGTGGTGGAATACTTTTTAAATGATGGATTAATTTCTTGGCGCCTATGAGCTTTCTGATTCTCTATTTTATATAGCATGTCATGTGTCGTGTGCTAATGCTCAGTGTGTGAACTTCCAAGGTCCACAGTAAATAGTAAAAACTGGAATCTTGTACAGTAAACACATTAATTGCCTCCCTCCCACCAACAAAAAAAAAAGAATGGTGATAATACAAATTTAAGAAATCATTAAATAATCTATCTCCCTGTAGTCCATGATTGCAGAACAACATGCATAACTGAAGGACCTAAATTCAACCTTGAATGTGTCTTGTTTCCTGTTGATTTTTTAACAGCAAATCAGAAATTTCAACTTTGCAAAGACCTTGCTCCTGATTGGGCCAGATGATCACAGGACCAAAGGTGGTGAGACTTCGACCAAACCCAGCAATGGCCCGATGGTGACCATTTTGAGCTGCTCGCAGCTTGCTGAGGGAAGAGACCTAGCCGAGGAGGCTATCATTATCAACTCCTTCCTGCCATCAGGTAAAGGTCAAAGGTTACAGGGGTGCTGTGTGTGTGTGTGTGTGTGTGTGTGTGTGTGTGTGTGAGTGATTTGGGGTGAAACTAGAGGGATATTGTTTTCATGTTTTCCATTCAGGGTTTGTTTATTCCCATTCATCAGTTGATATTGATAACAAATCAAAGTATTTGTAAAATACTTAGCAAGATGAACAAACATTTATCATTTGAGATATGTCAAAAAATGCAACAAATTGTATTTATCAACTTAAGCTGTTGTGCCTTTAACAATTACTTTGTTCACTCTTTCACATTTTCCCTCTTATTTTATGCACATTTTTCCTCTTTTCATTAACAACTCTTCAGGGATCAGTGTGTGTGGTCTGTTTGTGCCTGAGTCATCCTCTGCACCTTTGTCCAGCTATGTGACTGACATGTTCAAAGGAGACATTGCAAAGGTGAGTGATAAAATTGCCTGTAGGCACCTCATTATAGCTCATAATTTGAGGAAGACATACCAGTACTGATTATAAAGAAATCATCTTAAATGATGTTGTATGGAGTTATGAGGTAAATTGTATGTTTTTTTCACAATGACCTTGCAATACATTGTTTAGCTTTTAGTAATGGCAACAGTTTACATAGGACTGCGTATATCATACATGAACTTTGAAAAGGTCTTTCAAGCATATGTTCCCATGTACACATGTATTATTCACAAATCATTGTTTGTTGTTTGCCGTTGTGTCCCAACATTCATTCACTCATAAATGAATAATTATTTTATGTATGCAGACAGTCAATACCCTTAATAATCTAATGATAGTTTTGAAGGTGCTGAGAATGTGTGACCTCATCTGATCCAGATCCAGATCAATTTGTGGACAAATTTGTTCAATTACTTAACATAATTGAAAGCTCATTGGTTCCAGAAATTAATTGAATGATTTTTGGTCTCAACATTGCAGAAGCTGTTTCCATCCGGAGAGGTCAAACTGCTGTATACAAATGAAGAAGATGAGCAGCTGGAGGAGCAGGCAGGCATCTACGAACTAGAGAGTGGTCAGCGCAGATCATGCGACCTAAAGATAGTCAAAGATGGCAGCAGCTTCACAGACAATGTGCTGATGTTTCGAATTAGGTCAGAGGTCACCATGAAGTGCTGCTACCAGAAGAAAACTGGTAAGAAATCAAGAAGTAAAGACAGAGATGGAATTGCATGGGATCATACAACGAGAGTGGCCTGCTCAAGACAATATTTAATATTGATATAAATATTTATGATGTATTAGCAAAAATTGAAGCAGACATAGTATAGGATGTATGAGTGATTTTCTCCCAGTCAAGAGCTGTTACCAAACTGCACAACTTGCATGAGCAGGTGGTCTGTAAGTACAGATTTTAATGAGAAACATTTTCAAGGGAAACGATGAATGATTTTTATAGGCAGGGGGTCTTTCTGTACTTGTCGTTGCTGAATCAGGTTTCACTGTATCAGAAAGAACATCTTACAAATTGCATATTACTCTGTCGTTAGTCCCTTTTTTTTTTTTAAGAAGATTTAAGGAAAGTTGGAAAAGAGACCATCTTGCTTTGATGAGAGTGTGATAAAAGTGAATTGATAGATTATTAAAATGTGTTTTGCTTCATTTTTTTTTATGCAGAGTTGCCGGACGTGTTTCTGCGGCAGTACTCCTTTTTGAAGAACCAGCTTCAATCTTCCACCACCCTCTACCACATCCAGAACACCAGCGTTCTCGTCGGCATCCAGGCGCCCACGGCAACGGCCGATGCTAGCAGTGACAGCCGCATTGCAGCCATCATAGGTCCCTTGGCGCCTAGCAACAGCATCCAGGATGTTCTCCAACAAATCCAGGAGGAGGAAGAGGATGATGGGTTTGGTGTGTCGGCGGGGAAGGGTGGAGGAGCAAAGAAGAGCAAGAAAGCAAAGCTTGATGGACAGGTAAAATATTCATTCAGTAGTGATGGATGAGAAATGTTAAGAGACCCCCTTGATTAACTTTGTGCCTAAGACCCTAAGTTATGTTTTAGATTCTAGGTTCTTTGCCTACTTTCCATGTCTCCCAAATTGCTGTCTGATAAGTCAAGAGCCATAAATCCTTCAGATTCTCATTATTGTTAAAATGATTTCATAGACCATGTTCCTGAATGATTTGCATGACTTAAATCACCAAATCAATATCAATTTATTACTTTGTATCTGAATCTTTACAGTAACATCATGTTGTGTATACTGGTATACTATCTTAATTTGCATCCAGGTTCTGGATGTGAGGATTCTCTTTCGGACTGGCTCTGGACAGGTCCAAGAAGCAAATGAACACATTCCTATTGTCAAGTACAATGCTTGTAAGTATCTAAGCAGAGTGGCTTTTCTAATTATGTAGGAGAAATCTTGTCTTTGTAGCAAAATATGACTCAAAATATATTTTGATGAGGTAGTTCAGTAGATTCATATTGTGACTCTTTCAGCAGTATGCCATTTTGCATTGCCTGCACATAAGTTCTGTCTTAACCTTTATGCATGAAATTGAATTGCTGTAAACAAGCATATTGTCATTTCTACAGAGAAAGAGAGAAAAGTTATTCTTGTTCACATGGAATTCCAAAGCACTTATAGAATGAATAAAACTATTATTTTACATAGTGAAAGATGTGACATACGAAGTGGCGTGATTCAAGACTAGTACCTGTTCTGCTGTCTAGTCATGATAACCCATGTGTACCAGCTGACAAGAATGACACAGACTGCACATATTCCTCTCATGTTTGACTCTTATCTGGTTTAAGGGAAGTAACATTTATTGCTTTTTTATAGAGCTCAGAAATGTTCTTTTTCTCGTAATAATGTAAGAGTGACTGCTATACCTGTATAACTTCAAACTTGATATAGCTTAAATTCAGCATGTGGCTTAAATGTCACTCATGTTATTCTGTTGTTTCCATGGCAACACCAGACGCAACGGACATGCATCATCTTGCTATGAACCTTCCACTCGATGTGCTTGTTATGGCTCCCAGCTCCGCCCCCATCTCATACCTTGCTCCGCTCTTTATAGAGGGAGTATGCAGGCAGCTACGTGCAATGGAGATCTGCATTGCTAGGCACTACATGGTCAGTATACTAAACCCATTTTTTACTGAGCCCTCGCATATGTGGGCCCCTCCTTTTTTTCCACTTTGATACTAAAGAATCTTCTCAAAAGTCCAAGACACATAAGACTGTGGTTATATCTGGGAATCCCGCATGCGATCTTTTCTATGAAAGTCTTCATAATCCCCCATCCTTTTCGATATACGCACGCCAGCGTTCTTTTTGTTCAAAAGACCTGTGAGGTCCTTTTCATCACTGCAACGCACTTGGTCACTTATGACAAGTAAATACGAAGCAGCTGAATGAAACAAAAGACCAGACGGACTATTGTTGGAACGAAAAAGAAAAGAAGTGCAAATTAAAAGCTTGCAGTGAGCTTCAAGCCATGTCCTGACCCTTGACACTATGCTTTAAGATCACCTTGGTCCTATACTTTCAACCACTCCCCTCAAATAACAGTGACTCTTTTCTTCCCCACCCATCTTATCCAGAACCATGGTATATGCAAGCCAGAGCCCCACCACTTTAAGCCTGTGGGACTAGGCCATCTTCTCACCGTCATCTACCCTCGCGGAGTCACTGACAAAGATCTGGGTAGGTCCAGCACTTAATTATATATTATTGTAATTCTGCACGCAATGTACACCATCCCCATTACTGAGGAACCATCTTTGTAGGCTGCCTATTAAATCTTCTGGACAAACCATATCCCAATAACTTTATGGGAGAGTTAAGGTGTGGCAGTGTGCAGTATCTTCGAGCCTACAGAATTGAACCACCCAGCTGAAAAATGGAATGTTAATCTTCAGTTGTTGTTCATCTCGTGGGATTTCATTGTCAGTAATAGAGCATGTGGTCTTCATGAAGAAGAACTGTTCCAAGTTCAACAGGTGAATCACAGTTTATACATATATTAATGGTAATGATAGTGGTAAATATGTGGATACAGAATACAGGCTTATTAAGATTGTTAACAAAAGCAGATATTGCAAAGTTTTGTGGCAAAATCCTTATTGGGGGAAAAGGACCTTTGCACAACATGAGGTGACACTATATCCATGTCCTTTTACTCTGCCTCCCTCTTACAGAGAGCACAAGACAGTCTCTCCACCAACAGTTCATCCTTCCTCAAGACAGACCGCTCCTCAGAAGACAAACCACCTACGCCTTCCCAGAGGACACAAAGGACCAGGTGCTACTGCGCAACGTGCATGTGGGTCTGCCGCCCTCTGGAGGTAAGCCCCTTACATTATCCTCTCCATACTCATCTAGAGAGATGGAGGTAATACAACCAAAAAGGAAACTTGTCTTTTGTGATTCGTGTGGTACATCGAGCATCACACTGTTTCCTCTTGACAGAAGGATGTGCAAAACAAATATGTGTTACTAGTACATCTCCAACAAAGGGTCAAAACTTTCTGTTTGGCAACTTTGTCCCGTATTCTTGTGACAGGTGCCAGGTTATCTACCTGGCTCACTGTTCCTGTTGATATGCATGAAATTATTTGAGGGGTTGAGAGTTCAAAGGCCTAGATGAAGGTGATGTGTGAAACATTTTATATGAAATTATATGAAGAGACATATCATAGTTTGATATGAGCTCGCATTATGTGAGTTGTAGTGGAAAACATGCTAGCGGGATGCAGTTCATTCGGTGTGTATGGAGGAATGTTTTGGATGTTGAGATGTTAATGATTTCTTTGCAAGTTGCAAAAAAGGGAAACGGTGATGTCTATGTGCAAGTTTTGCAGAGTTTACTCATGAAATCCCCTATTATACTGTATTTAAAGTGTCAAACAGATGGTATAAGAGTGTGTTACCCCGTATATATTTGATGTTTCTCAAGATAAATGTCACATTTTGTTCTGTTTATTTTATGCCTCTGTTTTGTAACTGATAGTCGCGGGTGGCCAACCATCGCTCGTCTACGGTGTCTATGCATACCACCACTACATGCAGGACAAGTTCAATGATAATGGGTGGGGCTGTGCATACCGGTCACTGCAGACTCTGTGCTCATGGTTTAGGCTGCAGGTAAGACTAAGGACATTGATATGCCTCCACCATTCAGCATAATGTTAAATGGATTGGTTGTTATCTGTCTGTTTTAATGCCGGGCCACCCCTGGTCCATTTATGCAATATCTTGAGATCTGTCCAATGGATTTTCTTCTTACTTGGTACCTGGATGAACTGCATGACATTTAGGTTAAATCTGACTTAGGTCAGGGTCCACAAATTGTTAAATTTTTAATCAACATGGCCAAAAATTGATCTTTCTTGAAATAAATAGAAATTCAATGATCATCTAATATCAACCAAAATTAGTATAAGAATGGATCACTGTAGGGCTCAAGTTCATAGGTTTATGATCTTTGCCAAATATTGTTCAAGAATATGTTAATATTACAGTGTTTGAAATGGTGAGAAAGACAAAAAGATAACAAGGTGTGCACATCAAATGAAATGATGCTTACAGCTGTGGTTGTGATGTTATGTGTTGTGCAGGGTTATGTGGACCATTCCATTCCAAGCCATAGGGAGATCCAGCAGACTCTCGTCGACGTGGGGGACAAACCCAACAAATTCATTGGGACCAAGGAGTGGATTGGATCCATTGAGGTCAGCACTGTGCTCAACCAACTCCTTGGGGTAAGCAACCAATGACAGGCAACTTTATTTTTCGTAATATGTTATTAGTGCAGACTGGACAGTAACATGTCAAAGTGTGCTATTATAATAGCATTATGCTTACTCAGTGGACTTTGGACTGTTTGTACATTGATTAATGATTTTGTGATTGGAAATTCATATATGAAAAAAAGAGCAGGAGGATGAAATAACAAACTAGTGTTTTGTGTTCATGTGATATCTTTGATGGGAGAATGATATCTTCCTGGGAGGATAAAGACCCTGTGATTACCATTTGGGAAGGAGATATAAATCAAGCTTGTCATTCAATTTGGGAGATTGCGTAGCTTCACTAGTGACCTAAAATAGATCTGTTCTATCAGCTTTGACAATATGATAATAGCTAGGATAGCACATCAACATAGGGGAAGCGCACACTCCTTCCTCAGCACTTTAGAGTGATACTTCACACTCAAAAGTAAGTAAGTTTGATAAAAGCAGAAACATGCAAGAAACTTGTTGGTGAAGGATTGATGAAAATCCGTCAAAGGATAAGAAAGTTTTGACTGTTTGTTGATTTTTGTGATGTCACATGCGAGATGCTCTCCCATATGTTGTGTAATAATTTTTTTGGAAATGGCAATATTCTCAAAAAGGATATACATAATTTTTACACATATACCTCAGTGACAAAAAATATTCCTGCATCGGAAACAGAAAAAGAACAATTGATGGAATCATTTAGCACACAACATATGGGGGAGGGCACCTTAAACGTGACGTCACAAAATGGGAATTTTAATAGATCATAACTTGTGTGACGGATTTTCGTCTAACCTTAGAGAGGACTATCCTTTTAATAGCTGTTCCTGATACGGGCCTCCTGGATGCTTCATTATAAAGGAGTGATATATTGACCATTTATTCATTATGAAGGAGTGATATATTGACCATTTTTCATTATGAAGGAATGATATATTGACCATTTCTTCATTATGAAGGAGTGATATATTGACCATTTTTCATTATGAAGGAATGATATATTGACCATTTCTTCATTATGAAGGAGTGATATATTGACCGTTTTTCATTATGAAGGAATGATATATTGACCATTTCTTCATTATGAAGGAGTGATATATTGACCATTTTTCATTATGAAGGAATGATATATTGACCATTTCTTCATTATGAAGGAGTGATATATTGACCATTTTTCATTATGAAGGAATGATATATTGACCATTTCTTCATTATGAAGGAGTGATATATTGACCATTTTTCATTATGAAGGAATGATGTATTGACCATTGCTTCATTATGAAGGAGTGATATATTGACCATTGTTTCATTATGAAGGAATGATATATTGACCATTGTCAGGGGAAGCACTCGTTATTCCGATTGTTCGTTATTCCGAATGTTACGAGACTAATGCTCGGATTAACAAACCCTTTTCGTTTTCGGACTAACGAGCATCGAGGTATAGGCAATTTACGTGTTTCTGAATTAGGAATCTTTGGAATAACGAACCTTCGGAATAAAGGAACCTTCGGAATAAAGGAACCTTCGGAATAACGAACCTTCAGAATATCGAACTGTAATCGTTTTGCAGGTAACTTCCAAGATCCTGTTTGTTCCCAATGGGGAGGAGATGGCCACTAAGGGCAGGGAACTCGCTCTACACTTCCAGACACAGGGTACCCCAATCATGATAGGTAAGGCACCAAGTTGTTTGATATGCAAATTGTATAAAAGTCGTAACAATTCGTCATCAGTGGTAACTCCAAAGCTTGTCCGAGGTTTGTCGTAGCAACATTGAATACATTCAGAGGATGTTCCACTCATTGAAAATGAATCACAAGATTCAGATGAGTAAAATAAGGGATTGGTGTGTAGTTAGGGGGAAATTGTGAATACATTATGAAAATGGCTTTATATTTCAACTTGAAACCCAGTAATTTTCCCTCTCCCTCACACAAATGCACATTTGATGTGCTATATTTGATATGAATATCTTGTCATCATTCCTGTAGTTAACGCTGTAGATTCAGAGATGTCGGGTATCCCTTGTATCAACTCCATGGGAATGAGATAATATCTAGGTGTCAATGGGTTGAATACGTCTTGTAAAACATAACTTGTTTTTTGCTTTACTTGTGTTCAGGAGGTAGCAGCTATGCACACACAATCCTTGGGGTTGATTTTAGTGAGAAGACTGGTGACTTAAAGTTTCTTATTCTGGACCCTCACTACACCGGTGAAGAAAATTTGAAGACCATTCAAGACAAGGTAAGAAGATTAAGTTGACTGCATGCAGTGAATGTCCTCGTTTGATAAATAATATGGATAGATGGATTGTATGCAAGTGATGTGTAGAAGAAAAGAAGAGGTAGGGGGAGAAAGGTGTCAACCAAAAGGAGAGGACAAGGAAAATTAAGAAAATAAAGGGAGAAGAATAAAGTTGAATAAAGGAGGAAGAATTGATCAAAGTGGAGCAGTAAAGTTGCTGTACTGTAATTTGTTTGTTTCCTCTTGTGGATGATGAGAAATTGCCAAAAATAAAATACTAAAAAATGCCTTAAAATATCCTCTACTGGCTGCATTCCTTGTACTGAAAAGTGTGTAGTATATAATCAAATACATAATGCGACGTCCACAAGAATAAGATAAATGATTTTTACATGGACCCATATATGTATATGTAGGTCAAACATGAATATGGAAGTGCATTTCGACATTCCACTGAAAGCACTTCCTGTTCTATACACTCAGTAATTTTGTTGACAGTCTTGGAATGAAATTTACCCGCAAACATGTGAAGGGCCAGCTGTTGGTGATGAAATCTACTCCCAGCAATGCCTATGGCCTTTTGTTTGCTATGTTTGCTTGAAACCAACAATTTGAAAAACATCTTGTCCTGCATACCTTCCTTTTGATCACCATCTCCTAAACAGGCTATCAACCCAGTGTGATTTAACTAACGGATGCATAATCATAGTGTGAAGTGGATGACAAAATGCATCACACATCAATGAATTAGGCGACATCCATTCATTCCCTTCCAAATGAATGTTTTATATGTATATTTGTAATCTTACAGGGCTGGTGTGGATGGAAGGGGGTAGACTTCTGGGACAAAGCAGCCTACTACAACATGTGTCTCCCACAGCGACCACATGAACTCTGATCAACCTCGACCCAACTAACTGGTGAACTTTGAGCCAGCAAACTCTGGTGAACTTTCACTGAACTCTGGTGAACTTCTAGTGAGTTCTGATGAACTTCAGCAAACTCTGGTGACCTTTCATCAAAATCTGGTGAACCTTCAGCAAATTCTTGTGAACTTTTATGAAACTATGATGAACTTCCACTGAACTCTGGTGAACTTTCAGTGAGTTCTGATGAGCTTCAGCACACTCTGGTGACCTATCATCAAAATCTGGTGAACATTCAGCAAACTTGTGAACTTTTATGAAACTCTGATGAACTTTCAGTGAGTTCAGATGAACTTATAGCAAACTCCAGTGAACTATTAGTGAACTCTAGTGAGTTTTCAGTGAGTTCTGAGGAACTTACAGCAAACTCTAGTGAACTATTAGTGAACTCTGGTGAGTTTTCAGTGAGTTCTGAGGAACATACAGCAAACTCTAGTGAACTATTAAGGAACTCTGGTGAATATTCAGTGAGTTCTAATGAACTTTGACCTAGCAAAGTCTGGTGAATTTTGACCTAGCTGGTCATTACAACATCAAAGTGACCTATGAGGTTCTGTGGCCACCATATTGCAAGGTTATTCGCTCTGCGTATTGAACACATCGTAAGTGTAGATTTCATTCTGTTTCTTTCTATCGATTCCAGAACTACGGCTCAACTGTTTCAGCTTTCTTCTGATTTAGCTCTATAATTTGTTGCAACTTAATTAGCCACGCGTTGTGAGGTATACCAGTGGGCATTGCATGCAAATAGCCATCCATTCCATTTTGTATCATGGTTTAGAAGATTGTAAAGATCAAGAATATTGATCAATATTTGATACAAGGAGCTTCATTTTGTTTCAATGGAATGTCTGATTTGCTATTAAAAATACAAATATATTTTTGATGGTAAAGGAGAAGGAAACCCAGATGATGAGGCAAATTGTATAAAAGTCTGAGAAACATTTATGCATGAGTTTGAGAATAATCAGGTCTATTACATGGCAGATATTTGTGTTTAAACATCCTAATCTCATTAGCTCTGTAATCTTGATCTGCAAGTCCATGATAGATAAGTGATGCTCTGGGTATTGTCTGTTTTATGCATGGTACACGAGAAGAATCACATTTGTTCATTAATTTACAGGATGGAGCACGCTATCGATACTATTGGGTGGATGCCTAAAATTTGTCTGTAAATTGAAATTACCCCAGAAAGCCCTTTCACTAAACTCTAATGAAATTTATGTTCAATACATCGCTGCTGACCAACAGAGTTGGATGTGAAGGGTAATGATAAGAATTCAGTGCTCATAATCATGATTTTAAAAAAAGTTCCTTTTAACATGTCTGATTTTTCTCAAACTTTGTCAATTTGTTCATCTGCATTGAACAATTTTTGTCTCGCCCACCGGAGGTGAAGGCGAGACTAAGGGATCCAAATGGCGTCCGTCCGTCGTCCGTCCGTCGTCCGTCACAAATGTTAAAGTTTACCTGCAAGACTCTCTTTTGACAAATAACTTCACATGGGTTGCTTGGATTACAACCTAACTTGGGTCATAGATGCACTGGGGGTACCTTCATGTTATGGTGCCGTTGGAGGTCACAGGATAAGGTCAAAGGTCATTTGAGGTCATACGTTAAAGTTTACCTGCAAGACTCTCTTTTGACAAATAACTTCACATAGGTTGCTTGGATTACAACCTAACTTGGGTCATAGATGCACTGGGGGTACCTTCATGTTATGGTACCGTTGGAGGTCACAGGATAGGGTCAAAGGTCATTTGAGGTCATACGTTAAAGTTTACCTGCAAGACTCTCTTTTGACAAATAACTTCACATGGGTTGCTTGGATTACAACCTAACTTGGGTCACAGATGCACTGGGGGTACCTTCATGTTATGGTACCGTTGGAGGTCACAGGATAAGGTCAAAGGTCATTTGAGGTCATACGTTAAAGTTTACCTGCAAGACTCTCTTTTGACAAATAACTTCACATAGGTTGCTTGGATTACAACCTAACTTGGGTCATAGATGCACTAGGGGTACCTTCATGTTATGGTGCTGTTGGAGGTCACAGGATAAGGTCAAAGGTCATTTGAGGTCATACGTTAAAGTTTACCTGCAAGACTCTCTTTTGACAAATAACTTCACATGGGTTGCTTGGATTACAACCTAACTTGGGTCACAGATGCACTGGGGGTACCTTCATGTTATGGTACCGTTGGAAGTCACAGGATAAGGTCAAAGGTCATTTGAGGTCAGGGATACAATTCTTTTGCGTATCAATGGAGATCGCGATATTTCTGGTTATTTTCGCAAGTGGGCGAGACACAATATTGCTAATGCCTTGTTTTATTCAACTTATCAATATTTCATTCTTCTTTAAGAAGGTAACCCAAGCATGATATTTTGTAGTTTGGTACTACTAAATGATTCCTTATATTTCAAGTCTATTCGGACCAAATGAAGTTAACACTTTTTAAGGCCAGGAAAGAAGACATTTATTTTACTATGGTAGAATATATGTCCTGTGAGATAGTTCTTGAACAAGTAAGGTACATAATTGTACCATACAATTGATGAGCATCATAGCAACATCTGCGAATTTGTTGTTATTTGTTGTTACCACAGTAGTTTCCATTCAATGTTAGTTGCAATAATTGAAAAAAAAAAAAACATGGCCTAGAACAGACCAGCTATGAAGTTAAAGATAATTTAGGTGGATCCTACCCGTTGATCAAAAAGATAATAATGGGCATGTAGCTGTTTTTTCTCTCCATGTAACATAAATCATGTGTGCCTGAATGTGTTCTCTAAATGATGTGCAATAATTAATTACTGATTTCACTCATTAATTCTTGCATTAATTTTCTACTTGACATGTGTTGTATCCCTGATTGTTTTGTAAATGAAGCTCATGAATCTACCAAGGTAATCGTGGCTGACAAATGCTGAAATTTAAGTGTACAGCATTAAAGTGTAGTTGTATTTTCCCCACTTCAGCTTATAAGCAATTGTATGTTCTGCTTGGTATCAATGTGGTACATTATTTATTTATCTCATATTTTAAGCCTCTGTTATTCTTTCCTTCTCCACAAATATTTTTGTCGTAAAGATATGTTTGTGCTATTCATATTTGGTGTATTGTTATTGTTGTTGATCATATTCTTCCTTTTCTCATCTTCTTTGAAGAACTTGCATTATCCTAAAAGGTTTTTACGAACAAATCCGGTTGCTCTACTAGTATCTGAATACTGTGTTGATTACAGGAAAGATGATAGTCATAGTTTATTTTACATAACAGAGATTTATAGTATGTTTAATAATCTGTCTTTATAAGTCATTGCATTATACTCCACTAAACTCTTAAAGGTAGCCCGTCCCTTTTGCAGACTTAATTCTGAAAGTTCTCTGACTTTGTCATCATTTGAGAGAGAGTGGCTGTATAACCTTTCCCTGGAATCGACAAAAAGGAATATTCGGTTTTGAGGAAATAACCTTCCATAATTGATGGAGCTTTCTTTATTAGTACCACAAAAATAATCAAATCTCAGTGAAAACTAGTTAGATTTTCATCTATTCTACGGGAGTCATAGTACCTCTGACCTTAAACTTTTACAGTTGTTTTCCCAGCTAAATATGTTTAAACTTTCATGAAGTTTGCAGGTGTTTGAAAAAGGGACAGGTCATCTTTCATAAGTATTAAGCTATTTGAACAACTATGCATTAAGAAGCGATGATCCGAGTAAAGTTCCATTGTAATCCGTATATTTTTTTCTTGTACAATGCACTGTATTGATAAAAGTGTTTTTTTTTTCTGACGTTACGTTTCACCATAGAACATGTAACATCTCATTTATTTCATGGAACGTTTGGCTAGCCTTCCCTAAAAGTAAAATCTATGGTCGGTACATTATAACAAAAATTTCTATCTTTTCAGGGGCAAAATAGGAATTTTCTAGACAAAAGTAAACCGTTTTGAAAAAAAAGGGATAGCGGCTCAAATTAAGGATTGTTGTAATAATTGTCCCCACTGTGTTAGCTTGTCCATCTAAACAACAATTGAACCACACGGATAGACTACGGCACACATGTACATGTATATCGTTTTTCACGAATTCTACATAAGAATATATTTTGTTAAAAATACAAAGTTGTGATGTAAGAGGGTTCCCTCCACATCCTTTTACTTAAAGAGAATACATACCCCTTGTTATATCTTGCTTTAAATTCCCTTTGATTGCATGTGACTGTAGTGACTAAAGTGTGATTATAATATGTGGCATGATGCTCAAAAGCTTTGCGCTCTATAAAGGTGTACGTACATGTAAGAACACACATTTGCAAAAGTAGATTAAATGAAATTCTATTTGTAGTTCTTGTCTGGAAACATATTTCTCATTCTTTGATGTGGCTTGACAGGTTAAATATAGAAAATGAAAGACGAATATATAGGAGAATCAAACTAATGAGGAGAGAGACTGAACGGTAGTTTATATTGTGTGTGTGTGTATGTGTGTGTGTGTGTGAGTGAGAGAGGGGGGGGGGGGAGTGTGTGCGTGAGATAGAGTGTGAAAGAGAGTGTATGTACATGCAAGGTACAAGAGAGAGAGCAAGTGTGTGTGTGTGTGTGAATGAGAGTGTGAAAGAGATTATAATATACTCTCTTTCACACTCTCTTTCACACTCTCAAATATCATTTGCATGCAAGATACAAGAGATAGAGAAAAAAGGAGAGAGAAAGAAAGTGAGAGCGAACGAGAGAAGAGAATGTGTGAATGCGACTGAGGACTGAAGAAAAGGGTAAACCTAATTGATCTATGAACGAATTTTGAAGCGGGGAACGGGATCTTCATTGGAGTAAATCACACACAAGATAGTAAAAAGTATACATGCATTTGTACATCGTAATTGGTTGTGGCGGTCTTAAATTGTGTGCAGATGAAGGTGGTCGGACAATCCATTACCGATGCGCAATGTGCCGTGGTCGGAATAGGTAGACGATAGTGCTCATCATTACGGGAGAACTGTCCTGTTGTGATCACAGGTCCATTCTCATTTCGTGTTAGGAGAAATGGACATAAAATAGTGTCCGATGTTTTGACACACGTTATATTTTACCAGAAGGGACAATTTTGCAGATTCAACCACAAGATGGTGCAGTCAACATGCAGCTAAATATTTACACTAGCATCTTTTTCAACGTGGTATAAATAAGCATTTTATTGTTTGGTTCAAATACAGGTATATGTTTTCATAGAATTTAGATATATTGTGATATTAGATATATTAACAAGCAAAATAAAGTGTTTGTGTTTTCGGAATGAAACATAAATAGGATATTTGACAACAAAAAAATAGAAACATAGCCATGTAAATTGAACTTAACCGTCATAATGAAGTTTTAATATACATAAACAATCACATTATGCATCAACGAATACAAAAGGTCCTAATGAAAGTGTATTTTCTGTACATCTGAAATGAGCAACGAATGAACTTGATATCATACACGTTACGAACACAGAAAGGCATCTATATACAGAGGGGGATGCCATACCTATGCAATATTGGATTAGAGAAATTAGATTCACATCAGCTTTTATGGAAAGAAGAAAAACCCGATTGTTCAATAGAACATTATATATAGCAAAAGAAAAGTTACAGAAATATGTTCCAAACGAATGGTTAACACATGACTGTCGTAACACGTCAACAAAATAAACGAAAGGGTTCTTCAAGAGGATACATCAGTTTTGAATGTCGGAACGAATACAAATACATGTATTCACATCAATGCTCTCCAAACAAATGCGTAACTAGCGCCTGTCATAGAAATTCGATACAAATATTTAAAATTTAATTGCGACAAAATCACAGCTTCTTGTGTCCATATTTGTTTTTGATAAACTAGAAGCCTCGATGTAAAGATTTCCGAGTCTCGCAAAGTTCATGTTCATGCGTGGAATAGAAATTGGTTCGTGTAGGCTACTCGTTTCCATGTTGAATGTGAACATGATCCCGAGCCAAGTACAAATTTCCAATATTAGTAAAATATTGTACGGAGAGTGTAAAGTATACGAATGTCATTTTACATGTTGTACTTGACGTTTCTTCTGTAGCTTTCTCAAAATATAATAAATGTAAATGTTATCATTACACCGTCGAAGAGCTGCGTTTGGAACGTAGCTTGCAGAAACCCCAACGCCATATCACAAGATATTCAGCATTCGGAATATGTTCGAGGAGTTCCTAGTGAGTTACAATCCACGACCCACAACCGATAAACTCGCTATGAAGTCTGGTCTCGTAAACTCAATTATTCACAAACAGCTTGGTGATCTCTTTATGAGGAAGTATTATTCATTCGTTATGTTCGTATTGCAAATGTCCTCCGGTTATTGTGTTGGGACTTGGACCAATCAAGGATGTTTTACCACTGGATATCCAGCTGCCGTTTAATCAATGCAGATTCATTGTACTCTCCTTCTAGTCACAAAAGAACGCTTCACAAAGATTTTCTCTTTGATCTCGATGTTCAATGCCGCCGATTCTCTGGATGAGTTTTGCCTGCATTTGATGTATAAACAAAATCGGATACGCAGAAGAATTTGGGGAAATATCCTCACCCCATATGCTTGCGCAGTTGTGACATGTAATACCTACGATGCATCAGTAAAGATTCAATCAATGAATAGTGTTACAATATGGCAAAAGGTTCTAAACGTGATATGAAGTTGCATTATAAAAGTTCCAATTTCACAATGTTCCTGCTTAAAAAATTGCATGAAACGATACTTTCAGATATTTTCCTTTCAGACAAGCAACATGAAAAACGTGCTCAGCCGCGCCAAAGCTAGTATTTCCATCTCAAATGTATCAAATTTCGTATTCGCTCGTACTTTTTAACTTACATAACTAGCATTTAGTGACAAAAATAAAAGTTCAACAGCGAAAGCTGAAATGTATGCATGTATAGGAATGCGTATGTCCTATTATGAAATCCAGGTGAACGTGATGCAATCGCGCATGCATCATATTGTTCATGTTGTTGAGAGCAGCTGTTAGTAAGCAAATAATCAGCGTTCGTGAGGGTGATGGGACGAACTATCACTTCCGAGGCGATCTGGATGTAGCTGTCTTTCCGAAGCGCAGCTGAGGAAAGATAGCGTATACATTCAGTTCGCCGAGGAAGTGATAGCTCGTCTCATTGCTTGAAACCAAAAGTTGATTATTTGCTTTATATGCCACATCTAAAACCAACTATCTATACCAAAAATGACAATTTGACGTAAAAAGGTAATGTTTACTTATCTCCATAACCCCGAGCCGCTGCCATGGGGAACACGCGTTAGGACGCGCGTTAGGACGCGCGTTAGGACGCATTAGATGTCAAGTGATAGTCCGAGTGTAACGCACTTTTATTTCGCGCGTACTGAAAATATTAATCACGCATTAGGACTGTGAGGAGTGAAGAGATCAGCGAAAGCAAAAAGTATTATCACCTTGAGTGTAACGAACTTTTATTCTCAGGTGATCTGATAGGAAAAACTACGCCTCATCTCAACTCTTGACCAATCATATAGCAACATTCTTAGTATGTGGAATATAATCATGAATATTAAGTGGCGGCATCAAACCTTGTTCAAAGCGATGTATATCCATGTGCTTAAACGTCCTTGGATCAATATACATATTATGAGATCTAGCGACAAAGAAATATGTAGCAAATGTGCCTAGCCTCCGCATTCGTCAGCAAGTAGATAAGTGGTTGAATCCATGTGCAGCTCATTGCTACTTTGTCGAGATCCGAGTTATATCCAATGAGTTGACCGATGGTAAATGGTGTCCATACACCGAGCAGAGATAAAGTGAGAAGAAAAACAGTCAACACCGCCTTGTTTCTCTTGAGGAATCCAGGAATTCCATTTCTAAGAACATCTATGTAATGAAAGCCTCTTTTTGGGCGATCGACGTTATCATCATTCGCATTGGCTTGAAAGGGAGAATCAGCGGGAACGTTAGGTTGACGGTTTATTTCATCCACATTACATACATCGATTGCTCTCCTTTGCCTACAGGACGTTCGCAAAAGAAGAAAGTAAATCACTGTTGTAAAAATTAGGGTTATAAAAGCTGGGATGGCGTTGAAATACTTGTTAAAGACAAACTTTGATCCGTTGGATGAGCAGTTCTGACATATTCCGATCAACTCATCAAGGAAAGGTGATCCGGGGAAGGGTATGTAAACACAACTAAGCGTAAACATAACTGCCGTCATAATTACCAGTGCGATCCGCATCGTCTTCTGGGTAACGATTGTATGGTAGTCTAGCGGTCGGTTGATGAGCAAGTACAAGTTCAGGCAAATTGCACAGTGACAAGCAAAAACGCACAGACGTGTAAAATGGTAGGGGATGGCACAAATCTTACAGGTCATATCACATCGTAGTTTTTTATACCAAAAAGTGGAATATACGCTCCATATGACACCAAATGAAAGATCCAATGACGCTAGTAGCTTATAGAGAAATCGCATAGAATCTTGCAGTTCTGTTTGACGGTTTAAAATAAATAAGACCAGAAGGTTCAATAAAACGGCAAGAATTATGTTAGAGATGTAGAAGCCTGTGCAGAAGGAGGAAAAATCAGACTCGAATGATCCATTGCAGGGGGTATCCATGCTGTGTATTTCGATCACACCTTGCGATAAGATATGGAGGCGTCAAATTAAAAAAAAAACACGCTTGTTTTACTGGTATTCAGATTCAGATAAGGGGAGAGACGTCACGGTCCATCACAACATTTGTTTAATTAAGTCACACTTAAATATTAGAGTTGTAGTCGGTTGATCCTTTTTTAACCATCTGTTTGACAGATTGGAGTAGAAGTTTGTTATCGTGAACATTTAAAAGGTGCACTTTAACACAATCATCCACACAGGAATTTTGATTTCTTCCAGGCCAGCGCTGAGTACTTCGCATCCTTTCTCGTTTAAGTGAGGAGAGATTCATTCGTTCCCGTAAGCGTCACGTAGTGGATCGAATGATACATTCGAAATATCCTCACGAGACAAATGACTTAGAACAACATTTTCTTTTCTAATTGTTCCAATTTAACGAGACCGAGGTTCCGCCTGCATGTAAAATTGAATGAGAAATGGGACAAGGCGAGTACAAAACGGTAGAGATGTTGTATACTGCAGTAATCCAACATGTCGGAGAGTGTATGCATCCCATGCAAAAACTTGTTCTGGCTCAATATACAACATAATATGGCTGTCTGATCGGATGTGCAAAAAAGTATTGTCAGTCCTGTTCAATATGGGCGTGATGTTTCCACTAAATTGAATCTACCGTAGAGCTAACTATGCTCGCGGCTTGACATCGCAATCTGTGATATATTGTCAAGCAGGAAATTTTCCGCATCCAGTGCCATCCATTACCAAGTTGTCATAGAAAATCCTCTATCCGCTCCAACACACACCATATTAAAAAACAAATAGTGTCGCAGTCTGCAAGCCCATCGAGATGCCGGGCAAGGGAATGAGCACTTTGTTTTCACAATTAGGCAAGGTCGGTCAATAATTACCACTTCACTTTGACACGTGTTCCGAATCTTACATTAGAGGAAACACTTTTGTAAAAAACCCGACATATTTGGTAGTCACTTAGCATGTTCGGATAGAGGTCCATCGGTATTGCGGGCGTCCAAGGACGTATGCATGCGAGATTTGCAGTTGACATTTACTCGAAAGCGAATTGATTATAATCATACAGCATCACCTGTACCAAGTAATCCCTTTACTGCTTTATTCATCACGATTCACTTAGGAATACATGTTATTACAATTATGTATTATTGGATTGCACACACAGATGTAAAAATGTTTTTTCTCCTAAATGATTGTAAAATATCATAGATTAAAATCGATATACATAGGACAGCCAACAATATATATATATATATATATATATATATATATATATATATATATATATATATACAGTTGAGGCCAAAAGTTTACATACACCCATGGAATTCAGTGAAATGTGTTCGCTTGCCAAACATCGTAAAATTTACTATATCTTCATAAACATAAATACTGCCATAACGAATTTGATATCAAAAGAAAGAGCGTGTTAAGTTCTTTCATATGATTGGAATGCCGTTGGGATTAAATTATATTTCAGGTGTAATTTTCTTTGAAGAAAAACAAGTAATCTTCGTGCCAAATGTATTCTATTGTTTTTATATTTTCAAATATCGTTTCATAGAAATACACAAATGTGAAAACTATGATTTATTGGACATTTTTTATCATGATATGTCACTAATGAACAAAATAGAGTCATCTGAAATGTTTGTGTTGAGAAGAATCTAGCACAAATATGAAATGTGTTTGTCAGTTTTTATTCTTAATTTGTCTAAAATATGAATATCTTTTTCGGAAGAAAATTACACTAAAATATTTTTAAGCTCCTGATTACAAAGCAATGTGATGGTAAAGGTAATTCCTACCTAGGCTATGTTATGTCCAATACAATCCTACCACGTACGTATATGATTCGTGCACATAGATGTGGTAAGATTAAGAACTTTGATAATCTCCGTGTTCCTGGTAAGAGGAAACATAGTCTCGCTTACACTCGTAACGAAAGAACGTTTCTGATGCTAATTTCTTTTCACAAAAAGAAACCCCCATGACTCACTTTAATAATCAAGGCAGTATAATCCAGCGAATAGGCTGGTACTTTCAAATGCCTTCTAGCAACGAACGCCTTTTCGGCAAATGTTTCTGGCCTCGGCATTCGTCAGCAAATATACAATGGGTTGAACCCACGTGCAGGTTACCGCAACCAGATCGATGGCCGAGTTATATCCGACTAGCTGACCGATGGCATACGGTGTCCAGACACCTAAGAGAGACGTTGTGAGAAGAAACACAGTAATCATCGCTTTGTTCCTCTTGAGAAATCCAGGATTATGTGCACGATTGACAATAACCTCATTTGCAGTTTGTTGATTGCAAGAATCAAAGTTAATCGCAGCTTGAGGACTTGTTTCATTTGCATTGTACGCATCGATCGCTCTCATGTGCTTACATGAAGTTCGTAAAAGGAGTACATGAATGACCGTTGTGAAAACAAGGGTGCTAAAGGTGGGAGTGCACTGGAATACGCTATCAACGTAAGTGCTAAGTCTGGCCCGTTTGACACACAATTTTGACACAGACTCGTCAATCCTTCAAGAATAAGCGATCCGGGGAAGGGGGTGTAAATAGAACTAAGCGTTAAGATAACTGTCACCGTAACTATCAGGGCAATCCTCATCTTCTTCTGAGTAACGATTGTATGGTAGTTTAGCGGTCGGTCAATGAGCAAATACAAGTTCAGGCAGATCGCACAGTGACACGCGAAAACGCTTAGGCGTGTGAGCTGATAGGGAATTGGAAAAATCCTGCAGGTAATATCACATCGTATTTTGTTATACCAGAAGATAGAATACAAGCTCCAAACGACGCCAAAAGAAAGGTCCAACCACGTAAGTAGCTGATAGAGAAATCTCATACAATCTTGTAGTTCAGTTTGGCGGCTTAAAATGAATAAAACTAGAGAATTCAAAGAAACGGAAAGGATTATGTTGCAGATGTAGAATCCAATGTAAAAAGAAGAATACTCGGACACGGAAGATTCATTGCAGGGGGTATCCATTTATTATACTTCGTGCGCAACAACGGACATGGATGCGTCAAATCAGATAGTGATTGTTACACTGGCATTCGGATAGATATGCGGGCCAGCAAAACTGTGGTTTAAGTCCAGCTAAGATATTACAGTTGTCATCGGTTGATCACTTTTTATCCATTTGTTTAACATATCGGATCTAATGTCCAGTATCGTTATAATCAAAGAATGCACAATGATTCATTCAATATACGTGTATCCACTAACAAATCTGACAGCTTCGGGTTGTCCCGGGCAGCAATGAGTACGTCGCACCATTTTTTTTTTTAAGGTAAAAGTACAGAGAGATCGTTCACACTTTTTCTTGTAGAAAGCGTCATCAGTAGTGAAACATGGACATTACTTATCCTCACAATCAATGTCATAGAACAAAATATTCTTCCCCAACCGCATACGAGACCAAGGTACCACCTGCATTTGAAATTAAATGAAGAAGATAAGCAAGTAAGGACAACACGGTTGAGATGTTGTTCCCTGCTCTATCCCAACGTGTAAAAGCAAACCTGATAATTTCCTGGTCTCGATCCCTATATGATACGGCGTCCTTGTCGGCGTTGCAAATAATGTCTCATCAGTCCTGTTCGATTTGGACATGATGTCGCCAATGGTGAATCTTCTGTAGATGTAACCACTTTATTCATGAACAGTATGAACTTTCATCTTTAAGAGAACCAAACAAACGGCAGCTTGATATCGCTGATAAGTACAGTATATCAATTAGATTTATCAATTAGAAAGTCGGTGATAAGTGTCATGGGATGTTATCATCTATCTGTTGCTATGGAAACTCACTCTTCTACTATATTAATATGAAAATCAAACAACGTACCTCTTTCCGAGTCAACAGATATGTCAGACTGATGTGTCGCCAATTTGCTTCAATATAATATAGATTTTGGCTGCCACTTGGGGAAACGTCAAAGAATGCCCATAACGAGGGGTTTGCACTGCGCTGAGGGAATGTAAATAAATCACGAGCCAAAAAAGGAGTGCATAACCTTGAGGTTTAAACATTTTGTGATATTTATGGCAACAAAGCCAACATATGATATACATTATTCAGGTTAGTCTACCGAGCATTTAGTGTAACATATTACTTGGAATATGCCTATGTGTCGGAATAAATCCAGTCCGGGCACCTCGTTTTCCCTCTTATTTCAACAATTTTGATCATTATAACTGTTAGCAGTGGAAAGGAATAGGTCACATGTGGAGCTCGTAGACAATACGATGATTAAAATCATAACCAGGACTAGGCGTAGAAAGGTTAGTCTAACCAAGGATTTTTCACCAATGGATATCCAGCTGCCGTTTAATTAATGCAGATTCATTGTACTCTCCTTCTAGTCAGAAAAGAACGCTTTACACATGTTTTCTCTTTGATCTCCCATGCTTGAATCCGCTGATTCTCTTGCCTGGATTTGACGTATAGGCCTAAACAAAATCGGATGCGCAGAATAATTCGGGGAAATATCCTCACCCCATATGCTTGCACAGTTGTGACATGTAATACCTACGACGCATCTATAAAGATTAAATCGAGGAATAATGTTACAATATGGCAAAAAGGCTCTAGACGTGATATCTAGTTTCAGTATAAGTCTCAATTTCACAATGTTCCGCATCATATTCCATTAACAAATTGCATGAAACGTTACTTTCAGACAAGTAACATGAAAAACGTGCCCAGCCGCGCCCAAGCTCGTATTTCCATCTAAAAAAAGTATCAAATTTCCTATTCACTTGTCCTTATTTACTACATAACAAGCACTTAGTGAAAAAAATAAGTTCCGCAGCGAAAGCTGAAATATATGCATGTATAGGAATACGTATGACCTATTATAAAATCCAGGTGAACATGACGCAATCACGTATGCATCATATTGTTGAGAGCAGCTGCTATTCATGAATATTAAGTGGCGGAATAAAACCTTGTTCAATGCGATGTATATCCATGTTCTTAAACATCTTTGGTCTAAGTCTAAATTTAGGTTTCTTTGTTCAATGACTTCCCTTGCGCAGCGCTGCATAGACGCGCTACGTTCACCCAGGGAAGTGTTATAACACATCCCTGGTTCACCCACACATCCCTGGTCTGTGTTTATTGTAACATTATCACATAGGCCTACGCTTCTCTCGAAGTGTACCCGCATACCCGACCAGTAACTATTTGCGTGCTAGGAAAACTAATGCTGAGTAGTATGGTATGTGCGTAATTCAAATGAAAGATAAAGAGTTTATGGATGCTTAATTCTTGTTCAACGTTTATTCCGTAAAATCAGAAAAGGCAAACCTATGTATTTGAGAAAGGCAATTGATGTTTACCATGGCTGTTTAAATTCATGACTTTGACATACAAGTCAATAGATCATGTGTTATTCGTCATTATCTTTGCCGATGTATTTTTATCCTATAATTGTATTTTCTTAATGTTAAGCAAGGTAAACATGAAATGCGCATTTATAAGATTTCTCTCTAAGAATACGTGTTTATATATTTTAACGTTTGGATATTACAAATATGTAATATTGGATTGCACACACAAATTTAAGTTGATGTTTTTAGTAATCGATTACATTAAATTACAGTCAAATCGATATAAAGGTACAACAGACAACAATGTAATAGTACAAATTATAGGTATGAAAGCTATTAGTTACTTCAAACAAGAAACTAACAATCAAAAGCTAGTTTATCCAAGTTTGTATGTTAATAAGTACTGGATCATTCCACTTAAAGGGTTACTAAATTAGAAAAATAAATTCCCACTAATCTATGTCAAATTATCCACTAAAAACGATTTTCACATTTGCTTGCCGCAATAAAGTCTCATTTTGACGAAAATTTGAAAAAACGCACGTCTCCAGTGACGTATGAGAAATCAAAATGCCATAAATGCCAACGGCGTAAATAAAATATTTCATTCACGCCATTCAAACAATACGTTACCAACGGGAACCCCAAAGCTTGTCCGAGGCTTGTCTGAGTAGCAACAACTAATAGATTCAAAGTGCATTCCATCCATTCACTCTGAATGACAAGATACATGTGAATGCAATAACGCGTTACTACGCAGTTAGGGGGAAAGTTATGAATACATTACGAAAATGGTCATTGTTGACTTCCGTATATTCTATGGAATTTTGACTTCTCATGCGTCACTGGAGGTGTGCGGGTTTTTTTTTTCGAATTTTCGTCAAAATGAGACTTTATTGCAGCAAACGAATGTGAAATTCGTTTTTAGTGGATAATTTTACATAGATAAGTATGAACTTATTTTTCTAATTTAGTAACCCTTTAATTTCTCAATCCTATACTTCACTCCTTCCGATCATTATCATATTTTATCCCATTTGTAAATTTGCTTTGAAGACCCATGCCATATTTTAACTCTAACCCAAACTCCACCATAGCTAATACCAGCACAGTATGACATGACATGTGCTCCACGGTCCTTGGTCTAGGTTGAGAGCCCCATCTGCAATAAAATAACAACAACAACGTTACTTCAATGTTATTCTGAAAGATGCTATCGAGAATGGGTCAATAGAAATCTTTATGGTCAACTATTTAAACCAACACCATGATATTCAGATTTTAACTATTCGTGACTCAACCAAGAGTTCGAGAAGAAAAAGAATCTGCGACAGCCAAGCTCGCTGGTGTTTGACTTTGACAGCAAGTTGTGTCCAGGTAGAGGACAATTGTTGTTCATAGGCTGTGATAACATATCCAATAACAGAGGAACGCATGTAGATCATGTAGATGATTATGTCTTTCCATGGAAAGAAATTTCCATTAGTCCCGTTAGTAATGACGTATCGTAAACCCGCTCACTTGTCATTGGTACGCAATGGTTCTTGGACCAATGCCTTCTAGCAGGAAGGTGTTAAAACTGGAGTCAGCACGAAGAATAATTAATTCGTACTCCAGTAATTCGTATTCATTGATAGCGTAATAGAATATTTGACGCATTTGGTTCTTTGATCCAGTGATGCCAAATATGCAAAACGAATTTTGGAAGCATTTAGAGTAATATATATTCTGTATGCGCAGAAGATTTCACAACCACTTCATGAACTGAAGTACATGTGCAGTAATAGTACATCTTATAAAGATACGATTCTGTGAATTTCAGATTATATTGTTGCTTCGTTTTTGTGATAAAAGGCGTATACTGTAGAAAACATGCCAGAGAAATGCCTCCATATCGCACATTAAGCAATCATATTTCCTTAAAAATATTTTGTAAACCGTTTATTGAGTGTTTCATCTTCCATTGAAACAACCTAAATTTCGTGTCCGGAGATGTCCGAAAAAGTTACGAACCAAATTCTTTCTACAATGTTTTCAAAATTTCCCTTCGCTCACCCCAAAACAGTGTGTGTAAAACGATCAGCGAGCTCCTAGCGAAGGCTGAACGGTTGACATATTTCTCAAAACAGATTTTCTTTTGTTATTCAGAGGAAAGCACTACGTAATTAGAAATACAGCTAATTGTTTAAAACACCTGAATGTCTTGATTTTTTATGAGGCGGCGGTCATCAAAGATCAAAGGAAGCCTATCCGAGCACAGTCCATCCATGATAGGTCCATGCTGCTAGCAACGAACGCCTTTTCGGCAAATGTTTCTTGCCTCAGCATTCGTCAGCAAATAGATAATTGGTTGGACCCAAGGATCATGCAAGGGTCATGTTGGAGATTGCAGTGGATGCCAATTTTCTCCTTCCGAACGCAGCTGGAGGTGTGGCACAGGTGTTTTTTTTTTTTTACCACGTGAACGAGTAGAAGACCGTGCACGAAGGGTTAGGCCATTTCCTGACCTACTTTTATCTGACCTAGTCTTTCTGACCCAGTTTTTTTGCCATTCACTCAGTACGGCCTCTGTTATTGGCTACTGTGCTAATGAATATTCAAGACTATGGTATGGCTTGTCGAACAATCGCGCCGGCGCGGCCAAAGAGGCGGCCAGGAGGCGCAATTTTTTTTTGCACGCTAGCTCATAGACGCCAGAGCTTTTCACAGCTGAGAGAGAAATCCTTGCTCTCTGCAATCGGCCACAGCCTGCGAGAGCACGCTCATGCCGATATATCAGCTGTTCCTTTGTACCATTGTATGTGGGTAATGAGTTGATATAAGGACACTAGAAAACCTATTACTGTGCACAAATGCCATGTTGTGATAAAAAGTTGAGTAAATAGATATGTGTTTGTGTTATCATTATTTCATGTTTGCTAGCTTTTATCAGACTATTTATTATGTTTTTTTATCTGTCCCTCCCGACATGATGCTCTAAATCCCCTAGGACAAAATGGAATCTCCCGTCTCTTTTTCCCCAAATCTCGCTAGAGAAAAAAATATTGGAGTCATCGACTGTTTGATAGGGGTGCATAATAAATTTCTACCAAAAATATTCCTTATTCAATCATTCAATAACATTTTTCATGAGATGATGTATTCTTCAATAATACAACAAGGATAAACAAACTCACTTTTATCTTTTTGTCCCACAAAAATCCAGTGTTTTTTACATTATATTTTCTTTCTGAGAGCACCGTCCCCTTTTTCTGTAGTGGAGCAGTCCGGCGCCGGCAATTCCCGCGTGGACTAAGCCACGTGACTCCGAGAGTGTAATCAGAGAGCGGTTGCGAATGGGATGTCAATGAGAACGCGCTTTAGAGCGCGAGCTGATACAGTATTAGAAACAACTGATAGTCTTACGTTCCTAGACACAATGAATATTTATACTCCGAGAATTTTGATAAGGCACGATCCAAAAGAAGCGCAAGTATCACAATAAGATAACCAACAAATAAAGAAAAATGTTTGATTTTATCACGGAAGCAAGATTTTGTTAGCATTGGTAGCATTGGTAGTCAAGAGATAAGAGCATGTTTATAACAAGAGGAGAACAAAAAGTTTTAGAGTGTAGACTATCAACGTCCTACGAGTGACCTTCGTAGTCTGGACGCTACACTATGCATCAACACATTCTTTTGCAAAATGTAAACATTGCAGGCTTGTCTTGGGGGAAGTTCTCAAACTATTAAGTATTATGACCTTCCAGACAGGCATGTGATGTCTACATTTTGCAAAGGAATGCGATTGTGATGTTAAGTATTCATTTTTCTCCATGTTCTTTCACGGAGTGTTCCTACACCTTAAACTTTGATGGTATTTTTGCCATGATGAACGACATTTACCTCAAGTAAAGAAAAGTTGTGGTTTTCTTGAAACAATTTACAGAAATTTAGTAACTACATTGATATAATCATTGCCCTCTGAGGAGTACAGTTTTAGAACATGCATCATGGAGGGAAAAAAAGGTCCATAGAAACAGATGTGTTGGAAGTGAAAAAGAAAAAAGCGTGATTATTTTTGTTTGTTTCTTTCTTTACAAAGTTATTGTGGATTTTTTTGTTCATCATTTGGGGTTCAGAGAACTAGAAAGATGAAGAAAGGAAGAATGAAACACCTGCTGAGCAGGCTCTCTTTATTATACAAGATATACATATATACATATCATCAAAAGGGGGTAAACTGTGACAAGTTGCTTGCAGAACCTGTGGAAGAAAGCAACTAGAGAATAAAAGAGGACAGCAGCCATTCTCTCTGCACAATTACAGCCACAACACGATCACAGCAAAACGAGTGTTTGGGACTGGGTCTGCGATGAAATTTGAAGTGTTGAGAACACACCTGATTTAAACTGCAAAAAAAAAAAAAAACTGCCTAGAGGTATACTGATGAAAGCTACACGATAACTAAAACAGTGCTGGTCAGGATTGTGAACCAAATTAGAACTGAAATGCGACTGAAAAGAATGCAAATCAAAAAACCTCGGATCTATGTCTACCTATATTATCGTATTGTTCGCGCTACAGCCCAGTCTTACACACACGTAATGCGTTCACGGCGAGTAAAAACAAACGGCAGTCACACCTCAGTCATCACACAACAGTCATTTACCAAGCATTCTAAACCAGCCCGAAACTCACCAAAAACTCAACAAAATGCCACATCCAGCTGTCAGAACCGTCACAATATATCCACACACGGAAAAAATTGCAGTCAGAGGAAAAGGTGACACAAAAGAGGGCTAAAAACAGGAAAGCAAAGGAGAGGAAAATAATCCCTACAGCTTCACTCAGCTAACCTATACTAGGAAAGTGAATGAGCGAGCAGCTAGCTCGCTAACTGCACGTGCATGCAGTGAATGAGAACGCACCCGGGTGTAGAATTTCGACAAGCCATAGTCTTGAATATTCATTAGCACAGTAGCCAATAACAGAGGCCGTCTCATGAAAACTGCCTCGTGTACAAAATGAATGGCAAAAAAACTGGGTCAGAAAGACTAGGTCAGATTAAAAGTAGGTCAGGAAATGGCCTAACCCGTGCACGAATAGACTTCAAACCTTCAGGTGATTGAGGAGCAAACCGAGGTGTGAGGTCTGTCCTCGGGTTATTCTCTTGTACCATTAAGCCACTTCGTAATAACAATTTGCGCGTGAGCAGATTATTGCTGGTAGAAAATGACAAATTTCACTACTCACAGGGTCGACCACATTTCCAGTTATTATCATACAAATATGGCAACGGCTATTCAGTTTTAAGAAGGTAGTGAAGGAACATTCCACAATGTGCATCTGCTTCTAGTTTTGTTCCGGGCACACTGTAAACAACACAGCTTCATGAAAAAATTCCAGTCAGCATTTTAATAGTAGGCCTTTTTATTCAGTAGATTGTCCGACCATGTGTAATTAAGAACTGGTCTATTGTCGAGAAAACAGAAAACCGACAACTGTTCTATCCTCGGTTTATCCTCTTGTATCAATTGTCGAGAAAATTATCAATTGTTTTAAAATTGCGGAAACGGCTTTCTTTTGACGGAGGATAGTCAATATGACGGGGTCTAAGCCAGCAACTAACTGCGATGACGTAGAGCTGTGATGAGAGGCTGTCTCTGTATTATTAACCAACACGTCTGAATGGGTTGCTCAGATTGGATGCCAGCGATCTTTATCAAACAAAATCAGGCATATAAATTCAATTTGTCCACAAATTGATTCTGACTGCTGAGAGTTTGCATGTCACGCATAACAATCGCTTATTTGTATTGAACGTGATGAGAAATCGCCCCCGCATTTTATCTGACACACAAAGGAATGACTGTCAATGGCGTTGAACAACGAATTGCCACGTATAGAGCAAATGAAGCGAAACACGGTGTGAACAATTTCGCAATGCTTTATTCATCCCCAAATGTTATAAATGTACAGGTTCCAAAGGACATTCAATTGTTCAAAGAGGCGTTGCAGAAACCTCCAACCAACCAGCACGCATCAAATGTTTCTGACCTCTGCATTGGTCAACAAATTGACAACCGACTGAAACTAATATTGTTTGTGTGAGGTAGAGCGCCAGTTAATTGAGTGGGTGCTTCATCGATTTTCCTCAAGCCTGATCAATTGGACATCTCAAAGCAGCAGTACCCCTAAGCAAGCGAACAGCTCTGGAGAAAACTTAGTTAATGAAGTGCAAACAACATGAGAGAAGGTGAGATGAGATAATTATTTATTGTCATGCACAATGGCATAAAAATTACATTTTGAAAAGAGAAAATAATGACAATATACCTAATTGATTGATTATGAGGTTAGAAATTACAAACAGCATACTTGTACAGAATTTGATATCACGAATATTGGATCATAGTTGAGATGAAGCATTATATAACGGCTTATTCACTTCACGCCAAGAGATACCTCATGAGCTGGCCAGAAACATGATAAATAAAAACACCAAATAAACATCAATATATACAGTTCGACAATAAAATGGTTTAAGATTGGAATGTACCCTTAATCTGATTTGCTATTTTAATGAATTGATTTTGATACTTGTAATTGGATAAAAGGTTTAAGTTCAGATAAAATCGCACAAGACCAAAATAGATACAGACATGGATACAATTGGTAAGAACGCCAGTCGCTCCATTTTCTTTTAACAAGTCACTTCAGGTAAACATGACGATGCAGATAGTTTACCAGAGTTCGTGTGCATATAATTTTTTAATTTTTCCGCCTAATTTCTCGGAACTATAACTCATTTATTTGTATACGTATCGACTTTCTTGCGTTAATCTCTCTCTAATCATGGATTATCATTTACAACTTGAATCTTCACATCCCCTTCTTTTGGTTGGAGAAAAGAGAATCTAATTTGCGAGTCGGCGTCTCACATAGTGATTTCTCTGCTATGATTGCAAGATGTTCCTGCTAGAAGAACTGACATTGATACTGTGAAAATATTCATTTTATTATTGGAAAAACAGGTAGGCTGGGCGGTTTTGTTTGCTTAAAGCCTCATTCTTGGCATTGCCTATTCCAGAGGTGCATAAAGGACGAATTGGAGATGGGTATGTATGTACAACTGCACGCCAGATATCCTTTGACTTACGATACCAGAGTATCGACGCGAAAAATAACCGAGATCGATGTATTGTTTATTTACACAGTTTATTCAAATCGTCTTTGTCAGCAGCGGTAGATTTGATACACATTGTAAACGAGATGTGTGGTATCTCCCACTTGACCTAAATGATAAAGTGAGGTTGAGGCGATATTTCCATCATAACTTCTTTCCTCAACAAGGAGACGAAAATATCTCGTAAGAAGTCCACAGACCGAATTCATAAATCAATATCCTTCTATCGGGTAAACTACAGCTAACACATTTTTCCTACATGCTCACATAGCTGTCCTTCCAAATACTAGCATGAGATTGGAAAGATAAGATAAGTGTGTTAAAAATGTCTTTTATTGGTATAACAACACAATCTCTATTGGCCACCTTAAATAATCCCTATGATATGCTGGTACTTGGACCAATGCGTTCTAGAAAGGAAAACATTTGTGACAAATATTTCTGGCCTCCGCATTTGTCAGCAAGTAGACAACTGGTTGAATCCACGTGCAAGTTATTGCCAGCTGGTTGTAGACATGATTATATCCAATCAGATGGCCAATAGCAAACGGTGTCCATGCACCTAACAGAGATGAGGTGAGAAGAAAAACCGTAATCAACGCTTTATTTCTTTTGAGAAATCCAGGATTGTTTTCACGATAGGCAATATCCACTTCAGCAGTTGGTTGAACGCTGGAGTCAAGGTGGGCATTAGCTTGAAGACTGACTTTATTCGACATACCAATTGCTCTCCTTTGCTTGTGGGACGTTCGTAAAAGAAGAATATAAATAATTGTGGTAAAAGAAAGGGTAAAAAAAGCTGGAAGTGCATTATAATACACTGAGAAGTATCTGGGAAAGCGTTGTTCGGTGGACGAGCAATCCTGACATCTCTTAATCAATTCTAAAACAAGAATCGATCCGGGGAGAGGTATGTAAACGAAACTAAGCGTACAAGTAACTGTCATCGTAATTATCAGTACGATCCGCATTGTCCTCCGGGTAACGATTGTATGGTAGTCTAGCGGTCGGTTGATGAGCAAGTACAAGTTTAGGCAGATCGCACAGTGACATGCGAAAACGCTAAGACGCATGAAATGGTAGGGCACGGCAAAGATCGTAGGGCTTATATCACATCGTATCTTGTTATACCAACAAATGGAATACAAGCTCCATATGACACTAAATGAAATATCCAACCACGTTAGTAGCTTGTACAGACATCGCATGGAATCTTGGAGCTCTGACTGACGGCTTAGAATAAATAAGACCAGAGAATTTAAAGAAACGGCAAGGATCATGTTGGAGATGTAGTATCCAGTGGAGAAAGGGGAATACTCGGAAACGAAGGATCCATTGCAGGGGGAATCCATCTTCTCTTTCTCGAACGCAACTATAGGTGTGCAATTGGTGTATTATATCAAAGACTAAAAATAAAAACGAACAGCAAATTAACGGTAACTCCAAGGAATTGGGTTCAATGCGTATAATCCGATTATACCGATGAAGTAGGGGGTCACGAAAAGAACCGTTGCAGAGCTTGCCTATGTCCCGTGTCTGTGACACGGTCTTTGTGATCGGTTGAGAAACATCAGGGGGGGGATTTCATCAACATTTTTCGTCTTGACAAGTTGTCTTTCTCCGACAGTTACCATAGTAACAGTCAGAGGCCAGTGCCGCTCAGCCAATCAAAACTGAGGATTTCACTGAAGTTGTCAGCACTGACTATTTAGTCAGTGCTGACAACTTTCATGAAATGCCATCCTGACTACTGAATTGTAACTCTGGTACTTCATGAACCTTTCAAGCGATGAAGTGTGTAGATGAATAATGCGTTATTGCGTTTATGTTGACAGCTTGTTTATATAGGAAGCTGGTAATGCATGAATGACGGGTATATAATGAATACATTAAGCAGAGAAAAGGGGAATGAATGGCGTGTCACGAAAGTGGCAACTTATTATTAGCTTTTCACTTCAGCCCCTCCAATTAGCACTTGGTAGACGAATATAGCAACCATGATTACTGTTACTTGTTTCCTTGGCATATAGAAAATGACATTTAGGAAATTGATGACATGACCATATATTACGTCTAAAGCGGTCATAACGTATCGTTGGGAGAAATTAGAATAACACGCACTGATAAAAAAGAACACGTTATATAGCTTATCAGTCTTCCACTCGAAACGCCAGTCACTTGAATACTTATCACCAATAACCCGAAGCGAAATTGACAACTGGAATTAATTAATGTATAGAACGTGAAGAAAGAATACAGAGGCGAGCGCGTGCAAGAGAGAAAGAGAGAGTGAGTGTAGGGGGGGGGGGGGGAGGGGCAAATGGAGGGACAGAGTGACGATGTGGAGAAGAGAGAGGACGATGAAGAAATACGGAGATAGCCGATGAGGTTGGAAGAAGGGTACAATGTGATGAGCATTTCCAACATGATACTTAACTTTTTTTTTTCTTCCGGTGATGATAGATTTAAATGGGTTAAGTAGACCATCAGAAAAATCATAAATGTGGATCCTTTCTTTAACTGCTTTTTATACGTTTTAAGATCACGCCGATACTAATGCACAGCAGTCGACAAATCGATATTGGTGCTCTTAGCAAACCATATAAGCATGATAAGATGGCAGCTGGGGTCGGGAATTTTTTGATATATATTGGGGGAAAAGCATTTATGCCACCACTTATCATTTCTGAAGAAATGTCAGCGTAGACATGTAGAGAATGACGTTGCTCAATAACTGTATGAAGAAATCATATTAAAGCCGGATATATGATGACAGATTCATTATGTGGTTATACAATGCAGATCTGATATTTTAAATCAACACAAAACTTAAATGTTGATGAATATACATAGAATATAAAGTGATAGAAACGTGATGCACTCTAGCCTGCCTACCTCCAAGTAAAAAATTAAGAATTTTAAAGGAAGACACGACGGGAGTCGGCGGGGGGTAAACATTGGTAAACCACTTCTTATAAAAAAAATAATAAAGGACTTGAGATGCGGAGGCTATCTCTCCATTTTGTAATGTTCCATTCCTTTTCCCGTCACCCTCTTGTAGTTTGTGCTTCTATTTTAATAGCAGAGTACAATGCTGCCCCATTTGTCTATGAAAACTGCATTAGTTGTCATCGACATTTTGAAAAAAAAACTTTTTTTTTTTACTTTTTTTTTGCTCTGACATGCATTACGCAACATGTCGAAAACTATTTTGACTGAGAGTAGTCCCAAGAAATTAAGAGGAATGATAGATATTCGATTTCACAAAAAACGGAGATCGATGTTTCCTTGAGTAACCAGTGAAATCTTCCTTCCCGATTCGAAGGCTTCGTTTTTATTAAATTGACGACGAGGGCACTACGCAATTAGTTTGTAATTTAGATGGAGAATTGATCGCAAGCCGTTAGTTGTCACATTGTTTGAGGGAAGTATCGTTAATGAAAAAGGAGATGAACATCGCATGAACTGAAATAATGTCTATCTAATAGCAAACATTCTCGACATTGAATAAAAGAGGGTATAGCGAGATCAGCTCTAATGTCAGATTCCCACTCAGTCAACAGCAGTCAGTTAACCTTAGACGGCCAGTGATGTTCTCCACTCACTTGCTATATAATGTAAGACACTCGTTTTACTCCTCCAGCTCCGTGCGAGACAGAAAACTTGGATTCTCCTTGCAATGGATCCTTCGGGACATGGACAAGCTCTGCAACTGTTCCTTCCGTGATCCCCCTACTTCATGGGTATAACCGGATTATACGCATTGAACCCAATCCTTGGCGTTACCGTTAATTTGCTGTTCCTTTTCATTCTAAGTAATTTAATCTATGATATGACACACCAATTACACACCTATAGTTGCGTTCGAGAGAAAGAGAAGATGGATTCCCCCTGCAATGGATCTTTCGTGTCCGAGTATTCCGCCTACCGCACTGGATTCTACATCTCCAACATACTCCTTGTCGTTCCCTTAAATTCTCTGGTCTTATTTATTCTAAGCCGTCAATCAGAACTCCAAGATTCAATGCGATTTCTCTACCAGCTATTAACTGTGTTAGATCTTTCTTTTGGCGTTATCTGGAGCATGTATTCCACTTTTTGGTATAACAAAATACGATGTGATATAACCTGTAAGATTTTCCCTATTCCATACCATTTTACACGTCTAAGCGTCTTCGGTTGTCACTGCGCAATTTGCCTGAACTTGTACTTGCTCATCAACCGACCCCTCAATTACCATGCACTCGTTACGCATAAAACAACACGGATAGCACTGGTTGTTACGATAGCAGTTACGTTTGCGCTCAGTTTGGTTTACACCCCCTTCCCCGGATCGATTTTTGTTGATGAATTGATCAGACTATGTCAGAACTGTCCGTCTAGCGGGTCAGACTATCTTTATAGGTTCAAAGTGTGTTTCAACGCATTTCCAGCTTTATTTACCCTTGTTTTTACAACGATCATTTACATCCTCCTTTTAGGTACTTCTTGCAAGCAAAGGAGAGCAATAGGTGTGTACAATGTGAGTGAAGCCAATGATAGAGCCTCCGTTGATTCGAGAATTCGACAAACTGTGAATGAGGATATCACCAATTGTACAAAACAAGGCGTACCATCTATGGAAGCTCTCAGAAAAGGAATGCATAGCTTCTTCAATAGAAACAAAGCGATGATTACGGTTTTTCTTCTCACCTCATCGCTGTTAGGTGTGTGGACACCGTTCTCTATCGGCCAGCTGACTGGATATAGCTCGGCCTTCGACCAGGCAGCGATCACTTGCACGTGGATTCAACCGCTTGTCTACTTGCTGACGAATGCGGAGGCCAGAACCATTTTTCGCAAATGGATTCGTTGTTAGATCTCATCGGGTCATGACATATGCCATGCATATGTTCTTCTGATAAAAGCGTCTTGCAAGCAACGATAAATATCAGTGCGGGCGATTCCAACTTTTACTGATTTCCAACGAAGATCCGGACAGTGGGGCTAAAAAATAGTTTGCCTCCGTTGCTATTCGTTACGGCAAATTATCGGTATTTTTTGTTTAAATTTCAACCAGGTATTATACCTCTACGCGAAATAAATGTGCGGACGCCTTCGGAGACAGCACGATTTATAAATTCTTCGGAAAATTTCGAATGTTTCAAAATCTTTTAAATAGCGTTTGCCATTGCGTACCATGCATTTACATTCGCAGTTACAAATACCTTTCTCGAGAATAATCAGTGGAGGGGGACTTCGTAATTTTGGAGGCGATTTTGCTATACAAAGATGGTAAACCGTGAAGTGTGAATGACATTTTACATTTATCGTATGTGGGGGAAATCAACAAATTCTTCTTTAATGTAATTATTGATATCACTCTAGTTCAACCATTTAGTAGATAAGATGTGATCCGAGATTTGTACATATATTCCGATATATAATTCAAAATATTCAACATGCATATTACTGTTTTTCTGCGTTGAAGTATGCATGTTGTTCAGTGTAATAGTGGCAAAATCCTGACGTAAATTAGAAGTTATGTGTCGATAATCGTGACTTTTTGTGTGCTTCATTTGTGTTTGTGACTTTGTAGTTCACGATAAGTTATCTTATAGTTGTTTATGTTTTATAGTAGTACGTATTACATATTTTCAATGATTGTAAAAAAGGGTTAAAAAACAAGAGACTTCTTATTTCCAGTAAATGAATTGTGATATAATTACGCTAACCATTACCAAGTGTTAGTGGTCATCACACGTCCGTCTGCAATACGTTGTATATTTCTAAATATTGAGACCCAATTATAATCATTCGGTTTAAAATACATGAATATATTTATATTTGTATTCATTGGTTTTCAAATGTTTCTTAGTCATGCTTTTCAGTCACAAGCACAACATTTTACGTGTACATTCTGTGTTCAGAATACATCCGAATACATCGAAATTCTTATAAAGAAATGCTAAACTGAAAAGTAAGATAATTTATGGTAAAGAATATTAAAATAGGTATGTATGGATATGTAAATATAAAAATGTCTATCCATGGATTTTGATACAGGTGTGAATATGAAACCGCATAGTCTTAGAATATAGCTTTCCCTTTTTGTATGCGATTTCATTAACTCTCGGTTAAATCTTGTAAGAGTTTTTTTTTTCTTTCTGTAGAATATAACGTGTGTGAAAATACCAAATGCTGTTTTTTTTTTTCAAATCTCAGTACTCTAAAAAGGATCCCGTTGATATCAAATATACTAATAAGACTTCTCCTGGTCTTTGTACTCACTTTAATGTTACTTAGACTCGCTCCGTTAACGTTTTATCACTTCCGACGACGATCAACCAGATTCGGCACTTTGAATTAACAGCTCTTTTCAGACCTAACGTTGCACCCATACTTATAATCCTATAATCAGAGTATAATGATTTCAATGATAGCAAGATCTCTCTCAATTGAGCAACGTCACTTTTATTGTATTATGTCTGTTAAGTTAAGGCTTCTCCTTAGTGACCAACACATATGGCAGATGATGAAATTTTGCTTTATCAAAGAATAAAAATAAACCCCCTTAGTAATAATGATATACATTACACTCCAGCGGCTTGCACGTGACATGCTCCGATCAGACTTGAAAGCAATCATTGAGAATGGGAGAGAAGATATCATTTGATGAAATAGGCACTTAATTAACTGATTACCCTTTTTATTCATTCAGCTAGTGATAGCAAATTGTCATTATTTTGTCCAATTATCCAAGGAAAAAATAAAGAGTATCATACATCTAATGAAACTGGAAATGACAGTTGCATGGTCTACTCGACGTTTTTCTAGTAATGTCATCCATTCAATGTTTATCTTTTCAGACATATTTGCACTTCAAATCACAAGGCAGCCATACCAATGAGTATGCGGATTCAAACAACACTATTGCCAAGTTTGCTTGTACTTGTTGATAAATGTCAAAACATTTGTATTTTGTACTTGCTCATTCCTTAATCAACATCACAAGCCAGCGGTGCTTCAGTCACTTTTGCAAGAAGAAGAAAAAAAAAATAAAGTAAGGATTGCATAAACTTTTGAATAAATGTGCAATGTATTGTTCCGCCCCCAATGTAGGATAGCCATAAAAACAAAAGTTTAGCCGATCTCTCATCAATGTCAAAAACTGATGCGACGTGTTTACGTGTGATCGTGGAATATCAGAATTTCTTTTGTAGAGGTATTAAATAAACGAGAAGGATAAAAATGGCAAATAAGACATTTGAGCAAACCAACCAGGCGTGGAAATAACCTTGATACATCCTAGCATGCAAAAGTTCATTACAGGCCTATTTCCTGGCATCGTTCATTTGGAGTGTGTCATTCCAGAAGACGAACATGGTAACGTGATGAAAAAAGATTATCGATCAATATCTTCTTTGACATGTAATGAGATGTCAGTCAACGAAAGCGTCGGTGGGTGTGTACTATATACAGCAGGCGCTAGATGATTTGACAACCCCCATGTCACACCTCCACTTGTCTTTGAGAAAGGAAAAATGGATATCCATTGCAATGGATCTTTCGTGATCAATAACTCTTCTGTAGTGGATAGATACCTCGACGTTTACTTTATAGTGTCAGTATAATCAAGTCCTTTCTGTAATTGTTTTGTGCACTGTTTAAGAGTCATTTTTTATCTCCTTGTCCCGAAAACAATTAACGTTTGTTACCAGTAATTATGTTTGAAATCCATGAGATCCAGGAAGCATAGGTGGCCCGAAAAAAAACTTTCCAAACGTTTTGTGAGGAGTTCTTGTGACATATTGTGGATAAACTGGGACGGCTAACTTCAACCAGTGTCCATGCTCCTGTTAGCCGTCCTCATGATAGGAATATGTCTGGAAATGAAGCATCCAGTATATCACGCCCCTCGACATTGCTAAAAATCGTGTTTCTGTAACAGACAACCCATCACTAATAAGGTAATAATTAACAGAAATATAGACAGAGAAATATAAGAGAAAGGCTGGGGACAAAAGTGACGGTTACATATTGGAAGTGAGAGAGAGAGAGAGAGAGAGAGAGAGAGGGGGGGGGGGGGGGAGCAGTGAGTTTGCAAAATAACTTGGAATGGACTACCTAAACGAACACACCATATAGCCTAGCATCAATAAATATCAGGAGTATAGTTATAGCTCAAGTGTTTGTTATATTTACTGTCATCCTATCTCCTTCGACCAATCACAGCAAAAACAATTTCTTTTTTAATAAATTTACTGGTCGTTTTATTGTCTCTACTTGCAATAAAAAAAAAACTTTACGACAGACGACATGCTCAGTGTTGTCGACTATATAGTATTCAAGCTACAAATCAGAGACCGCAATCAAGCAACACCTTGCCAGTTGCCACACCCGATGTCGAGTCCGCTCAAATCAGCGAAATGGGCGAAAGGCTATTACAGAAACAGCTGTCGTAAATCGGACGTGATGCAACCATCAGTGTACCGACGTAATTAATCTGGGCAAATTTAGTGTATATTTTACAACGTCGTTTGCCTTTCCACTTAGCCGTTCCCAGGCCATTTTCCTTTCTGTCAAATATAATCTATCATTCAACACAATGATATGCTCCTTACACCGACGAAGAAATATCTTGAGAAAAGAAAAACGAGCGTGTATTAGGTATATTCCATAAGCTTAGACAGCAATTAGGCTATTTACATGTTGAACGCAAGCATATCAAGTTTGGCAAAGGTGACGTAAATCTTCTCTCGGTCCACTGATCATTTGTTGATTCATTAAAAATTATACATCTTAGCTTGAGTACGACATATACCTTGACGCTCATGCGTCTTCATTTCGCTTACATCCCATTCACTGATGAGACCACCGTAACGTACTCGTAAGAAGAAAGTAAGGGTTAAACCTCCTTGAATTATTTCTGGTATAAGTCACAGCGAAGATTTTCTGAAGTGTGCATGATGGCGTCATCCAATATTCAGTACAGGGAGTTTCCGTAATTTTCGTAGTCCGTGCCAGTGCCAACCAAAGAAACCTGGGGTACTGGATGAGCTCGAGAGGAATACTGCATTCTGACTCAACATTGCCTTATTTCAAATCTTTGTAAAGTTTCTTGTAAACATTTCTGTAGCCCCGAGTTGAATCTAGTAGGGTACACGCGGACAACATTCGTACATTTGAAACACTTCGGGTTTCCTGATTTCACAAATCATATGGTTGATGTCGTACAGAGAATACGATGTGCGCAACACTGGGGATGATGACGAGTTCGTGATAACCGCCATCTTCGTAAAGTGCTCAATTGAATCGGAAGCCCATACCATCCTTATCCTAAGATTTTGTAGTAATCTGCATTGAAATTGTAAACTAGGGAGCGCAACTCACACGCGTTACAGAATGTTGTACGATACCTTACAATTTCACTGAATGTTTCAGCCAATCCTTCATCCGCATCGCACTACGTTAATTGAATAACATTTTCTAAGCCTCTATAAATCGTAGGAATAAGTAGGAGTTTCTCTTTTATCCTGCATGTGAATAAGTGGATATGTTTCGGAACTTAAACTGACATGGCTTCTATTCTGACTAGCGCGTCAGCGGGCCACTTCAAACTCGCTCTCCCGAATAAGCATTTATGTCGCCAACACGAGCTAACATTCTTCTTCAACGGGCTCATGCTTGTCGTACTTCATCGACAGAGAGAACTCCAAAGTGAAATGCGACTCCTATACAGGTGCCTAAGCGTTTGCTTACTAATCAGTGGGACGATTTGGTCTGGATGGACTTCCGCTTGGTTCGTCGAAAGCAACGAAAACAAATGCTTCATTGTTAGTGTTGTTTTACCATTCCTTTTCCGAGTTTTCACCATGTATAAAATGGCATGTCTTGGTGGAATCAGCGTGAACGTGTACCTTCTCATAAGCCGGCCCCTGCGTTATCCATCCATTGTAACGCAGACCAGATTGAAGCGTACTATTCTCGTCGTTTTAGTAACAAGTCCTGTGATCAATGTGATATACATGCCAATATCGCCCCGTTTCAAGGATCACTTAACACTCGCATGCCTGAATCACGGGAGCTCTCTCGAAAAAGGGTGGCCCTCGGTAACTAACATGTTATTTGGGATGATTCCCATGAGCTGCACGTTTATTTTGGTGACGTATGTCAATGTCACTTTATGTCGAATCGCCCGGCGGCAGGCTCAGGACATTCAACGCGTGGCGCAGATTCGGGTTGTATCTGCCCCGCCACGGATTGTGGACAGTGATCGCGTAGTCGGACGTTCTGCAGTAGAAGCTGAAAGGGACGGCATGAATCTCGCAAAGATGGTTAGGAGACGACAACAGCGCCCTCGACGTTTGACCCATCACAAGAGTATCATAACAGTATCCCTCCTCTGTGGGTCGTTCATGGCACTTTGGACGCCGTGCGTCATATGCTTCTTGATTGGAGGGAGCTTCATAGCCGACATGATTTCCGCTACGTTTGCGTGGGTCCAACCTATCGTTTACCTCCTGACGAACGGGAAAGCCAGGCGAATCTGTCAAGGGATTTGGAGGAGCTGTAGGGAAATCCATTCGGGAGCAGTAGATGTGGCCTGACTTAACCCATTGTATGTCAAAGAGACTCGCGCTCAATGTCACGTGCGTGTATAACCCATACAGAAGCCCACCGATGACATAAACGCTTATAGGCAATGTTAGGTGACAGTCGAGTGTCTGCAAGAGTAGATAAGAAGGGGAAGTGGGGGATCAGAGAGAGAGAGAGAGAGAGAGAGATAAGCAATGAGGGTGAATGACATGGGATGGTACAAACTTTCAATACAGTAATAAATGCGTAACATGTGGACACTACAGATCAGACGCAGATCAGACGCAGATATGCGCACTACCGGTTGTGACCATGGCATTGATGATTTATTTCTTGGTCCTGTGTAATTATGTAATTCTTCTAATTTTGAATGTTATAACGTCATTTATTTACCTTAAACATGCTTTTGGGTGGCACTGATTTATTTTATGAAGTGAAACATGAGCAACAGAGGGGGAGAGGGGCGGGACGGGGCGGGGCGAAAAAATACGAAATAGACGAAAAAGCACGAGAGTTTAAGGGGGTGATAAAATAACGGTGATGAATCCCTAAAACAATGTTGTGCAGGTTAAGTTTGAAGGGTAATATGCCTTTAGGTACTTCAATATCGTACGTGCATTTAGTATCGCTAGACAAGCTTGACTTTCATTTTCAAAAGAAGTGAAGCCTTTGGTGTAGAAGACAATGCATTATGCTGCATTTGCCTTCTGATTTTGCCCTATATTCGGGAGGACTACGCATTCCATGATTGCATGATCATACGCATGGCCGTATACACCGTTACCCATGCAATACACCGTTACCAATGCACCCCCCTCCCCATCTCCATGCATTTTCCTCTCCTACCTTCTCTTCCTTGGCTCTTTCTATCTCGCTCTCTCTCCTCTTAACATTATATTCCACCTCGTCTGATTTCTGCCATCCTCTCCCCCTCTCTGTCCGTTTTTTTTTTATTGTATCTTCTTTGTCAGCTTAGTGTATTCTCCCTCGTTGCTTTGTTTAAAAATGCCATGCACCTAAAAGGAAAATTGTCTCGAATCGTGATCAACACTGACGGCAAAACCTGCATCAGCGATGAAATATTGTCTTGTGGATCACCATCAGCAAACCTCATAGACTTCGTGCATGCATTTGTGAGTGAAAAGAAACGACTTATCAGTGGACACGGTGACTCCCAATGCCAAACTGACGATACAACCTTTGCATATCATATACTAGTATATCAGATTACGTAGTTTTAGCACTACACCGCGTGAGGCGAATAGTGTGTTGCTGAAATAATGAATAAGGAAGATTCGGTCCATAAGTCAGCTGTCACAAGTTTCTTTTCTCCCACTGCCAAGTTCCTATCAAATACATCGTAATTGATAATGCTTGGTTTCCATATTGTAAGGGAAAACGAAGGAAGTTATGCCTGTTTGATTGCTTTGTTTGAACTTTATCGAGTGGAGAGTATCCGTTTAACTAGTCTCATATCCAACGGAAGAAGAGTTTGTGTTGTCACTGGATGTTAAGGTCAAACATTGCTAAATATAAGATTTAGGAGCCACAGTAAATAAACAATGTCACGATGATTTTTGAGGGTAATATGACGATGGAAGAATTATAATCGATTATGAGCTCGGTAAATAGTTTTGGTGGCAACGTTGGCAAACGTGATGGTGCTTTATTGATGATGATTATAACGCAGATTTGATGATGAAAATAATGAAAAATTCCAGCGGCATGTTGAAAGGAATGATTTGTATTTATCCGAAAAGGTAATCAGACACAAGTCGAGAAAGAACGTATGTGTGTGTGTTTGTGTGTGTGTGTGTGTGTTCGTGTTCGTGTGTGGGGAGAGGATGAGGGTAGGCGCTCAAAAACTGAAAGTACATCATACACCGTACTTTCTTTGATTTTCAATCATTTAAATGTGTAATAACAAATAGGATAATCAAAGCCCATGCGGTATATGTGGTCCTGCTTTAGGCATTAGGGTAAACCAATAAACCATTATGTGACAGACACGTACACGTCACTACCAATGTTAACACGTTCATTCATCGGGTTCTGTCAATCGAAAGAGATTTAACAGAGGACGAAGAATTTATTACTTCACTTCGCTTCCGCAATAGCCTTATGTGATTCTCAACCGCACAGCGCCCATGCCCTTCAGCATAGAGACACACAACCACCATCAACACGATAGAAGGCTGATTGTAGGCCAGTGATCAAGTAAAGATAAGTGAGCAAAATGAATGCACGGCGAGGAATTAAGATTGTGTTTGAAGCGATAGCCGTGTTGTACGCGGCCGCTTTGATGGTGGTGGTACGGGCGCAGGAACAGGTGGTGGAGGTGGAGATTTCTAGCGGGAGACTTCTGGGGTTGGAGCGGGAGGCGGGAGGGATACAGTATCAGGCGCTGCTCGGGATCCCGTACGCCGAAGCTCCGGTAGAGGACAGAAGGTTCCTACCACCGGTGAAGAAGACCCCTTGGTCAGGAATAAGAACAGCTGCAAGGTAAGTCTTAACCTTTTAAGCCTCATCGATGCATTTTCCCACAAGTGATACATAGGCTACACATTTCATAAAGCCGCAACACTTTCAGCATACAAATGGTTAAGATAAAGTGATCACGATACCCAAGCTGAAAGAAATAGTACAGGTACAATGTTAGAATATCTCAAACTGTGGAGTAGCACATCGAAAGAGAAACATCTAGGAAATTATGATAATGATGTTACAGTAACAACCCGCATTAGTAACCACCTGTATGAACACCGGTCTATATTTGTTTTTACGTTGATTTTTTAAGCAAACTAAAACTGTCATGAAGTTTCCTGTCCAACAACAATAAACTTCTCATTTCTTATCTTCATTTAGCAGCCAATCTAGACAGATTTGATGGTATTTTAAAATCATTGTGATTTGTCTTTCTGTGAGTCCATGTACACTCTATACGGGATATGCCTGTGTGTGACGGATTGTGAATACAAGCATACATACGAAAAAATACGATGGAAAGTACGTCACCTTACGAACATTTACACTTTTTTCAAGACTAAGAGTTTAAATGTCCAAATAACCCCGAGACATCTGATCGATTATCTTAAAATATTCATGAAAGTGCTTCTCCGATATTGATGTTGCTATCCAAATTACATTTAAACACACAATGAGGACTGTGTCTGTTTTGGACTAGTTGATAATTAATGTGATCTCCATACCTTGATTTCAAAATTTTTATATGCAGTTGGTATTACGACTCCGCGATGGTGTGGTGTTTGGCTATGGTTGTGCGCTCGTAAAATTCTTCATTGGTATCGACGTTTCGTCATGACTCTACAAGCGTGTTTTGATATATATACGCTGTTATGTATGTACATGTACATATATCGTGGGAAAGCAATTAGGTAATTAGCTACTTTATTTTCTTTCGGAAGTCAAAGGTTGATTTGTTTCGTTTTCATGTTCTATCATACATTATGTTGGACTCGCATCTTGCTTGACTGTTGTCTATCATTTATCTTCACCTCTTCATGTCGTTAGATCGGGCCCTCCTTGCCCACAGTCTTCCTACCCGCTACCCACATCAGTTCACCCACAGTTCATTGACCCGGAAGACTGCCTCACACTCGATGTGTACCGCCCCCTCACGATGACCTCGACACATCCGAACACAAACCCACCGCCATATACCAATACGACAGTAAGCGGCGGTCTTGCCGTCATGGTGATAATGACAAATAGTGATCCGGAAGCGGAAACGAGTGGAGGGCTACTTTCGGTTGTGGGCGACCTAGTTGTTGTGGTTGTGAGGTTTCGCATTGGAGTTCTAGCCTATCTGTCTACAGGTTAGTTTTTCCGTTTGTTTTCTACTATGTGTAGGGATATGTCTATATCACAGCACATTGCTCTCTGTTCATTTACTTCTTTCGATTTCAAAGTCCAACACTGCATGATATTTTTTTTTTCATACGGTGACATACCAGATGAGTGCAAACGTTTATTTGCAAAGGTAATTATTTCGTTGGCTTATCACATGACTAATTTACAAATACGCGTGAAAGTTCAATTTCTTCCCAATGAATATGATTATATTCATATGTGAAATGTAAATCTTATATTATTTGCAGACCCAGTGCGTTTAATCTAATGTAATAAAAGTGCGTTTCCACTATTATGGTTAACATTCTGCTAGAAGCAATTCACCAGTTTACACCTTTGTGACTCCTTGATACGCGTATATACTGGTTGGTAAGACGACTGTTATAGATAATTTGTGTGTATACCTGTATGCTCCACACCTAAAATCATGTTACGTCTCATGTTACAGTAAAAACCCTGAATTTGACAGCGTTGATCATTTTACCAGCATTGCACACATACTAAATACAACAGCATTCTGGAACGCGAATGTTTGATATGTGCTACGATTTGCTGTACAGGATCCGTAGATGCTCCAGGCAACCTAGGGCTCCTCGATCAGATCATAGCACTCCGATGGGTGAAGGACAACATCGGGTCTCTCGGTGGGGACGCGTCGCGCGTCACGGTGTACGGTGGGCCCAGGTCTGACGTCACACTTCTCTTCTACACCGAGCGTCTATTTCATCGGATCATCGCCGTTGGCGGCGCCACCACGCCGGCGCATATCAGACAGATCGCTCCGATCGCCGACACGGAGTTATTAGCGATGACACTCTCCTGTCCCGTGAGTTCTCCTGATGCACTCGTCCAGTGCCTGCGCTCCAAGACAACGCTGGAAATACTCGATGCAACTAATGCAAATTTCGAACTGTCTTTTTATTCAACTCCATGGGCACCGTACTTCGACAACGCACTGTTTACTACTGGCTTTGAAAATGTCGATAGTGAAGAAGTCATTGTCGGTTTTACAGAGGATGAGCATAATAAACTTACGAAAGGACCCTGTCCATTTGGAAGCTATAACTATGATACGATTTTTGACTCACTACAGAACCCGCTAGATCAGCTTGTGCACGAAACTCTGGGGTGGGACCTTACTAACACCAGTTTGATTCGATCACTCATCCAACACGAATACACAGATTCGACAATAGTTACATGTAATAATTCGACAGAAAACGAGATTTTAAGGAATGTTAAAAAGGATATCTCAGTGCTCATTCCAGCATTTGGTTTCATAAGTGACGTTTCATCCCAAGCATCAACGCACCTGTTCATTTATGACGAACCAAAGCAAGACGCTACAGAAGATGTCGTGTTGACCTATCTCCTTGGTCACCCGCTCAGCAACTCAAGCCAAACAACCTTTCTTCCTGAAGAGCGCCAGCTATCGTCGGCTGTAATATCCTATTTTTCAGAATTTAGTAAATTTGGGTAGGTCAACGTTCTTTGAATTCACAAGTATAAAGACTCGATTTGTATTTTGTCGTTGCATTTGCTTTAAAACATTATTGTGTCCAGTTAGATTCAAGCCACTGAATAGAATTAAATATTAGTATTCATGCATTCATATCATATTTATGGGGAATTGTTTAAATGTCAAAATATTGTCATTCTTTGAATTACATTGTAATAACTATTTAACTCAAATGTACGTTGAATCTGAGATCAGAATTTGGACGGTCCGTTTTTTCCTGGAAAGAGGAGCCCTCTGTATTTAAGACACACGCAATAAAAAAATAAACCATATACAATAAGTTATTAGTTTATATTTATTTTTGAAGAAATGTCAAGTGGTTTTAACACAAACATATCATGATAAGTAAAACAAGGACTGTAATACAGATCGTCGTGTACCGTACCACTCCACTTTGCTTCAAGCTCTTTACTTCCAATTAGACATTCCTGTTTTTCTATTAAATTTCAATGAGATTACTTTGAACCGGCATTTTGAGAAAAACACAATACAGTTCTTTAATCAGAAAGCATATATTTACGGGCATCACTCGTTTTTTTTGTTCCTATTCACAGCAATCCGAATGGACACGGACAGCGCGGATCTGTATCATGGCCGTCGTACGACGAAGCCGCCAAGCAGCATCTGGTCTTCAGGGCTGGCAACCTTTCCCTCGGCACCCACTACATGGCAGACAAAGTCACCTTCTGGACAGACACGATGCCTCAAGTGGTCAAATTGCTCAACAAGACCTGCCCGGACGCAAGCCCAGATACTTTATCAAATGCGACCATCCTACAAGTGAGCATAGATGATTCATGTCTTCATGATGGTAACAATAGTCACTTATTTCGGTCTGATCTGATCTGCAACATTTCAGGGACCATGGACTCGAGTAGCATGCTGTTTTCAACTCAAAACGGGACATTTTCTTCTACTATATATTCAAGACTTGCTGAAGCGACGTCAGGTGAAGCGTGTACGTTGTACTGCAGTGCAATCGAACTAAGCATTGATACCACGGTGTCAAGTGGACCCTCGTGTGTACCTCTTCCTACAAATTCGTCAACTCCTCGGAATTCGTCGATGGTTGTCATCGGTCATCGACGACTCCGTTGGGAGCTGTCACCCACTCAAGCCAGTCTCGTCCTGCACCTTCTCCTCGCCCTCGTCTTCGTCTTTCTTCTGCTCATCATCATCCTGACGATCCTGGTCATTCGGACGAGGTCGTTGCTTCGGCAAAGTCGCGCCGAGGAGGCTCACCCGAAGAGGAGTGCGGCGACCAAGAAGAGCATCCGGGGATCGAGCACTATGTGGCTTTGGAAACCACGTGACTCTGATGATAACCTGCCTGACCAGGACAACGGCATTCCACTCGACTTTGCGGCCAAGGTGCAGAAGATAGATGAATGAATTACCTGTATTTTCAGTTTAAATTTGCCCCTTAACTCAATCTTATAATATTGTCCAAAGTTTCTTTTTTCTCATCTTCTTTTCTTTCTGTTTTCTACTCATTATCTTCCACAGAGAAAATGTGTACTGAAAGTAACATGTGCTTTGAAAAAAAAAGCTTACTAGAAATTAGGCATTGTGGCGTATGATTGAACTGTGTTTTTTTAAGTTGTTGTTGTTACTGTATACCTCGCTCATGTAAGTTGAATGAATACTATTCTTTACCTAAAAAAGATATATTGACGACTTCTTTCATTTCATAAAAAGCGAGATAAATGATGCGTGTTCTAAAAAGGCTTTTGAAACTGTGTTAATATATAGCGACCTGAATAAGGCAGTCGTGTTCTCCACGTCATTAGACCCATGGGTACACCCATATGTAAGAAACCTATGGGTATTTCTTAGTATTTTTTTAGCACTTGGAGAACTACATTCAGTACCTTTTCAGTGCTCGCATAGGGACTGCACAGTCTGTGCTATTTCAGCACAAGTGCAAGTGCTATAATTAAGCACTACTAAAGTGCTAACAAAACTTTTCAAGTGCTATAAATGTTGCACATGTGGTGCTAAAAACTCCACAATCTGCTCTGAATAGTAGTAGTAGTTGTGAAAAAATTACATTTTGCAATGGCTTTTACACTAGCAGACCCACGCAAGAGCAAGTCCTAACAACATGAATTGTAGAACTCTAAAGCCAACCCACTTTTAAATTTCCTCCATTTTGTACCGGCTACCAGAGTAAGGAGTGCGTACAATGTTATGGGATAGCTATAGCGGCAGCGCGCTGAGCACATCCTAGGATGTGTATGAAATCACAGAGTCAAGTCTTGTTGTATACTATGCGACTTAGACAAATTGTACGTGTTAGCTAGCACATGCACATTATGCCTAGAGCTGCTAATCCATGGGCCCAGCTGGGCCTCTGCCGCAGGCACAGGGCCCAGCGCGCTGCCGCTAGCTATCTCAAAACGTATACTCCTTACGCTGGTAGCCGGTACCAAATGGGGGAAATTGAAAAAGTGGGTTGGCTTTACTTACCATGTTGTTAGGACTTGGTCTTGGGTCCTGTTAAACTTGTATTAGGTGCGTCGAGCCAACACCACTGGACCAACTCCTTGTGGGTCAGCACTTCAAGTGCAAAAACGAGCGTCTTGATATTCAGCACTTCATTTCAGCACCAATTTTTCTGCACATCACCATTTCCCAGAAGCAAATGGCAGTTGCGGTGCGAGTAGCTTGATCGTGCATATAACTTTGGCAGGTCGCAAGGTAATTTTTCCTCCGCAACAAAGTTATTAACTCACTCATACTATTGACATGAATAGAGCACGCGGAGGTTTTTCGACCTTGCTTGGGTGATGCGTAGTCACATATTTTGTTGCAATTCGAGTTGCCCTCGCGGCGTGTGGAGGGGTATACTTATATGGAGGTATACATAGCCGCATTATACTTCGACATTTTGATATTACAGACTGTTTCCTCTGTTGATTATTGTCTTAGCTGTTAAACATTCGTTTGTTTTTGTTTTTGTTTTTGTTTTGTCTTTGTTGTTTGTTTTTTGCTTCGTTTGTATTTGCTTGTATTAGTCTTCCTTTGATGTATTTTTTTAAAGTATGTATTTGTATGTAATTTGTGTACTCGGGTTCATCTTACTGTATGTCATTTAGATAATGGACTTTATACTTATGTGTATTGAACCACATGCTAAAGGTTATCACACCTCACAAGCCATCGGCTTTCTGGCGATGCCTTATATTCATTGTTCATGAAAATTCTTTATTCTTGTTTGTTAAATGAATAAAGAATTGAATTGAAAATTGAGAAGTTGAGAAATAGTCCCCAAATGCTAACTTGCATTTAGCACTCATTTTTTTTAGCATTTCCGTTTTTACCGAGTGTACTAAAAGGGTTAAATCGTATACAAAATGTCAACCTAGAAGAAGAACCTGGAATAGTATATCCATCTTCTTACATTTTTGTCGTGCGGGAACTCATCAACACGATCATGAACAATAAACTCCATAATTATGTATTTGGAATATTCCCCGGGGTGATATGAAACGCTGTAAAGTGCAATGAAGATGTACTCTCGTATAGCCCGGTTCTTCTGAAGTCTTTTTTTAAAGCGCCTCGGGAAATGCGTCATGACCTCGCTATCACTCGAATTATTTGTCTATTTTTGTATGTGTTGTATTCCTTACCCTCTTGCACTCGCTAGCGAAAACAACAGATAACGGATGCACGCACAAACACACACACGCGCACACCCTTCCACACACACATTCACATACACTTACATACATATTGTTTGTGTTTTGCTCTCTCTCTCTCTCTCTCTCTCTCTCTCTCTCTCTCTCCTTACTTCTCTACACATAATACACATAATATATCCCTCCTCTCTATTTCCCTGTCTATAATTATATCTCTTTGTCCTCTCTCTGTCTATCTGCCTCTCTCTCGCATCTTTTTTTCCCATTTCTGTACTCTCATCTTACTTTGTGGCTAATGTCCTATGAAGTCAACACCTCACCCCCATCGTACCCGCAAATTTCATCCCTCTACCCCCTTTTATTTCTATTTCGTCCGCTTCATACTCTCCCTCCTCATCCTTACCCCCCCCCCCCTCACCCACCCCCTCCTTGATCCACTTGCATTCTCCTCCACCCCCTCCCCCAGCCCACCCCGCCGCACGTACTATCTCCCTCCATGCCCAACTTGACGAAGTAATGTTATTGAGCAATGCAGATATAGAATAACACCATTGTTTTGTTCTAAATACATAATTTATTGATTTATCCTTCAAAATACCTTTAGATACAAATGCACGTACGATATTTCTCTATACATTGTCTATACATTAGTCCAGAGGCAAGGTGAGTTCAGTATAACCATTATGATAGTGTCACTTGACAGCAGAAAATTGACAAATATGAACACCACTTCGAAAGAGAATCATGATAATGGTACACGTAGGCAAACCACTGAGAAAAAAAACACATATACTATTCCTCAATCACACAATATTTCAATATGCGTTAAGATGATATATGTATCATTTATGAGCGTCTTTTCTCGAATTGGAATCAGACTGACACCTGAATAGGTTAAGGCGTTTACAATAGGAAGAGGGGTTATCAAATGAACCCTTCCGAATTGTATAGCCTCATTATTGCGACCCAGTATGGGAACTCGATCAATTTTACCCCCTCCCCACGCCACAACTGGCTCATATCTTAAACATAGTTACATTCACTGAGATAGTTGCCAGTAATCATTTTTTTCGGCTAAGCAGCACATCCTTTTCAGAGGTATGACTAAATTCTGCACAACTTACTGTTCATAAAGCACACGAAAAAAAAAACAGTCGTCCATTTGGTCACATGTGAAATTATATTAGTAATGTAGGGTAAAAATGATACATTCAACAGATACTCTTTCATATTCAACCCCTTGGGATCACCCCTTTTCAAAATTTAATTCCAAGGGAGATTTAGAGATATCGGTGTTAACTTCAATTTGCCTTCAAAGTTATTTTTCACCACATTGTTAACAGGAATATCTTTTATGTGCAATCGTAAGTTTGTACTTAGATTTTGACATTCACAATAAGCCTGCAAGTTCTGCACGTAGCCTTTAATGTTTGACTACCCAATAATAAAGCAATTTAAAATGTACTTGGCGGTACAAGTCAGTTGCAGTTCCCTTATTATATGTGAAGTTCTCACCCCATATTTTTTTTTCTACACACGATAGTTTATACACCGATTAATGGTTTAACTCTTTGCCTGCCGCATGTGTATGAAGTCAATACAACACACACACAATTCCATACAGTGTCATTTTGTTTGACACACAAAGGGTTAAACCTATAGAGGGCGCGCTCTAGCAATGCGGAGACATCTTTTGCACCCCAAAGAAATTCTCTTTAAAAAAAAGAAAGAAAATGAGAGGAAGAAGAAGGAAGAACAACACTCTGTGTCCACAAAGTGTAATTATTCATTAGGACACACTAAGCTAAAGTCTTACAAACGGACATGCGACTCTTATAATGTTTAAGAAACCTATACACTGTATATTTTCATCAGAATCCTTATTAAAGCTAATTCATATTTTATTCATTTATATGTTATTCCATAAGCAGAACACACCAAATGGAAAGGAAAATAAGATGATGTAAAATATTTGTAAAGAGTTTCCTCTAAGATTTTCCCCACATGTATCATCAGCATGCGATTTTATACGTGATCAGTCACCAGGAAACACTGTATCTATAACTGTAACTTACCATTCATCGTAACTTCCCTGACAACAGCTACACTACCCGAAGTTCATTGGCTGTCCCATGGAAGTTACGGTTATTGCTTTTTACCATAACTGCAAAAAAGTATACGCTTTATGTTATAAATGGAGAACAGGATAGAAGCGTTTGATATATTCTTCCTGCTTATATTAAAGACAAAAAGTACATTTCCTTTTTAAACAATTTAATACATAATGAGTCATCAGATTTCCTAAGAAATATGTTTGTATGTACCTGCCTGATCTAGATGGAGATTATCTTCATTCCAGTAAAATAACAATTTTGCTTATTTATTTGTCCTTAATTTTTGGGGATTATTCCCTCTTTTCTACTTTAATCTCCGAGTTGAGACATTTTATGGGAATGATGAGATGGAATCGTTTGACATATTTACGCTACCATTAGTTCGTTTCTTAATTAAGTTGGTGTCAGTTTTGTATTTCATTTGTTTACTCTCACTCTACTTTTTTGACTAGGCACATGTTTATAAAGACTGAAATCAAAACATATTATTGTTTATATATACATACAAACAGCGTACAATGTCCATTGTTCATTTTGTTCTTTATCATTGAGTATTGTCGCTCTTCGTTCTTCCTAACGTGACAAATTATACAAAGGAATTTCTGAAAATGGAAGCGAATTATTTTCTGTTGATCAAGTAATGTCTCGATGTAGAGTATTATGTTCTTAAACAAATCACTAAACGATAAAAAGAAACGAGACGATTACACTTTCAAAATAGTACCATGCGAAAATACAATGATATTCATCAATATCACGAATATGGTTTTAATCACGATCACAATACTAAGCCAAATTCGTATTCGTACATGTCACTAGATGTAATTACTTTTGTTTGTTTTAACCAATTTGTTCAGTCGGCTCTCGTAATATCATCAACTCAAGTGAAGCATGGTGATCATACACACAACAATAATAATAATTATCACGCTAGAGGTCAAGTTGCTTCTTGCATATTCATTCACGTTGTTCAAATATCAACAAATGATTTGCTAATGTCTTCTTTCTTTTTTTAGATATAAGTTTGTTCGTTTTGTTCGCTTAATGTCATCAGCAGATGTGAACATCTGACTGCAAAAATACAAATGGTAATAACATTTAACAATAACAACGATCTACTTAATTTCATATTGCATAATTCATTCAGAATTCACATCATAATTTGCCGTATTTGTTGCACAGTACTTTTGTTGTGACACTGTATTTTGATATGTGCTCGCTATGGTGGTGTAATGGTCCCCAAACCAAACCTGCTCCCCTTTTGCCAAAGAAAATAAAACGAGGAAAAGGAAAGACAAAGAGAGAGAGATAGAGAGAGAGAGAGAGAGAGAGAGAGAGAGAGAAAGAGAAAGAAAGAGAGAGAGAGAGGGGGGATGAGAGAGAGATAGAGAGAGAGATGGAGAGAGAGAAAGAGAGAGATGGAGAGAGAGAGAGAGAGAGAGAGAGAGAGAGAGAGAGGGGGGGGGGGGTGGAGGAGAGAGAGGGGGAAATAATATATAACAGATCAAAAGCAGAAGGCGGAGAAGAATGAGGCGTGAGAGTAAGAAAAAGAGAGATAGATAGAGAGAGGAAGAGTGCGAGAAAGACAAAAAGAGAGTTGGAAGTGGGTGGGCGTACGAGGCAGAAGGGGACCAGAGAAAATAACCGCAAAGTGGTTCAGCAATAGAAATCAAAACCACATGATAGACTCGCCAACATCCCTGCTATGCTTGTGCAATTGTTTAAGACTTTTTCGGCGTCACGTGAATTGCGGCCGATGCGTACATGCGACTGCACAAATTCTTTCCGGAAATACCTACTTCAAGTTTGCGCGAGAGATTTTCGCCGTCCCTGGGTCGGTGGCGTCACAGCTAAGGGAAACAAGCGGGAATCATCACGTAGGAACGATAGGGATATCTGAAGGTACAAGTCGCTCGCTAGCACGAAGTCATCCACTGCTAACCGATCTCTTTTTTTCGGCCTGGACAAAACAGTTCAAGCTCTGAAAAGAAAACGGCCAGCCTCCAGCTTTTCAAACGAGTGGAGAAAAAACATCTCCCAAGAGCAAAGAGTAGTGACATGATTCCAGAACGATATAACGCTAACGACTCAAATGTGAACCCCCACGCATAATCCTGGTGTGAAGAGAACCACCATTACGTTTAAAATATTGGTCTCAATTGTATCCCTGCTTTCGCAAAATGTGAGTCACGCGACTTGCGGGAGATCAGTTAACGAGGAATGTGTTTTACCCGCTAGAAACTGAGACAATGTATTGTTGACTTCCCTGCTTTCGAACATGTATCTACCATCTCTTCATTACTACTCGCATTCCTTATCAGCTTCTCATAGGATATTTCCTATATGTGCCTTCCAGCTATTTTACGATCTGAAATGAAACGAATAAAGTTTTACTTCTCCAATACGAACATCTATACATATTGTATCCCACTCTATATATCTGTAAAACATCTGGAATGACAAGTTTACCACATTTCTAATAGAAATCATGATACAAAAATATCTTGCATACGGTTTCAAGAAATTTGGAGAAAACACAACAATACATTTAAAATTCTCGCAGTAATATCATGAAATTACTGTGTGATTATACTAACATAGTAAATCTAAAATGAAAGTACTGTTTGAGCTTGTCTATAAATAGTTAATCAGTTTCATAGGTTCTTGACCTCGAAATTTATCAACAAGTTATTAAGATTTATAATCTATATTTACATTCGATTTCCATGTATAGCAACCAGCTAACATGATATATTGTTCAGATTGTCGACCATTTATTATCCATGCATTATATTTTATGACCTATTAAATGCCACGATCTTCATTCTTTAGTAGTTTCTGCACTTTACACTTGAGAATATCTATATACCCAGCCAAGGGAATGATCCAAAAAAGATTACAATATTTATGTTTACTTTACATTATCTAGATATTGACCAAAAGAAGCTACACATGTTTACGTGTCAAACACATCAAAATGAGTCTCATTTATTCTAAAAAATAACTTATAAACTTTCAGTATTTGAGTGTTACTATCTCTTCAAGATTTGTCTTATTTAATGATTATCATGAAACAGTATCGTACTTACATACGAGTATAAGCAATCAAATGTAGCTCACCAAATTTGCATGATCTTAAATTCAACAATTTTACTAAAAAGTTTGTGATTTCAACGTCGACAACAACGTTTTTATTGTTCAATCAGGAGCCCCAGAAGGTCGACATCATGAGACGTAGTCTCTATTGGTATCGATCTCCGTCTCGAGGCCCGACCTTGGCGTCGCCTCGTTGTTCGACTGCGAGCTCCTCATCGACTTCATCTTCTTTTCGAGTCGCGTCAGCCTCTGCTTGAGCTTCATCTGCGAGTTGCTATACTCCTGCAGGAGCCGGGAGAACCTGGTCTGCAGGTGGTTGAGGTTCCCATCCAGACGGTCCAGCTTCTCCAGCTGCTCCACCTGCTCGGCCGTGCGTCCGCCTCGCTTGGCCGCCTCCTCGTCAATGAGGCCGTCCTTCATCAGAATGGTGCGCCCTCGCTCCTCCAGGATCACGCGGGCCTCTGGATATTCCTTGAGCGCGTCCAGGAGATCGTCCTTGGACAGACAGAACACATCCGAGTACCCTACACTGCGCACATTGGCAGTCCGCCTGTTACCCGATAGGCTGCCAGGAACGTTTAAGATGCTGATCTCTCCGAAATAACTCCCGTCGCTCAGCGTTGCATACACTGTCTTCCCGTCCTCACCAACCACCTGTAGTTTACCCTGTTTCACGATGTACATTTCGCGCCCGATGTCCCCTTTCCTGCAGACGAAGTCTCCAGGACTAAAGACCTGCGGCTTCAGCTTGAGCACAAGCTCGACCAGCAGTCCAGGCTCGCAGTCGGAAAAGATGGTGACTCGCCGCAGAGTGTCCATGTGCACGTGGATCGCGATCTCGGCCCGCAGCTTCTCTGGGAGGGTGTTGAGGATGGCCTCTTCATCCAGAGTCTTTTTGTTGGACCAGATGTAGTCGAACCACTTGATGATCCGCTGCTCGAGTTCCTTGCTAACCTTCCGCAGGCTCATGTAGTGCTTCACGCTGTCGATACGGTTCTGAAAATCCGCCTTGCTGGCGTTCATGTGGCTGATCATTGAGCCGACGTTACCGACAATGGTGGCGAAGATGAGGACACCAACCAGGAAGTCGACGACAACGAAGAGATGTTCGACATCAGTCTCCGGCTTCGGCGTCTCCCCAATAGTGGTGAGGGTCAGCGTGGACCAGTAAAGGCTGTAAATGTACCGCCTGGTGAGCGAATCCACGTGTTTGATTGTCCCGTCCACCAGGGTCAACGTGTAGCTGTCGTTGTACACCCAGGTGTCCGACCCAAGCCCGATGTGCTTGGATATCGAAAAGTAAAAGCAGGCGTTCCAGTGAATGATGACAATGATGTAAATGACGAGGTTGACGACGCGGAATATATTCGGGTAGTTGGTCACTGTCTCGGTCCGCTCGAAGAACTCCAGAGCCCTGGAGAAGCGGAGCAACCGCGGCAGACGCACTATCGCGTACATTGTGCCGATCCGGATGTACAGAAGGTCTAACGGGATCATTGACAGAATGTCCAGATAAAAAGTCCACTTCCGAGTGCGCATGTAGTTTATTCGGAGCTTTTTTGAGTCCGTGACCAAGAGACCCTGTTCCAAATAACCTGCCAGACAAGGAAGAGAACCAAAGACACACTTTTGTTATTGAATACAAGGCCCAGTGGGAGAGCATCGTTCATCTTTGAAAGGCTCGCCTTTAAAAAAAAAGAAAAAGATTTAAATAATCTATAAATGAATAAGGCGATTATATTTCAATGTGCCATATGTACCTACCACTTGTTTAGCTTAGTAAAAAAACAACAACTATTAATCCCATAAAGATATATTTTCTTTCAATAAATCAATAAAATTCCTCTAATTTAAGAAAATACTACTTTGAATTGATCAAACATTTCCCGTTTAATATAAGGTCAGAGAGAACAAAGAATTGGATAGGAAGAAGAAAGATAGATAAATAAAGTATATGGCAGACACACTTACACACACACACACGCGCGCGCGCGCGCACACACACACACACATTCACAAACACACACACATACACACACACTGACAGAGATAGGGGCAAACATAGACAGAAACAGAGAGAGAGAGAGAGAGAATGAGAAAAGGAGATGGAAGTAGGAAGGAGAGGTATGCCGAAGACAGATAAGAAAAGGGAAATAAAAAAAGACCAACGTCACCAGGGTGGGTAATGTCACACGCCCTCTCGGGGAAAAACATCGGTAAAATGTTTTTTGTCGCCCACTTGAAACTTCGTCAGGAAATCAATTTCGAGCGAGGATTCTTCTTAATGTTTTTTTGCCTGTCATTTTGTGAATGAATGTTAGGGTGTCAACAAGTAGGAATTGGCAAACGCCTCCATCTTTTCTGAACGGTCAAACGATTGCTTTTATCATTTTATATCTGGGTTGGAATCACGGCTCTAGCACCAAGGGCGGAAATCGCTCCCCGAAGGTGTGTGTGTGTGTGTGTGGGGGGGGGGGGGGGTAGTGATAGATTTTTTTTTTTTTTTTTTTTTGGGGGGGATGCTTTTTCCAATAATTTCTTAATCCCGCCCAGTCTCTGAGAGTGCTCTTAGTGGGTGCGGGGAGGGGGGTGGGGGGGGGGGGTGACATTTGATATTGTTCCCCTCTTCGAATTGGTGGGGGGACACGACACCCCCCCCCCCCCCCCCGGTATTTCCGCCCATGGCTAGCACTAAGCGATACATGGCAGAATATGTGCCGTAGTTAACATGGAAATAGCATCCTCCAAAGTTGAAACAGCAAAATAAACAATTGAACAGAGAAGAAAGTGGTGGCTTCAGATATTATAGTGTTTACTATAAATGGCTGAGGACTTAGAGCTGAAGGTTCGAACCCCTCAATGACCCTTATGTCCATCATTCCAGCTAGGAGCGTAAATTCAGAGTTTGTTTGCAGTCATGTCCGTCTCTGGTATACGACCGGAAACGGCCATGACTGAAAACACAAATCCAGAAGTCGATGCGCGTTGCATGATGGGACGAATGTGCCCTTTACGTGGTAAGGAGAATTGTTACATCACTATAAATTTGAGTTATGGATCTTAATGGGTCATAAACTCATGCAAAAAAAAAAACAATTCGAACCTGTTCGAAACTGCACGCAGATATCGAGGATGTAGATGACGTCACAGACGTAGTCGAGAACGAACCACGTGATGAGGTACTTCTGTTGGAGCTCAACGAACGAGGCTCGAGCGATGATGAGGTACAGATTGTAGAGCACGGCCACGGTGATCACGAACAGCCAGTACGTGTACTTGGTCGACGACCGATCGAAAACGATGAGACGCTGTGTCTTGCGCTGGGAGTTTCTGCACAATATGGTAGAAAGTGAAAGGACAATAGATTCAGATTAGATCTCTCAGTCCCATATGCAAGAAATGGTGTTGTGGTGGATATGGGACTATCAATGGTTATTACTCAGAGAGCGAACACACACTCAACATTAAATGACCTTGAGCAGCAGACAGGTGAAGATGTTAAAGGCATAGTTCACCCTGAAGATAAGTTGGTTTTAATATAAGCAGAAACGTAAAATAAACACATTAGTGAGGGTTTGACGAAAATCGGTCAAAAGAAAAAAAGTGAAAAATATTAGATTTTGACATTCCAATTTTGTGACGTCACGCGTGAGGTGCTTTCCCATAATTTTTTATTATGTTTGTACAATATAATTACATAACATTTTTCCGGTTTTTGCCAATGGAATATTTTTTTTTCATACAAGTATGTGTATAAAAAAATATTTCTGATGATATATCAAATGCACAAGTAGAAGGATGCATATTTTTTTTTTTTTAAGAAAATGCACATTTTCGAAAAAAAATTGTATTTAATATAATTATGGGAGAGCACCTCGCAAGTGACGTCACCAAATCAAAACTTTACAAAATCATAACTTTCTTATCCCTTGACTGATTTTCATCAAACCTTCAAATATGTTTCCTTCATGTGTCTACTTTTATTGAAGCAAAACTGATTTCAGGGTGAACTTTCCCTTTAAAATACTGATCAAAGGCTATTGGGTGTGGATTCTTGCTTGTGGAGTTCTTGTTTGTTGAGTTCCTGTCCTGAAGTGATTAAAGCGATAAGTATCGGCTTAGCGTCATAATAACATGGGTATTAGAAAAGGAGATTTAGAATAGGGATACAGGGATTAGAATAAGGGTATCAGAAGAGGGACATTGGATTAGGGATATTACGATAGGGCGAAGCGCGAGTGGATATATTAATTTCGAGCACCCAGAACATATATATGGAAGAGGACAAGTCGCATGCGACTAGCTGTATTTTCTGAATTATGCTTAGATTAAAGAGTGATTGGATAGCATCAAGTACTACTCCAACAACTATTTCTTGTCCTTCTTCTATCACGTTTTCTTTTTCCTGTTTGTCCCCGTTGTTTTACTTCCACGCTTTCTACTTATAATATCGAAAATAATCACGATGATGATGACGATGGAGACAAAGATAAGAAAATGTATGAACAAGGCGTGGAAGTGAGTGGATAATACAAAAAGTATGACAAAAATGAAAAGCACGAGGAAGTAACAGAAGAGAATAAAGGAGACGGAGGAAATCATGAGAAAAGGAAGAAGAAAAGAAGAAGAAGTGAAGAAATTAAGAAGAAGGGGCGGAACAGCTAATTACGATATTAACCAAGATTGAAATTGGTAAACTTCTCCATGCACGAGAAGACAGGAGCTGAAAGCTGGAAGAGAATTGGGGAATCGAGGCACCGTGAAGAATGAGACACGTAATGCCGAGAAGCAGGCCTATAAAACTCTTTCACGTGTGAAATCAAATCAGCAATGGACACCGTAACCATGTCAAGCAAGGCGTTTGATACCCACTGGCGTGTGTTTGGGCTGGGTATTACAGAGAAGTGTCCGTGAGGTAGCTCTGTTCTACTTCTTCTCAAGTAGAGTGCGTGCAGGTGGCTGCCAATCATTCCGCCAGGGCGCGGTGAAACATCCTAAAACCCGCCGGGCAAGACACTAAAGGTCGCCCAATGCCATTTGACTTTACCATATAATTCATCATGATCTTCTGAAGTAATCCAAATTAATGCTAACGCTTACAAATTCAGGCGCTTTAGCTTCTTCAACTTCAACCTTTCTTCCATTGTGCCATATGAAATATGCATGCCCCTTTCTATGTACATGTATGTGTGTGTGTGTGTGTGTGTGTGTGTGTGTGTGTGTGTGTGAGTGTGTGAGTGTGTGTGTGTGTGTGTGTTTGTGTAATGTCATTTTTATTATCTATATTCCGTATAAGCAGAAAACACAAAGGAAGAGAATGAACGATAAATAGCAAGTTCTGTTTTCATTTAGAACCAAAAGTGTCACGATATAAAACTGATATAAAGTTCCCGATCACATACATTTATATGTAAGTGCTTATGAAACGACTGGGCATTTCATTTAATATATGGGCAGATCAAACATTTGTCAAATTGTCAGTTTAATTCTACACTTTGCATATTCAAAGAAGATTTCCACTTATTTGACTTGCTTCTTGCTTATTTTTCGAATGTCTAAAGTTTATAGTTCTTAAAGTTTTTGTTTTGTTTTCGTGTATCCCATTGGAAGTGCTTGTGAAACAATACCCCCCCTCCCACACACACACACACACCACCCATTCCCTACGCAGGTTATTAATACCTTCTATTTCGTGTCTGTGCATTAACCAAGTCCCAGCCACTTACACAACTGAGCTACATGTATAGAGGCCCACAGTCCCACACATAGCAGTTCGAGTGCTGTAGATTGCGTGTAAAGTTGTATTGGGGACGTGCTGCTGCGTATGTTAAATCAAAGCTTGTTGATTCTCCAATGAATCCGAATCGATCCATTGTCAACCAACCACGAAGATGTCCGATCAATAGTACCCTTGACCTAACATCTCTCTTCCCCATCTCTTTCTATATATACCTCTTACTTCATCCATCTCTACCTGTCTCTTCGTTTGGTATCTCTCTTCATGAATCTAATGCCCTTTTCTCTCTGTCTCTCTCTGTCTCTCTCTGTTTCTCTCTCTCTCTCTGTCTCTCTGTCTCTCTCTCTCTCTCCCTCCCTCTCTCCCCCTCTCTCTCTCTTTCTCTCTCCCTCCCCCCCTCTCTCTTTCTCACCGCTCTTTCTCCCTCTCCCCTGTTTCTTCATCTTCCTCTTTCTAACTCTAACCTCTCTTGATGCTATCTCAATCATCTCCTATCTTCCCCATCCCTACCTCCCATCCCCTCTCTCTTTTTCTCTATATTCCCTCTCAATCTCCCAGAAACACGATACATGATAACCAAACACACTTTGTTAAGTACACACTCCTGAACTCGCGTCTACGTTATTTCCCATTTGTGTTACATCAACGAAAAACCGCTGTGTAGAGTTTAATTTGAGACTAATTAATATGAAGCTTATGCGCAAGCCTGCTGTGTAGTTAAGATCCATTCTCTTTGCGATCATGATCTACATGTATTCATTGTGTTTGTCGCCATGCTCCTTATCTCTTTCCGTGGTCTACAAATCTCAA